>OX457026.1:102541042-102572738 GCA_949752745.1 Protula sp. h YS-2021
TACCATCTCCTGGGAGAGGGGCAATGAGGTGAATAGCCGCGCCATCTCCTACAGGGCAATAAAAACATAGGTAAACAGCCAAGCCATCTAATGCACGGCAACAAGAAACAAAGGTGAATAGCCGCACCATCTCCTGCAGGGCAATAAAAACATAGGTGACTAGCCACGCCATCTAATGCACGGCAACAAGAAACAAAGGTGAATAGCCGCACCATCTCCTGGAGGGCAATAAAAACATAGGTGAATAGCCACGCCATCTTGAAGGCAATAAAAACACAAGTGAATAACTGCAAGGCCCAGCCGTACCAGACACGCTATTCCCTATACGGCAATTACAGGGCAGCCCTCCCCCCCCCCCCCCACCGGGGGGGGGGGGGGCGAGCGTACATCCATCTAATATTCCGCCAAAAAAAAAAAAAAAGTAATAATAAAAAAATTACACAGTGCTCAAACCCCACGTACATAATACCCACATGCATTTTATTTTCGCTCCTGAGCTTTGGGGGGGGGGCAGTCTCACCTTCTCTTTATTCATGGCCTCCTCGAACTCCTTGAGGCGCCTGGCCTCGTACTGCTTCTCGCGCGCCAGCCGGTTGCGCCGTATGACCTCCTTCTCGTGGCGCGTCTGCAGCAGCTGCACGGCGATGCGCCTCTC
This sequence comes from Protula sp. h YS-2021, assembly GCA_949752745.1. Lineage (NCBI taxonomy): Eukaryota > Metazoa > Annelida > Polychaeta > Sabellida > Serpulidae > Protula > Protula sp. h YS-2021. The sequence continues at coordinate 102,541,698 of OX457026.1, forward strand.
CTGCTGTGACTGGCGCATCAGGCGGTTGACGAGCATCTCCTCGCGCTTCGCTTCCTGCCACGTCAAACACACACTTTCGTGACGTCATAATCATTATTTATGACGTTATAACCACTTTTTTGTTTCAGCATCTCCTCGCGCTTCGCTTCCTGCCACGTCAAACACACACTTTCGTGACGTCATAATCATTATTTATGACATTATAACAACTTTTTTTTTTAGTATCTCCTCGCGTTTCATTTCCTGCAACGTCATACACACACTTTCTTTACGTCATAATCATCACTTGTAAAGTCATAATCTTTATTTTTTATTTTATTTTATTATTATTATTATTATAATTATTACGTTTTCTAGCTTTTGCGCTCCTAACACTGAATACTGCAAAATTACACATCCTTAAACCATGATAAAAAAAATAAATAAATAAATTTAAAAGCTGAGTTTAAAAGTTCGTTCGAACATGCATTTCAAGAAATTTTTTATTACCTAAATTCAGAAAATCTTGAAAACTAAAATAATAAATGCAAAATACATAAATCTAAAAAGAAAGTTACTAAAATCTATCAAAAAAAAAAAAAAAAAAAAAAAAAAAAAAACAGAGCCAAAGCGCCAAAACGGTAGATGGTAAAGACTGGCGCGTACCTCCTGTGCCTCGTGCGCCTTCAGCTGATCGACGAGCACCTTCCTGCGGCGCTTCTCGCGCTCACTCCGCGCCTGCGCGTCCTCATTGAGCGACTTCCGGATCTTGCCGATGTACTCCGAGTTCGAGCCGGGCTTGAGCACCTCGAGCGACTCGGGCAGCTGCGCCTCCTGGCGGGCCTCGGCAGCCTCCTCCTCCCTGAAACATCGGACAGGAAGCAGCTGCAGCTGTGGTGCCAGCTGTTCCAGTAGTAACTGTGACACGTATCAATACACAGTCCAAGTGCGGACTACTTTTAACAAGCATATTTAAAAATCCCACACAACCTCAAATTAATGTCGTTTTAGACCGCAAATTCTATTTTGTGTTCATTCTGCGAACGACGTCATAGTTCAAAAAGATGCAAGGGTGGCCTTATCTACTTTCATTTTGTTTACGGTTGCGTAAAGGAGCACTATCCACACCATGAGGAAAAGCACACTAAAAATGCAAAGCCGAGTTACGCCTTAGCCAAAAGCGAAAGGCGAAAATTTATGCAGATAACACATTTAATGTACACATATAAAACTAAGGAATTGAAATATAATTGAACTTATTGAGGTCATCACTGTCCATGTGGCACAGTCATTTTTTTTTTTTTTTTTGTGGCGGAAATCGGTCCTCGTACGTTTTTTTTTTACTCCTGACCCTGCCTTCATGAAACAGTTCGAGCAAATTTTAAAAAAGGGGTAGGCCTGATTAGCAAAAAAAAAAAAAACACACACACAAACGTTTCCACACCAAAAGACGGACAGAGGGACGACAGAGGTCCCACAGGAGTCGCAAAAGCTACTTGGGCCAAAAAAGATACACACTCGTCCTCAATAAATTAAACTTGAGGAACGACATCATGCTGATGTGCGCAGCAGATTTCACAATTTAAATTCTAATCTAAATTGTTTATTTTCTTTTTTAGTTATATTTATTTAATGATTTATTTATTATTATTTTTATTTATTTCTTATCAATAATTACTCAATTAATTTATTTGGTTTTTTTCTATATTATCATTATTATTATTTCTCTTAATATTAATAATCTCAGTATTCTTATAGTATTTTTATTTAGTTATTGATTTATACACTTTGCTTTCGATCATGGATCACGTTGTGACCCTGAACAGATCTGAATAAATCGGCCACTCATCGCGTGTTGATATAAATGTTAATCTATATATATATATAAATTTCTGATCCACGGTGACAGGACACTCGGGGAGACCCGAGGGGCGATAACAAAAATGGGCTCTTCACTTTCCCATAAATCATACATATTATATACGATGAAACTTTTTATGGCAAAAACTCTTCATGTGAACAGGCAACTTCACACACAACGAAAGACAGATGCACCCGACACCTTAACGCACACCCACAGACAGACGCACCCGACACCTTAACGCACACCAACAGACAGACGCACCCGACACCTTAACGCACACCGAGAGACAGACGCACCCGACACCTTAACGCACAACGACAGACAGACGCATCCAACACCTTAACGCACACCGACAGACAGACGCACCCGACACCTTAACGCACAACGACAGACAGACGCACCCGACACCTTAACGCGCACCGACAGACAGACGCATCCAACACCTTAACGCACACCGACAGACAGACGCACCCGACACCTTAACGCACACCGACAGACAGACGCACCCGACACCTTAAAGTACACACCGACAGACAGACGCACCCGAAACCTTAAGGCACACCGACAGACAGACTTACCCGACACCTTAACGCACACCGACAGACAGACGCACCCGACACCTTAACGCACACCGACAGACAGACGCACCCGACATCTTAACGCACACCGACAGACAGACGCACACGACACCTTAAGGCACACCGACAGACAGACGCACCCGACACCTTCACGCACAACGACAGACAGACGCACCCGACACCTTAACGCACACCGACAGACGCACCCGACACCTTAACGCACACCGACAGACAGACGCACACGACACCTTAAGGCACACCGACAGACAGACGCACCCGAAACCTTAAGGCACACCGACAGACAGACGCACACGACACCTTAAGGCACACCGACAGACAGACCCATCCAACATCTTAACGCACACCGACAGACAGACGCACCCGACACCTTAACGCACAACGACAGACAGACGCACCCGACACCTTAACGCACACCGACAGACAGACGCACCCGACACCTTAACGCGCACCGACAGATAGACGCACCCGACACCTTAACGCGCACCGACAGACAGACGCACATGACACCTTAACGCATACCGACAGACAGACGCACCCGACACCTTAACGCGCACCGACAGACAAACGCACCCGACACCTTAACGCGCACCGACAGACAGACGCACCCGACACCTTAAGGCACACCGACAGACAGACGCACCCGACACCTTAACGCACAACGACAGACAGACGCACCCGACACCTTAACGCACACCGACAGACAGACGCACTCGACACTTTGACGCACACCGAGAGACAGACGCCCCCAACACCTTAACGCACACTGACAGACAGACGCACCCCCACTCCCCACCATGAAAGTACGACATGTAAGCGTTACATTCTCCCACCGTGTGCACAACTTCTTAGGCCCACACAAACATGACATGGACAAGCCCACGTGACGCCATTCGCATCGTCGCAGGTTGTAGAAATAATTTAGAGTGCATGTCTCTGCAGTGTCTTACCCAAGCGGTTTGGAGGGCGGCAAAGTGCGCTTTAGCTTCTCGTCAAAGGCCTCCAGCTCTCTGCGCATGTCCTGCAAATTACCATAACAAATAGATTCAGAGGCCCCTGACTGACAGTGATAACGGGTGCCGTGTCAGTGTCTGCATGGGGCAAGGAAAGGGGGGCGGGGGGGGGGGGAGTGGAGGAGGGGGCATCACAATCTGAGAAGCGTGGAATCGTATTGCGAGAACATACCACTCCATCCCGGGGAGGGGGCAAAGAGTGAAGCGCTAACAGCGGGCCTGGTAGCAGCGAGTGAAGAGGGAAGGGGGTATGCGGTCGGGGGGGGGGGGGGGGGATGAGCGGGAAAAGAGGACCGGGTAAGGGGGAGGGGGTGACGCGGTAACATGCAGCCAGTGGGAGAGGGTGAGAACGGGTAGGAACGGGTAGAGGGATGGAGGTGGTGACGTAGGAGAGGGTAGGGGTAGTGAGGGAGGGAGCGGGTAGAGGGAGGGAGGGAGGGAGGGAGTGGGTAGAGGGATAGGGGTGGTGGCGCCTACCTCTGCCTCCTGCACCTTGCGCATCTGGCGTCTCATCTGTATGGCGGCGGCGCTTTTGCTTGGCGGCGTCTTTGGGATAGCCACGGTCGCCGCCCTGACAGACAAACACACACACACATTCAGTCAATCATGTGGTCCTGTCACACCAGACAACACGTGTCACGTGAGCTCTAGGATAATGTTGTTTAAGGGACCCTCTGACATTTGTTGCCAAAACAGCTGCTAATAAAAACAGCTGCTGGTCAAACAGCTGCTGATCAACACAGCTGCTGATCAACACAGCTGCTGGTCAAAACAGCTGCTATTCATCCTTTAATTTCAGTTATCAGGGATTAGAGTCGTTTTAGGGACAGGTTTGACGAGAAGAATATGGCTACAAAAACAGCTGGGTCCCCTAAACGACACCAGTGCCGCTCTACGCAACACGTGTAGGGATATGGCTGTTCTTTGCGACACGTGTCAGCTTATTCTCACCGACACGTGTCAGTTTCTGATGTTTCTCCACCAACATCTTCGCAGTAACACAGAAAAATGCAAGCGGAAAATCCAAATAAAATATGTCAAAGAATTCGTCAAACTGTTAAGAATTTTAAGCGGCGGTGAAATGATTAGCACGAAGCAAACTTTAGCATAGCAAATCCTGTTACAATTAAAACATTACGCTGAGGTCATACAGAGACCGGTATTAAATACGAGAGAAGTGTTTATGATTTCGGATTAGGTGTTATATCTCTAAATATTACAATTAGTTATTATTATTATTATTATTTTTAATTCTTAAGAGTTTCGTTTTCTTTTAATATCCAAAGCAAATAACCTGTCATTAATCAATCACAATATGTATTAATAATATCAACCTGAATCTTAAAGAAAGAAAAATAAATAAATTAAACACAAAGTCATAAAAGAACAGAAGAAAACTGCTTATTCATAAATACCTTAAACATTGCGAAGCAAGAAGTAATAGAAATAATAAAAAAACACAAATCAATAAAAACATATCAGGTGCATATGTGATTTTTATTTTTGAATGACATGTTCTGGCCCATTCCTGCAGCACCCAGCACCCCCCCCCCCCCCCCCCCAGCCCCCCCCACCCCAACCACTCCTCCCCCCCCCCAACCACCCCCTACCCACAACACATTTCATACGATACCAAATCAGTCGATGCACTTATTTTCTTACGGTGCACTAACCGAGTACTCGCATAGTAATATCAAATAAAAAAAAAATTGAAAACATTTTTTTCTCTTCATCACATATATAATCCATTGTGTAGTTATACGGATGCACCTGCCTAGAAGTGAAAGTGAAAGTTCACACTTTTAGGTTTGCAAAGAAATGAGAATTATATAAGGCACATTTTTGCACTGATAGATACTGATTTGTTTATACTGATACCCGACTCCTCAGAAGTCAATGTATTCCCATCAAATGTCGATGACGAATAAAGAAAGAGAGAGGTCATGGGCCACTAACGTATCGCCCTGACCCACATAGTACCAGTGATCATGCTTGGTTCGGCTATGACGTCAATGTCGATCCAGATGACGTAGTTCTGACAGGTGACGGTACGCACACGTCACGCCTCGTGACGTCACGCATGCCAAGCTTATGCTCGTGTCTGTTACCGCAACAACCACCGACTACCAATTATCTGTTACTCTCTCTCTCTCCCTTTCTCTCTCTCTCTCTCTCTCTCTCTCTCTATCTCTCTCTCACTCTCCCCCTCCCTCTCTCCCTCCCTCTCTCTCCCTCCCTCTTTCTCTCTCCCTCCTCTCTCTCTCTCTCTCTCTCTCTCCCTTCCTCTCTCTCCTCTCTCTCTCTCTCTCTCTCGCTCTCTCTCTCTCTCTCTCTCTCTCTCCCTTCCTCTCTCTCTCCTCTCTCTTTCTCTCTCTCTCTCTCTCTCTCTCTCTCTCTCTCTCTCTCTCTCTCTCTCTCTCTCTCTCTATCTGTTTGCTTGCTTTTTGTGCTCTTAACGAATTAGTCCACACACATACACCACATAAAATAGTGCGCTTGAGTAATCGTTTCTTTCACTACTCTAACTACAGTCTTTACTACGCGTGCGTGTCATCCAGGCTACGATCACTTGGCATGCTGATCCATTAAAAATCAAAATCATACCAATCTATTACTGAATTCACGCCCTCACTCCGCCTCCCCCCTCGCTCCCCCCCCCCAAAAAAAAAGTTATTCAATTTTTCAAATTAATTTCCAAAACTAAAATGTATATTCTTCTATTCTCCAAAAGCCTTGTGATGGCACAGTGACCAAACCAAAATCAACAACAAAAAAAAAAAAAAACAAAAAAAAAAAAAACAAAAAAAAACAAAAAAAAAACAAAAAAACCATCGCCCATGCTTGTCTACAGGTGTCCCCAAACTACACGGCTTGCCTGGGAGAGATCACCGGGGTGGCACGTGACTTTCCTGATGACGTCACGACGAGTTGTTTTTCACATTCCCGAGCCAGTTCCTCCGAGCTTCAACAAGCGTAGACAACAACAAGTTTTTTTTTTCTCCACCCCAGTGTATTTTGTTGTGAAGTTTTCTCTCAGAATTATGTGTAATAGATATGCATACTGTATACACACTGTATACACCCTGTATGCACACTGCACCCCAAAAATATGCATTTCTAAAACTAGGTTTGTGGCCAGCCAGCTAAATAATAATAATAATAATAATAATAATAATAATAATAATTATAATTATAATAATATACAGCGGAAAGATTTTACATGCATACTTTTCAACGATTAAGGCACGTGTTCATGCTCTGAAATGAAATGAAATCCAAACTAAAATATCCATGCCAAAGCAATACGGTAGCACATTTCGAAACAGACGAAGCGTTTGCATAGAGTTATTGGTATAGCGCTGTTTAGTACTTTAAAGCTGTATTATGCAGTCTTTCTAAACTTAAGGTGGAACGAGTGTAACGCGAAATGTAAACATCAATGTCACCAAGAATTAATGTTCTCAAAACTGAAGCCGATATTTTGTAATACTTTTTTTCGGTTCTCTCCTTGTTTCCTTTCTTTTAAATATCACGTTCTGGGTTCCGAAACTCTCGTAGCATTCCTTGGAAGGAGGTGGGGGGAGCGGAGTCTATCAGTCCATTTTTTTGGGGCTCCTAAACTCCCGCTGCAACTTTTGAAGGGAGTGGGTCTACAAGTTCTTTTTTTTTTTTTGTTTTTGGTTTCGAAACTCTCTTAGTATTTATTTATTTATTTTTTTTTGAAGGGGTGGGGGTGTCTACAAATCCATTTTTGTGTTCCCAAACTCTCGTAGCATTTTTGCAGGGATGGGAGTTTGTAAGTCCATTTTTAAAGTTAGTAAACTCTCGCAGCATTCTCGTAGCATTTTTTGAAGAGGAGGCGGGGGGGGGGGAGGAATTATAGGGGGGATCCATTTTTTTTATCTCCCTAAGCCTCGTAGGACTACACTGTACAACGACCAAGACAAGCAGGCATTAAAGTGTTAGTGGGACGACGTTCACACGGCACTGAGGCACTTGAAACAAGCACAACAGGCGACAGAATGAATCAAGTGTTAGAATAATGATAGTTTACTCTGCATCAGGGTACCTGTCAACAAAGAGTTAGCAAACGCACCTTGCACCAAGTATTATTATAACACATCAAACAGCGAAAGCTTGTTTTTTTTCTCCCCGTAGGTTAAAGCAGGTTAAAATTTACATTATTTTTACAGCATTTTTTTAAATTTCAAGCTCCAGTGAAAATAAGCCCTTTTCAAGAACACAATGAGTGGAAATATTTCCCACACCAAGATTTGTTTTCGCGACTTCGTTACGTATGTCAAAGCCTTTGTTAACCAAAGTTACAACCGCTTGCTTTGGTTGTCTTGCAGAATCAAAAATCTTTCTATATATAAATATATTTCAAGATTTTTACAACTCTGACAACCTATTCACTTTTAACCATTCACATTTTTCACCTTAAACAAACATTTTATAAAATATTTTACACAAAAGGTATTGTATATGTTACAGGCAGTCTAAGAAATCCGCAATTTCGTGAAATACCAAACTGCATCGGCAAATTCACGAGATACCTTTAATCTACTAACGTTTCTAGCGCGTTGTCCAATCAGATTTAGTACAATTTTTGTCTCGGGCATTTTGATTGGATAACATTTGATGTCATCAGGCCAGCATGAACAGACCTTGAATTTCACGTAATTTTGTGAAATGACTGCAAATTATTTGTTTGCTACAAAGTGAAATTGTATTTAGAAGCAAAGTAGAGTTGTCACAGGCCGATTTATTATGTAGTATTACCCCCCACCCCCTCCAAAAAAACAAAAAAAACAAACGAAGTAATTGCAATTAATCTCGATAACATGACATAACCTGAAAAGGACCGCAAGACACCAGATTTCAGATGACTATAATTATTGTTGAAATAACAACAGTTTCCAGTATTTCCCCTCTGCCTAATTTTATATGGAATATATGTGAAATAATAAATATCTAAAGTAAAAAAAAAAAAAATTGTCAAAATACAAGATGAAAACACAGATAAAAAATTAGAGGTTTTCAAAGACTACCCGTAACACATCATTGTTATAATACGTCGTACATTGTTTTGTAAATGAAAACATCCATAAATATCCACAATTACGACCTAGAGAGACAGAGGAGGGGGCCTGTGAGCCCGGGACTTACTGGATCCTGGCGAGCATCTCGGAGCGCTTGGCCACATTATCCTTGTACTTGGCGATCAGCTCCTCCCTCTTGGTCTGCAGCATCTGTTCATGTCGCTGCTCTTCGTTAAACCTGCGCATTTCATAAACTAATCCGTAAAACTCCCTTTTTCTCGCTCTTTTTTTCCGTAAAACTACCTCTTTCTCGCCCTTTTTTGAGCAAAACTCCCTCTTTCTTGCTCTTTTTTTCCGTAAAACTCCCTTTTTCTTGCTCTTTTTTTCCGTAAAACTCCTTCTTTCTCGCTCTTTTTTTCCGTAAAACTCCTTCTTTCCTGCTCTTTTTTTCCTTACAACTCCCTCTTTCTCGCTCTCTGTTTTTAACGGCTATTGCCACTGCTGCACATTTTTACTTTTTTTTTTTATTTTGGTACAGGCATACTTTGTATCCATGCATTCGCGTGTATGTATTGCTTTGCTCTTGACATTGGTATGATAAAGCCCTCAACTATGTCACGTTGAGGCGATAAGCAACACACACGCACAAAAAAAAAAAAAAAAAAAAAAAAAAAAAAAAAACCACGAGAGCCGAGTGGCCACCTCTTCAACTAAAAACAAACGAGATATGTAAACAAACAAAAAATAAATAAATTAATTAAAATTATTAAAAAGACTTTTAAAAATTTTGACTAAGAAGCTTTGTGAAAAAAGCAAACATTTATTGTTTTTTTTTCCCAAGGAATTCAAAGTATGCTCATGACGTCATAATGTAATATTTTAATAAAAACATAAGTAAAGAATCAACTTATGAAAAATGTGTATTACAGTCAAATATTCCCGCAAAACTGCAATATTTTACAGACCAAACTTTTACAATTTGCCATGACGCCATGGATGGATCTAACTGTGTTTGTGACCGCCCCCTCGCCCCTCCCCCCTTTTCCCGAAAGCACTGCCCCTACACGCTGCAGCAGCAGTAGCAGTTATTACAGAAGGAAATACATATAAGAATACCTGTCTCTAAATGCAGTTTGTTCTAGTTTGATCTGTTTCTCGTGAAATCTTGCAACCAAGGCGTCCAAATTTAGATCTGTCTGTCGCGGGGTCAAGTGCTTCAACCTCTGAAAAAACGACACAGTGCACACTTCACATTAAGTGCACCATGGAGGCACAACAGCAGCACCCAAAACACAAGTTCCACAACTCGCATGTAAAACGTATTTGAAATAATAATAATAATAATAATAATAATAATAATAATAATAATAATAATAATAATAATGATAACAATAATATATTATTTTAATAATATAATAATAATGATAACAATAATATATTATTTTAATAATATAATACTAATAATAACAAAAATAATAGTAATAATAATAATAATATATTATTTTTTAATAATAACAATAGTAGTGATAATAATAATAAGTAACAAGCTGCCAGTGAATCTGGCCGCCGAATAAGTCCTAGTTAGTTCACAGACTAACTACAGCGAAAGTATTTTAACGATCTATCAAGAAATACAGGCTTGAGCGCGTTAACGAACTCATTCAAGTGCTGCAAGACTGCGTGAGTTTGAAAAGTCCAACTGGGACACTGTTCTTGGGCTGGCCTGGCTCATTTACAATACCGACCCTCAATACTGTAGAAGTTGAAATTTTCGCGAACTGGCCGTCTCGGGTATTTTCGCGAATGAGAGCTGACCAAAATGTTTTTTTTTTTTATTTCAGAAATCTGTTTATAAGTCCTGGGCTCACATAGCACCAGCAGCAATCAGTTTGTCCGTCGGCACCACCCCTTTCACTACCCCCCCCCCCCCATAATCACCGAACAATAGTGTTACTGGTATGCCTCGGTCTAATCGTGTGTATACCTACCCGCTACATACATATCGTGCGTTTACTGTCTACTATTTGGCATCAATTTTCATGAGAATTCATTTTCGCGAACTGATTGTGCCTCGTAAAATCAGCGAAAATTTCAACTTATATAGGAGTTGTCATACCAACCATAGTTAAAATATTATAACGCTTGATCAAGAAATGTAGGTTTGAGCGTGTTAACAGAAAAAAGTCTCGAGACTCGAAAACTATTGTCCTCCGCAGGTAAAGCTACCACAAAATAACAGAAGCCTGCAGGGGGCAATCCTACATAAGTTTCAAATACACGACTGAAGCACAATCCGGAATATCACGTACTCTTACAAGCCATCCACACTGATTCAGCAACTTGGCATTGCAACTGTGACATGAACGGGCGCGTCACCGACGCTTGCAGCACGCATTTTAACGACCGCATTATGGCTGCACGAGCGCTGAGGAATGGTCGCCGCAGCGAGGGCCACCGCAGGCCAGGGGCGCTCACGTGTACTGTCCTGGCGTTGACAAAAAGGGTTGTTTGAACTTCCGATATACGAAGAAATAAAGTAATGTGGCATATAATGTCAAAAACCGATCCTGCGCATCTTCTTGAGATTTACTGGCTGATCACCACTTTTCATCATTTTTTAAGGAAGGAAATACGAGATATTGGATCAGCTAAAGGGGGATCGGTTCAGAGCTGAATATAAATTATATCTCATTATCTTAGCCTTTTGTTTTCGGGGTTATCAAAGCCTGAAAGTGTCTTTCACAGAAAAACGGATCCTTGCAAATATCTTTTATACACAGTCACAAAACCCCCGAGACTGCCCTTTTATAGTCCCTGAGGCACGGTTTTGACAGCCACCCACTCCCTTTTCACACAGTCGCCAACCCTGAGACCGACGGGTGTGTTTGCAACAGACACAAACCCGTGAGATCTTTTCATAGTCATCAACCCTGAGACCGTCACTCCACGTGGTCACCAACCCCTTTTCAACCTGGTCGCCAACCCCTTTTCACAGAGCAGTGAGAGAGCGGACAAGACACGCACCCCTTTATACATGACACACTCTTGAGGAAAGACACGCACCTCTTGATACATGACACTCTCGACGCCTTCCAGCTTGACGGGCGCGGCGGGGCGCATGGTCTCCATGGCGACGCCCGTCAGCTGGGCCTTCTCCTTCTTGTTGAGGCCGATGAAGAGCTGGTACATGACACGCGTCACCGTGCCGGGCTTCTCCGTCATGATGTCGCGTGCGATGTTCGTGTCGAAGTGGACGCCGAGGAGGTGAAGGACGGGCTCCATGCGCGTGAAGTTGTTCAGCTTCGAGTCCGCCGTCCTGTCGTGCAGAAACAAAGTGATCAAAGGAGTCACAAAAGTGCTACACACAGGCCGTAGTCTCACACACAGATCGCACAGTGTCACACACAGGCCGCATGTCACACATACAAGGCCACATAATGTCACGCGCAGATCGCACAGTGTTACACACATATCGCAGTGTCACACACAGGCTTGCAGTGTCACACACAGACTATGTAGTGTCACGCACAGGCCACGTGGTGTCACACACAGGAAGAAGTCTCACATACCGGCCGCATAATATCGCGCGCAGATCCAGTATCAATTTGAGGAGGATCTTTTAGGAGATTTCTGCCTTTCTCCGACCATCCCTACCTACAGCTCCCCCCCCCCCTTCTTCAGGGTAAACTGCTATTCTTGGGGGAGGGGGGAAGGGCACTACTATCTAATTTATAACTCCTTTGTGAGGGAACAAGAGTTGACTTGGATATCGTAGTCATAGCCACCCACACGCTCACATCCCCAGTATCGTACATTCCGCACACCTTTCACATACCTCCGGTGAGCAATGACAATACTTACTTGCTTTGTGAGTAGAATTCAAAATCTGTGAGTAGCTGGTGTTTATCCAGCACTTCACCAATCAGATACCCCGTCGCAAATTCTCTTGCGAAGTTGGTTGCATCTGAAATCAAGATATAAAAATCGTAGTAGACACAATGATTATTTCTCATTTTGAATTACATGAAAATGCCACCAGTAAGAATTGTATTATGATCATGATATCACATGTACTACCATAGACATGTACCACAATCATAAGATCACGTGTACTACGATATACGTGCTCTACGATCAGAAATCACATGTACTACGATACACATGTATTACGATCATGATATCACATGTACTACCATATACATATACTACGATGTACGTGTACTACGATCAGAAATCACATGTGCTACGATACACACGTATTGCGATCATGATATCACATGTACTACCATAGACGAACTACGATCACAAGATCACGTGTACTTGACCATACACTAAATTTCGACACATTACCCACGTTCAATGGACCGGTTGTTCCACATGTGCCGATTACCTTTCTGAGTAATTAACGACACAAATGCGTAGTTTTCAGCAATCGACTGTTAACATCTTGTTTACATATGAACGTTTTTTTCAGGTAGTCAACGGTTTTTCAGCACTTTTGAGGAAAATTGTTGGAGATGTTTTGTTTTCTACGTCAACGAACGCGTGACGTACCAGCAAAATCTGACTACAGTTTCTTTTCGAGGGTATTCCAGAAAAATAATAAGCGAAATCACACTTTCAACTACTCGGTGAGCAGGTCAAATGCGATTGACAAATTTTAGCAAATAATTCTACCTGAAGCAAATTTATGGGTTGCCTAAGTACTGCCTGTGTAAACATTACAACTGTGCTTCTTAAGAAGCACACGGAACTACGTACATCGCAGGCCATTGTCACTCATCCTTCTCACCATTGGTTTTCCGTTATCAGAGTATTCAAGCAATGCCACAGGGTAAAAATTATTTTCCGAACAGTCCTGGTTGCCTAAATTTTACTTCGATTACCAACCTGCCCATCATCAATTGAGTGTGTGTTCTGAATTCTATCGCAATTTCATCACATTTACTTCTGGACATAGTTACAAAGTTAACAATATAACTTTAGATAAATGAGATACATTTCAGTACTTTTTGGCGAATTTTCTCTGTTTTATTTTCCCCACGGTTCCGAAAAATTCCAAGAACACTTTAACCCATGAGTATATCCGAGCAATAACTAGATCGAGTCGTGGTTTCAAAATTCAATTCATATCAAACTTCTTTACAGGTCAACTTCATTAGCTTTGGCTGCCTGCTGCAGCGATATTTTGCAACATTAGATTACTTGCAAGGCTTCATGAGTGCTTTGCTAAACACCCTAAATCTAATTAAGACACCTATCAGCAACTCCTGTGTTATGATTTCTATTAAGGAAGAACATGAAAGCAACCACAAAATCTTCCGAAATAATTCACAGTTACTTTTATGCAGGTAGTATGCTGTAACAAACAAAATTTGAAAATGAATTTTCCAGTTATATTCAAATGGCTTCTAAAATTCCAAACTGTATAAAAGAAATTAGAACTAAAATTTATGGGTGTGCAGAATAATTTATACATATTCCTACAGTTAACTGTGAATATTTTATACAGAAAAAAAAACAGAACAATTTATTTGAATTTTTGTTCACTTGACTTGTTACATAAGTTCAAAGCATGTTTTTTTCATTGTAATTTATCATTTACGAGTAGCCTATAAACTTTGCAAAAAGGGGACCTTTAGTACAAATGTGCATTACGGCTGGTATGCAAAATTTGAACTCCAATACCAAAAAAAAAAAAAAAAAAAAAAAAAGAACCCTATGGGCTGAATAAAAGGACGCGTTTTAGCTCTGACGGATATATACAGAGAGCAAAATTTGGAAAGAACTGACTCGAAGCTATCCACGCAGTAGCTCCAAGAAGCGGCACGCTACAAGGTTTCCACGCCCTGCTTCAACTCTTCGCTATATAATGATATGAAAGACAACCGCACTCGCTCTAGTTTGTGCGAGATTCAATGACCCACAAGTCTTTATTGATATAATGGTAAAAAGCTTCTGTGTTACGCTTTCTTTACTAGAAAATATGAAAAAAAAAAAACAGAAATCTCCCGCAAAAATTGAATTCGTTTGTATACAGGGAACGTAGTTCATTACGTGAAAAACTTTTCAATTGATATCTCAAAACAAATGGAAGAAATTAAAAGTCAAATAATGTGGGAGTACAAAATAAATTTATACCTAATTCCCCATATTTTTCAGATAATCTATTATACTTCTTTTGCAAAAAAAAAAAAAAAAAAAAAAAAACGGGTATAGTGGGCATGAGGTTTTTGTAAATATGTGAATAAATGGGACTGGTATGGCATGGGACTGGTATGCAGGATTATCGCCAGAATCAGATTTATTAAAGCTCTTTGCAACCGTCAGGTTGAAAAATCATGGTATTTACATAAATACATTACTTGTTATCATCTTGTATGAAAAATAACATTTAGAGATAGTTAAAGTAATGAAGAAGTTTTGTTACAAGTTTTAAAATTATTAATTTTGCAAGTTTCATTGCCTCTTTCAGTTTTAGTATTGTATTCTAGCTGTTAGTAGTTTATCTTGGTTTAGTATTGCAGATTAAATGAGCAATATGGTATGAGAGAGTTTTGCATTTGGCCGTTCTTATCTGTGGTAAAAGAAGTTTATTGGCTGATCTTAGAGTGTGGATCATATTTCGGGGTTTTGGTAGGAGTCTGTGTAAGACGTTGTTTGGGTTCTGCATTTGTATAAAGAACTTCTTGCACAGTCGGAGTCTTCTTTCTTTTAGGGATATGAGGTTACTTTTTTCCATCGCAGCTTCATAACTTAATTCTGGGAACATTATTTTAGGGGCTCTCTTCTGTACTGCCTCTAGTGCAAGTTCTTGTTCTTATGTGATTGCTGTACTCCAAGCTTGTACGGCATATTCTAGTTTAGTCCTAGATGACTCTTGCTTCCCAGCAAGAGTCATAGTTCCTATAATATAACTTGTCATTTATCTCAATTTTTCAATCTCGGCGCACGACTGGGGCTAATGGCGTTATTCTAGAAAGGGTGCATCACATAAATAACCCAATTATAAATTATGGCGCACAATTTTTATGGTCAAATAACAATTTTTTAATGAGAAAAATAGATGTTTTCTTAAGATCAGAATAAAGAATCTCCCATTATCGCCCACAACAACAATGAATCTGCAGTTGTAAAACCACTCTTTACTCCACTTTGGTAGTTTGGACGAGGTCGAAAATAGTGCGCCAGGATACTTCTCAATGTGCTTTTTAAGAAAAGGCATGCCACTCCGAACCTCGGTGTCCTGGAACATGCGCCGAAAGATCTAGAGCCGCTAAAATTGAGATCAATGGTGATTTTTTTTCTATTACAGGAATTGTGACCCTTTCTGACCTAGGAAGACAGAAAGGGTCCACTGGGACTAATTCTAGTTTGGTACGTACTATTTCTTTGTAGAATATAGTTAGGTCAGTTATATTGACTTTTGCACGTTTTAATTGTCTCAAGTAGTAACACAGAACATATGAAGTTGACATTTATTCGCGGAACAATGTCAGGCTTCGTAGCTGTGTTAGAAAGATATACGATGTTATTTAAGTCAGAGCTAACTCGGAGCTATCCGCGCAGGTGTCAGCGAGACAGATTTTAGTCTTACCAATTTTAACGGATAATTTGAGCTCATTATTGAGCCAGTTACAAAGTATATCCGTCATTTTGTATGGTTTGTGTTAAATGTAATAGTATATTTCTAGGTGTATATGAAATCAAGCAAAAAATATATTTTTCGTAACGCTTCTCATGTTGTTTCTATGGCGAGCTATCAACAATCTGTTACAAGCGTTTTCATTCGTTCAAATATCAAAATGGCTATTTGCGCAAAGGCTGTAAAAGTAATTTATTTATTAAAACCAACTTTGTGTGAGGCACAGACATAAATTATAATTTACAAAGTTAATGTTGACTTACTTTGGCAAATATTGAGGTTTTTAACTGATATTAATATATAGCCTGTCTGTCAATGTTTTCGTGACTGTTTAATAACACCTTTCTGTTGACTTGAAATAAAAAAATAACAGCAACCAAGTTCACAAGACTTAGCTAAGAGTTCTCAGGGAAAAAGTATCAAGCTGTGAACGAAAGAAAGTGAGCGAAATACAAAAACTCAAAGGGAATATAAACTAGCTCAACTAGAAATTTTGGAGCATTTAGTCGAAGAAGTTTTTTGCAAGTCAATATTAAAGCCAGTGGGCGTAGTGGGCAAAGATGGGAGGTAACGCCGAAATAACTGTCAACATACAAAGGAGAAGTAATCAAAATAATGAACGGTAGCTACCTGGACACCCATTAAAATGATGTTACATGTTCTAGGAGTTTTCATATTTATGATGTGATGTGTCGTGTTTTCCATCGTCGCTGTATGAAATGACTCTCTTTTGAGTTTTCAATTGTTAAGCAGCAAGATGTGATAGTTTTAGGTGCTTATTTAATGTCTCCTAGTCAATCCATGAGCGGCACATATACATAATTGCTAAATAAAGAAAATCATACACGGAATTAGCCACACAAATGTTCCAAAATTTTGCAAAAATATATTTTATTTTTAATCATAGTATATCGCACGCGGCACACAAAAAATCATGAATCCTGCACAAATCTTTAAAAAGAAATAAATGAAAAGCTGTTTGTGAATAAAGAGGTACACTGCGCTTGTATACTAAAATATAAAATGTAAACTTATAGCCATGGATAATATTATATAAATTCTGCACTGAAACTGTCATGGGCAGTCTCTATTGTGTTCGAAAATGATTGTAACTGCCTCAAAATTGTCTTTCAAACGATATAGAGAGTCATTATTTGACATGGAATGTGATCATGGTGTCAAGCTACTGAAACTGCCAGAATTTTATCAAGACATCTCATATACTTCAAAGGCTATAAGCAAAGAACATCAGTGAAATCATATGTTGGAACATGACACTTGTTAGAAGGGGAAGTGATACTTCTTTATATACAAAGCAGAAGACCAGAGAAAAATCTGGGCTCTCATTCTTGATTAAAAAACATAACAAAGTAAAAAATTGAGCTGAGTGGATGACGATCAATCTTATTTATTTTTGTTGAAAATTTTAGCTTAGACCGGAACCAGACATATTTTTGAAAATTTCGGTGACCTGGCGCTCGCCAAAATTCTTGTTTCGTTTTTTTTTAGAAAGTATGGTTTAATAAAACCATTGCATTACATAACACATAAATTATCAATTCATGTTACTTTTTTGAAAGGTTTAAGTGTTTAATGTATAGAAATGAAGCGTCGAAGGCGCGATCGCAAAATGTAAGTACAAACATTTCCTCTGAAAATCCTAATCCTTGCACACTGTTCGTACTCGCCAATCAAGCGCGAACTGCAGCAACGCTTTCCTGATCAGTCACTTGCTCGTTTACTTTTATCACTGTACATCACTGCACTGAAGCTATACTCAGTTTCAAGAACAATCATGTGCATAACAGACCAGGATCCACTGCATTTTCTTTACCATCTTTTGTCGAACAATCCACCAATAGAAGCAAAATGTGTTTGCGTGTGGTGTGGGCATGGCCATTTATTATGGCACCGATAGACGTTAACCCTATGTCTGTGTTTGGAGAAGGTTGCCAATTCATCGTCTCTCCTATAGAAATCAACCGCGTTTATGTTTATTGTGGGGATGCCCATTCATTATGGCATCGGTAGAAGTCAGCGGTATGTTTCTTTTGTATGGGGGATACCCTTTCATTATGCCATGGATAGAAGCTTGCGTTAGGAGGAACTCGACTTTCTATTGCTAATTGCTGAATATTTTTACACGCTTGAGTAACCTCTGCGCCACTATCTCTGTTTGTGCTATAAAGACTGCACCAATTTTGATGAAATGAATATTTTCAGACCATCCAAACCATTTCCATAATACACCGCATTTTCTTTTCTTGTAAAACTGTAAAGACCAGTATTGACCGTTCCAGAAACAGCAAAGGATTTTGTGACTTTGCCGTTACCAGTAACGATGTCTTGCAGTATCTGCTTTAAATATTTAGTTTTTATTCTTCTAAAAATGATCCCCAATCAAATATTTTTAGACACATCTGAACACTGAACGGATTTTGTGATACAGCCTCTGCTACAAGGGCAGTCGGTATCCTTCCGAGAATATGCCTGGTGGCAATTGGTCTAATTTTTTTGCGTAGTGTCTGGCAACGATTAAGTGAACTGTTAAGTGCGATGATTAGACCGAATGTTTTTTAGAAACTTAATTTCCACTATTTTGAAAATAGTTATGTTTTTGTTCTGAGTAGAAGGGAAACGACAGTTCTGGAACAGGAAGTGACGTCATTAGACCCCCCTACCCCCCCAGGGGTCGACTGTCACTGGTAAGAAAATTTTGCGATTTCAGCATAGTTATCCGTTTCAGACGATTCTGAACAACTTGGTTTTCATGACCCCCCCCCCCCTAGGGGTAAGAAAATTTTGCGATTTCAGCATAGTTATCCGTTTCAGACGATTCTGAACAACTTTGGTTTTTTCATGACCCCCATCCCTAAGGGTAAGAAAATTTTGTGATTGCAGCATAGTTATCCGTTTCAGACGATTCTGAGCAACTTTGGTTTTTATGACCCCCCCCCCCCTCATCATGTAACACTGTGTAGTTGAACAGCCACAGACATCATTCAAAGACGAGAGCAGACCTTTTTGTTCTCCTTGGAAAAACTTGGGCAAACTTTTGGTTTTTGGTTTTTTGTGACATTATGTGACAACATGCGACTGTGACATTATGTGACTTTATGTGATCTGTGACATTATGTGACTCTGTGACTTTTTTTAACATAATAGCCATATTTCTATGTCTATTTTCACTATTATTATTATGATAATATTTAATTAGTCATATTTCAATGGTTCTATTACAATAACCACACACACAGCATAGGAATAAGTACATGAAAGGTCTAAGAGTGTGGGGAAACCGATCGATAAATTTCAGAGTGCACTCGTTCAGAGCGTGGGAACGATCAATAATTTGAGAAGGAATGGGATTTTCCCTACGTTAAGTCCAATGTTATGTTTGATGTTATAGTAGTTGGAAAATGGTGCTTCTAGACCAACTTTAGCAAATGTAGTTTTTGACAACATATGATATATAAAATAAGTTTTAGCATTTTACCATGCTACTTATTCAAATGTTCTAAAGTTATAGTAGTGCAGAAATGGTGGTTCTAGATCAACTTTAACAAATTTAGTTTTTGATAACATATGATGTATAAAATAGGTTTTAGCATTTTACCAAGCTACTTATTCAAATGTTCTAAAGTTATAGTAGTGGAAAAATGGTGGTTCTAGACCAACTTTAACAAATTTTGTTTTTTGACAACATATGATGTATAAAATAAGTTTGAACATTTTACCATGTTGAAGTAGGAAAAAATCAGGGTTTTAAACCAACTTTAACAAATTTAGTTTTTCACGTTTCAAACGATTCTATCACTTGGTTGATTGTTGAAAAATGGGAAGTGAAAATGTGGATAGTTATGTAGGAAAACTGCTCCCATTCAAACATGTAGTCGAATGGCAAGCCCATTTAAAAGACGTGTTCGAATGGCAAGCCCATTCAAAAACGTGTTCGAATAATTTTTGGAAGATATTACGTCGTGATATTGTTCAACAAATTGTTCAACATGTTCAACATGTTCAACAAGTTGTTCAACATGTTCAACAAGTTCAACATGTTCAACAAGTTCAACATGTTCAACAAGTTCAACAAGTTCAACATGTTCAACAGGTTCAAAATGTTCAACATGTTCAACATGTTGTTGTTCAACAAGATGTTGTATATAAAGCTAATTTTAAAGACTTTCTCATCATTTGAATAGTGTAGGTTGAACCGATAGGATGTATAAATGCAACATTTTTTCAAAATCTTACAATTGGCTACAAAGTTTTAAAAGACACTTAAAGGTTGCTCACGCGTCAGAAGTGGATGAAGAATCGGATATGGAAAACCCTGTAAAACTACCTTTCACGGAAACTTTAGATGAGTCTTCTATGGAAAGTCAAAGCGTTAACATGGCTGAAAAGAATGCACATACTTGTACAGAATGTGGTGCATTATACAACAGCGAAGAAGCTTTGCTCAAACATATGGAGCAGTGTGGTGAGGATGCTGATGACAGGAGTTCTGAAAGTAAGTCAGAAACAGACTCTGAAAGTGAGTCAGAAATAGACTCTGTTTGATATGATATGGTTCAAGAAGTCTACGATGACTATGATGACAAATTTCAAGAAAAGGTTTCAGAATATGAAGAACAAGGACTTGAAGATGCGCGTGAAATAGCAAGTTATGACCTTCGACCCGTTTATAAACATGGACTAAAACAACTGTTTATGAGACTATTCAAATACACCCAGCGTCTAGAACAAAGCCAATATTATCAACAGATTTTAAAGGACTTTAATTACTTTGTGGATGAAAAACATACAAGTATTCAAAGGCACTAAAGGCGGCTATAAAAACAATGCATTCTTTGAAGAGCTACTAGATAAGGAAGAGGAGTATGACAGCAGTGATGAAGAAAGTGGTATGGAGAGTGAACAGACGAAGAAAAACAGACTTATTTGACTAAACTTTATGACAAAGACTTTATAAATGTTGTAATATTTTATTCGCTTAAGCGTTGTGTATTAATATATGTCTTGCTTTGCAACATACAAGGTTCCTGACGCGGTTTGAATTGAACCGTAAACCATATATCATATATCGTATATTAGGTATTATAGTTAATGTTGTATTATTATGTATTATATTCAAGAATTGTATTATTATGTATTATATTCAAGTATTGTATGAGAAAAATAAAAAGTTGAAAAGCTTCATGTGTGTTTTTATTGAATATTACAAATATGTACAATTATGATACAAACAAAACTATTTCAAATACATATTCACAAGAACTTAACTTAAAATTTTATAACAACTAACTTCACATGAACATAGATCATGTTAATTTCATAGTCTACATATGAAGACAATTTTATTTGAACTACATATCAAATGTACATGTCCATATGAGTCAAAGCTAAGTTTCAAGTTCTTGTCAAGCTTCAAAACCTTCGCTCCAATCTTCTGCACTGAGGGTGATGAAATCATAGCATCCACTAAGCTTGTCATGCAGTTAAAACTGTATACAGTCATCTCGCTGTCTAATCAACGATCTTCTGACAGTCACTGCATTTATACAAATCCATTTTCTGAAGCATGAGATCCACTGACGTCATTTGATTCTTCAGCATGTGCCAATCGTTCAATGACAACAAAATTCCCTTCTTGGTAGGATGTAACCTCCCAGATGTATGATCCGTAATATATTCACGAATGTTAACCATCACTTTCTGTTGATATTTCGCCAATTTACTATATATTTCTCCATTAATAGGTATCATAACCGGTAAATCGTCTACACTCATCTTCTTCATGGTGGTAGCAGCTTTACACTCTGGTTCTCGCTTCATTTTAGGCTCTGTCTTAATTTTTCGCTTTTTACACGGCGGTGTCATAGCTGGTAACTCATCTCTTTTTATCTTTCTAAGATGTGGTCGCTTTTGACGCTGCTGACATGACTTTGCCTTAGACTTTACCATGGGCTTTGCCTCAGACTTTGCTGTAGGTATTGTCTCAGGCTTTACTATAAAATTTTCTGCAGGCATTGTCTCAGACTTTTCTACAGGCATTGTCATAGATGGTAGTTGTTGCTCGCTCACTGCAGACATGTTCACTCTTCAGTATCTTGATACAGAATGTGTGTTAGGTCTGAGGGCGGCTGCCTTTTATACTTTATAGTGAGTTGACTTAATATGATTAGAAATAACTTTACCACGTTTACCTTTGTGGCCAATTGTAAGATTTTGAACAAATGTTGCATTTATACATCCTTTCGGTTCAACCTACACTATTCAAATGATGAGAAAGTCTTTAAACATAGCTTTATATACAACAACTTGTTGAACAACAACATGTTGAACCTGTTGAACATGTTGAACTTGTTGAACATGTTGAACAACTTGTTGAACATGTTGAACAATTTGTTGAACAATACCACGACGTAATATCTTCCAAAAATTATTCGAACACGTGTTTTGAATGGGCTTGCCATTCGAACACGTCTTTTAAATGGGCTTGCCATTCGACTACATGTTTGAATGGGCGCAGTTTTCCTACATAACTATCCACATTTTCACTTCCCATTTTTCAACAATCAACCAAGTGATAGAATCGTTTGAAACGTGAAAACCTAAATTTGTTAAAGTTGGTTTAAAACCCTGATTTTTCCCTACTTCAACATGGTAAAATGTTCAAACTTATTTTATACATCATATGTTGTCAAAAAACAAAATTTGTTAAAGTTGGTCTAGAACCACCATTTTTCCACTACTATAACTTTAGAACATTTGAATAAGTAGCTTGGTGAAATGCTAAAACCTATTTTATACATCATATGTTATCAAAAACTAAATTTGTTAAAGTTGATCTAAAACCACCATTTCTGCACCACTATAACTTTAGAACATTTGAATAAGTAGCATGGTAAAATGCTAAAACTTATTTTATATATCATATGTTGTCAAAAACTACATTTGCTAAAGTTGGTCTAGAAGCACCATTTTCTAACTACTATAACATCAAACATAACATTGGACTTAATGTAGGAAAAATCCCATTCCTTCTTAAATTATTGATCGTTCCCACGCTCTGAACGAGTGCACTCTGAAATTTATCGATCGGTTTCCCCACACTCTTAGACCTTTCATGTACTTATTCCTATGCTGTGTGTGTGGTTATTGTAATAGAACCATTGAAATATGACTAATTAAATATTATCATAATAATAATAGTGAAAATAGACATAGAAATATGGCTATTATGTTTAAAAAAGTCACAGAGTCACATAATGTCACAGATCACATAAAGTCACATAATGTCACAGTCGCATGTTGTCACATAATGTCACAAAAAACAAAAAACCAAAAGTTTGCCCAAGTTTTTCCAAGGAGAACAAAAAGGTCTGCTCTCGTCTTTGAATGATGTCTGTGGCTGTTCAACTACACAGTGTTACATGATGGGGGGGGGGGGGGGGGGGTCATAAAAACCAAAGTTGCTCAGAATCGTCTGAAACGGATAACTATGCTGCAATCACAAAATTTTCTTACCCCTAGGGGGGGGGGGGTGGGTGGGGGTCATGAAAACCGTAGTTGTTCAGAATCGTCTGAAACGGATAACTATGCTGAAATCGCAAAATTTTCTTACCGGTGACAGTCGAGCCCTGGGGGGGGGGGGTAGGGGGGTCTGATGACGTCACTTCCTGTTCCAGAACTGTCGTTTCCCTACTACCGTTCTGTCAAAGAAACCAATTCTTCGTAGTTCTGCCAATTCAAATTAATGCAAGCCCGCACAAAAGAAAACAAAAATACTAGAGTTCTATCATTTCCAATTAATATCAGTATAATATATAAAAGAAGAGCTAGCCCGTAGTTCAATATATTTCTTCAAGTAGAGGGCGTAAAAGCAATATTGCACCACTGTCATTTCCTTTCAAAATGCCATGCTGCAATGGACGATAATCCCTTTCCAAAAAGTGGAAACAGTACTTTATCCGAGGATTTATCCGTATCAGCAACTATATTAAATATAGGCATCAGAGATGTGAAGCCTCCAGCCTTCGCCTTTATGTTCAAGCTTTCAGAATTGAAACTGATATGCAGTTATGGGATGGCACGTCACTCGATTCTTTGTGACATCTCTTTAAAAAAAGACCTGATAGATTAAAAGCCATGGTTTTGATTGATTGATTGATTTTATTTCATAGCTATATGAAAGCGTTCATGTCAAAGTGATGCGTACAAAGTCGCCTCTATGAAAGTGCAATACACAAAAAATTGTCTAAGTTGAAAGGGCCATAATTTCAACAATTCTTAGTCGATCACACTTAAACCTTGACGTCGCACATTTTAAATGCACATTCTTTCACTGTGTAAGGTTTCAACGCGCTCATGTCGATGTGTGCGTACAAAGTCGCGTTATAATAGGGCAATAAACAAAAATTTGCCTTAGTTCAGAGGGTCATAATTTCAACAATTTTTTGTCGATCAAACGTCGCAAATCTGCAATATATATTTTATCACTATGCAAGGTTTCATAGCTTTTCATCAAAACGTTCATGCCGAAGTGATGCGTACAAAGTCGCCTGTATGACAGTGCAATACACGAAAAATTGCCTAAGTACAGAGGGCCATAACTTCAACAAGTTTTGAGCAGTCCGACTGAAACCTTGACGTTGCACACCTTTAATACATATTCTTTCACCATGTTAAATTTGAAAACGATCCGACCACGAAAACTTTTTGGTGCGTACAAAATATAGCACCTCAGATGTTAACGGACGGACGAACCGATAGAAATAGCCCTCAGGAAAAAATTAAGAGGGGGCTAAAAAGACAGTTTACAAGAAATGAAAACTTTGAAATGGGAATAATTAACTGTGCAACATATAACTCACCGCAGTGGGAGAGAATGGTTGGGGGATGAGCTGGTCATTAGGGCCATCCATAATGCAAGTACACAAAAAGTATTCAATTTTTGACGACCACCCCACCCTGCACACCGTGCGTACACAGTAGCCTAACCCCCCTCCCACTGTACACACATACGCAATATGTTGTGCAACATTGAAAAAAATTTGTTTTAAATTGTGTGAAGGGATTCATGCTTAAAAATTAGTACTCGCAAGATTGAAAGCGTACATGCCAACGTACAGTAAAATGTGAATAAAACAGCAATTACACTAAAAAGAGTATAATATTTAGCTTGGAAATCGATGCATTGGGCTATTTACTTACATAAAACATGTCTGAGAAATGTTTACATAAATGCGGCAGCCCGGATTTCCTCTCCCCTTGCACGCAGTGCGCACGGACAGACCGTGACCCCCGCTCTGAGCGTACATACTTTATGGATGATCCCCAACACAAGATATTAGATGACCCACTTTAAAAGTGAAAACTACTTTCAAGCACTCCAAACATTGTGACCATAACACAAATACTCCTTTTTTAACAGCTTGGCAACCAAATTAAAAGACGTAATAGCTGTTGGTGAATAAGGCACAAAAATGTCAATTACACGAAATATAACAGTCATGGATCGACAGTTGTGCAGCCAATGTTTTCAAGAATGTCTAAAGAATGCAGGAACATTAGAAGATATTCTGGGAACGCTGAAGAACCAACAATAAGAGGACGATGTGGGAGGGAGGAGTTATTAGATTCAGCCAGGTGGCAGAGATGAAAGGAAATGCAAATATATAGAGTATATACGTTTGTTCAGTACCTGGAAGTAGCTTTTAGTTTTAACGTGGATCATCTAATATCTCGTGTTATGACAAGCAGCACACTAGTTTGACACCAAAATGCTCCTGTCTATATATATATACTCTCCAAAGAGATGAGTCATGTGTTGCACAGTTATGAAGAATGCTTTTCTGCTGTTTTTTGGCCGATGGGAATGTACGAAGACTAGTGTATGCATTAAGGCTATAACTACTTAGTGCGCAAACCTTTACCATGAGTTGGCTGAAATGGTTAGAGTAGCCTTTAAAGTCTTACTTACATTAGATAGCTGGGGAGGAGGAGGGGGTTAAGGTTAGCAGAAAAAAATCGTAAACCTATTTGCAACTGACTCCTTCAAGATCCGGATAAAAAGACGTTAAGTAAAACCCGTTTGTAGTGACCGCCTTCCACTTTCGGACAAGACATACGGTAAAACCTGCCTGTCTTGACCACCTTTCAGACCCGGATAACAAAGTACGCACACTAAAACTGCTGTAATGACTAACTTCGAAATCGGGATATAAAGGACGTGCAGTAAAACCTGTTTGAGTGACCACCATCTGGAACTGGATTATTCTAAAAATAGTACAAACTTGTTCAAATAAAACTTTGTGAAAGGGCAGTCGAGGGAAAAAGAAAAATGGTTATTGTTGAATTATGAATTCGTTGGGGAGACACTTTTTTGTTTACAAACACAAGAAATTCAATGGGGGTAGAATGAGAGTTTGTGATATAAGCCTGTGCCCTTTTCGTTCGTTCTACTCCAGGCAAAATTTGCTTGAATCTTGCTAACCTACCAAACGACATTCACACACAGTTTTAAGTTTTTCCGATGGTCAGCGGCTGTGTAATGTTACTTTAACATGACGTCACACGATTTACTTAATTTCGCTGCACCCATCAAAGAACAGTTTTACTCATACAATTTGAAGTCGATAGTTTTCGTAATCGAGATATTTTGCGCACAAGATCTTGTTCACGATATTCTTATTTTACGTGATGACGTCACACACTGCACTCTACCTGCAACATAATTTTCAGACCTATCAAGCAGCAATCCCACCAAGTTCGAACTTTTTACGGTGTTCAGCGGCTGAGAAAGTTTGCACATAAGAGTTTTACGTAATGACATCATATGCCTTCTAACTAACGTTATTTACACACGGCTGTTATTCTGGACTGGTGCGCAAGTTCATTTAACTCGCGTTGGTGTGTGGTGTTTATTTTGGACCAGTGGGAATGTTTATTGTTGACTTCCGTTGATATGCGGTCCATATTTCGGATCAGTGCGCATGTTCACTTAACTTGCGTTGATGCGCTGTCCCCATTTCGGACCAATGCGCAGGTTTATTCAACTTACAAATTTTGGCGGATCGCCGATAAAAAAATTTACTTTCAACAGCCTATTATTTAAAATAAGAATCGTTGACGCATTTAAGATGCCAGTTTTATTTTTTTCCGAGCAATTTTCAGTAGTCTGGGTAGTTATTCTGGAGTAACTACCGATACACTGGCCCACTCTTTTGCGGCAGGTATTCTAGAATAACTACCGAAAAGTTTGACAGATGCATTTTAACAGGCATGAAGGCGCTGTAATTATATACGTCATTCGGCTAATTTTGCGCGGATTACCAAAAAAAAAAAAAGAAAAAAAAAAAGAAAAAGAATTAAATTTTCAAGGAAGGACTATGCTGAGAGCAATCGTACAAAACTTGAAGAAAATCTGATCAAATTGTTCGAGAAGCATTTTGAAAATTGGCAACAAAAATTTTTAAATGCCTCCTTTTTAGCCAATTTTTGGCAGACCGCCAAAAAGTAAGTTTTCAAGAGAGGCCTTCCTAGAGAACTGTCCAAATTTGGAAAAGAATACGATCAGAATTGTGGGAGAAGTAGCATTTTGACACAAGAAAAGCTTAAAAAAAAATGCCCCCTACCCCATTTTGGCCAATTTTTGGCGGATCGCCAAAATGAGTACTTTTTCGAAAGAGGCCTTTCGACGGAATGTTCGAACAAAATTTGAAGAAAATCTGATCAAAATTGTGTGAAAAGAAGCATTTTGGAAATTGGCAACCATAAAATTTCAAATGCCCGCCATTTGGCCAATTGTGGCGGATCGCCAAAAAGAGTATTTTTTCAAGAGAGGCCTACCTAGAGAACAAGCATGTCCAAGGACATGACCCATTTGAGTTACCAAACAAGGAGGGAGAGAAAATGAAACGAATACTGTTAGGCCAAAAAATGAAGAACTTTGTTTCCGAACGTAACTTTTTCATAATTCTAACACACAAAAACGAGTTTTTCTGGGTGGAAGCTACCCGAAAAGGGATGTTTGAGAGGTTGGGTTTTCACAATTTCACATACTTACCGACATTTACACAATTTTACAAAATTTTTAAAATTGCACCATTTCGGCATTTTGTTTGTCATTTGCGAAAAAAAAAAAAAAAACAAAGTCCAGGTGGAGAAGCACCTAAAAAATTTTCGATTAAAATTTTATGACTATTTGATAGGACTGAGAGAAATGAATGGTTTAACAATTCATTTATTTACTACTATTTAATCCAGTTTTTGCCAAACTTCGATAATCCGCCATTTCGGCCGTTTGTGGCGAACGCCAAAAAAATAAGAGCCTGGTAGGCGAACCCCTGGGAAACATCCCTGCGCAACATCTAAACGATTGGAGTAAAGATGTAGGAGGAGTAGCATTTTAAAAATGGGTCAAACGGGCACAAAAAGTGCCGCCATTTTTTCAGGTTTCGACAATCGTCAACAAAAACAAGTAATAGCCAGGTGAGGTGCCAGCCAGGGAACATTCCTGTGTAATATGAAAACGATTGGAACAAAACTGTAGGAGTAGCACTTTAAAGAAAAAGTTTAACATACACATGAACATCCAAGCCCCCTATAGTGATAAAACTAACTCAGTCCGACAAAGTCGGCTGGTTTAACAATCTTAGAAATTTGGAAAGAAATCCGATGAAAAATCCGATGAAAATTGTGGGAGAAGAAGTATTTTTAAAATTAGGCACCAAAAAATTAAAAAATGCACAACCCCCCCCCCTCCCCCATTTGGGGAATTTTCGGCGGATCGCCAAAAAAGTAAACTTGCAAGGGAGGACTATGTTAAGAACATTCGTACAAAATTTGAAGAAAATCTGATCAAACTGTTCGAGAAGAAGCATTTTTAGAATTGGCAAAAAATATTTAAATGCCCCCTATTTAGCCAATTTTTGGCAGATCGCCAAAAAAAAAAAGCATTTTTTTAAGAGAGACCTACCTAGAAAACAACTGACCAAAATTGGAAAGGAATCCGATCAAAATTTGGGGTGAAGAAGCATTTTGAAAATTAGACACCAAAAAGTTAAAAAAAAATGCCCCCCCCCCCATTTGGACAATTTTTCGCGGATCGCCAAAATGAGTAATTTTTTTAAAAGAGGCCTACCTGGGGAATATTAGTACAAAATTTGAAGAAAATCTGATCAAATTTGTTCGACAAGCATTTGGAAAATTGACATCCGAAAAATCTCAAATGCCCCCATTTAGCCAATTTTTGCCGGATCGCCAAAAAAAAATTTTTTTAAAGAGAGGCCTACTTACAGATCATTCGTGTAAATTTTGAAAGGAATCCAATCAAAACTGAAGAAGAATTTTACGTAAAAGTTTACACACGTACATACAGACGAAGGATGCCCCTCTATTGATGGGATAAGACCAGGCTGGGTAAAAAGCACAAGCCATATGCATGACCCCTAGGATGCCTCAAGCCACAAAAATAAATGACATCGGATCAAAATTGTAGCAGGAGATGCATTTTGAAATAAAAGTTTACTAAATAAATAACAACTAGCTAGCCAAGGCCGTCTGCAAACCGGTAGGTATACCTCAGCTTACGTGTAACGGTTTTAATAGGTTATTTTCGCAAATATGGTCCATTTTGAAAAAAAAGTTTACTAGGTTTTAATAGGTTTAATAGGACTAAAATGACATCTAAACTGTGTTCTGGCTTAGCTATTTGACCTTGTTTAAAAAATACCAAATATTCTTAAACAATGGTCTGTCCGTTACGTTACGTTACGTTACGATATATCCAAGAGTTATTTTGAGGGAACCATGGCTTGGTAAGATGGAAAATAATTGAAATAAACTGGGAAATGATATCTACAAATAAATTTTGAAGAATGACGTTGCAACACTATGTTTTAGAGACAATTTTGGAAGAAATGCGTTGATTTGCACCCCTTTTTTTAGATTTTTTTTTTAAAATCTCGTTTTGTTTCGCAAGACAAGATTGTCCATGGACAATGCTCCAGCTCACGCGGCTGGATGAAAGCAGCAGCTTAAGACTATTAAACTGCAATCACCGTGTCTGTTTTAATGCTATTCTTTCAATATTAGTGGAAAATTATATTTGCGATGTTGATAAATTGCATTCCAGAATGCTGGGCACATAATTGCAATTAATTAAAGTAACGAAAGTTCAGATAAATGGAGAGGCTTAATAAAACAACAAATTTTCATTTTTCCAACATTTCTGCCATTTTAACTTATTATTAACGTTAATACACATGCACAAAAAATCAGTATAACAGTAACTGGTATAAGAAAAATACCATTTTCACATGAAGTCATTATGAAATTAGGACATATTTATTACATGAGGACTTATTACGAGTTTCACCACAGCAGCGCAAAAATACAGCCCGTCTTTGTGAGGATTCTAACAAAACATAGAAGCCCTCTCAATAATGGTCACTCTTCCCTCGTAGCCATCTTATTTTCCTTCCGCACACTGCAGCTACGGGGTCATTGTTAATTAATGACGTCACTTTCCGAAAACTTTCCGATCAATTTCTTTTTTTTTTTGACAACCTTGATGGTCCTCATGGCAGCTAGACGGCTAGAAGCAATCAGTTACAGGAATGAAGTCCAGATTGCAAGTGTTCAGCTAAGGATCTAATCCAGAAATGTGATCCAGTAGTGGTGGGGGGGGGGGGGCACTCTCTTCTTATGGACAGCATGCTTTTCATATTTCTTTCACTAACAATTGATCTTAACTTCCACTTGTGAATCCCCCCTCCCCATCACGACTTCCACTTGTGACCCCCCTCCCCCCCCCTCCCCTCCATCACCGTGCATCTGCTCGCCATGACAGCAGACAGTATTACGTCACCAGAGCTGTGGCAGACGACACATA
>OX457026.1:102572938-102912127 GCA_949752745.1 Protula sp. h YS-2021
ACGACACAATGCTAGAGTACGCTCTCATCAGTTCGCCACAAGATGTCGCCTCTGCGTAATATGCAACAGAGAAGAGAGCACAAAATGTAAGTCTAGTGCACGGAGACAAAGGCACCATGTCAAAACTACACAGCTTGCGGAGAGAGCTGTACCAACACCCCTCCCTCCCCCCCCCCCCTTTCCCCAATAAAATCAATTCCGACCCGCCGCTCCATCTACTCCAAAAATTAAAAAAAAAAAACAATTGTGACGGCTTATGATAACACAAGTGGGCGTACTACTCCAGAATCTCCCCCACCGCCACCCGCCCCTCCCTCAGCGTAGGCACTTCATCAAATTGTGGCGTGGAGATTAAAAAGATCGGCTCAATTGCTTTGGCGTCCTGGTAACTCACCCTGTGTCCCACTAGCACTGAGGAAGGCTGGACTTGCTGACGTCATTTCCGGTCCTGTTCTGGTTCCGCTAGTCAGCGATCCTGATCTGTTTGTGATTGATTAGTTAAAAGAAAAAGTAAACTGAACTTCTGCAATAATCAGAAACTTGTTCAACGTCACTGACAGACTTCAACCTCATATGTTAAGCACTAGTTTTACTCTTTTTTTTACGCTGGGATTGCAAACATGATTCCAAGAACTAATCGAGATTCTAATTATCGAATCTAAACTGACGGATTAGTGTATACAAAAGTCAAGACCCATTACGCTCACCTCCTCTATGCCCTCTACCCCCTCCCTTCTCCCCCCCCCCCCCATCTCCCCTCACCATTCCGTCTCTATGTTTACCGTACAATATGGATGGTTCCCAATAAAGAGTGCAAAAAAACAAAAAAAAAAACAAAACTATGTAACTACGTAATTTGGCCGAAAAAAAAACAGTTCAAGAGCAAAAGCATGCTAATCCTCCGAACGATTGCGCACATCGTGAGCAGAGTGTCGGACCTTTGCCGGGCTGTGTCAGCTCCGTGTCTGTACACCACGCTGGGAACCTGCACAATGTCACGTGACGCCCTATTATCCAATGGCGTGCCAGCAGAGGCCGAACCCCTACAGCGCCCTCTACTGGAAGAATTAATTCCTCTACCATCGTTAGACTGAAAAAGAGAGCCAAAGACAAAAAATAAATAAATAAAAAAGAATAATAAATAAATAAAAAAAAGGAAAAGAGTATGGTGTTAAATATCTCTCCATTCATAACAAAATATAATCAGTATCAGAAATTATTTGCTGGGGTCGTATCTGAGCTCCTCCTCGAAACCGACTGAAAATTTTGAGCCAGGAAATTTGTGATAGCGTGTTAAGTGAGCATTGATCCCGATGGGGGGTTCGGGGGTCGACGCGAGCACCTCCCCCCCCCCCCCCTCCCGAATGCTCTAGACTTTTAGCCGCTCGGAAATGCGATCTGAACGATTTTAAGCAGATCATTTCGTGATTTATTAGCTATACAGAAAGTCCTAATATCACTGATATTTCGTTTTATCTGGAGGAACCTCCAGAGGTAGAATTCTCGGGTTAGGTGTCAACATGTATGATTTAGCTGTCTGAAATTTCAAACTTTAGTGATTAACCGTTACGTAAGAATAAACGCACAACAATATAGGTGGGGCGGAAAGATGGACCGACTGGCGAGCAAGGCAAATAAAGTATGCCTTTACGCTTTGATAAATTCAAGGCACAATAAAAACGTAAGGATACAATTGCACACATTCATATATGCATTATGTATAATACATGTCAATGTAATATATTGTAAAATCGACAGCTAAAACATGGCAAAAACTGCAGTGTGTTAATTCGGGAGCGCCGCGAAAATTTTACACCTGATAACTTACAATCTCCAACACAGTACCTGCAAGTACCGAGCACCCCTCGCCCCCCCCTCCCACCCCTCCCTTGTACCCAAAGTGAGAAAAATTTTACTGCAGAATTCAGTTGACCTCGAAGACCACAAATCTCGGCTAAAAAAAATCGACGGATTTCCGTCGATCGACGGAGAAAAAAACGACCCCTGTATTTGAAAAAATAGATGGTCATTCGTAAAGACCACTGCCTGAAAAACTCGCTTAAAGCTTTCGCACAACTATTCAAGCGTTGTCTTTTATCGCTAAAACCCAACACGAAAGGTGAATTTCTCAACTTAAGTGTTAAGAGACCTAATTGCCCCCAACAGCCCCGTTATAGGACACCACATACAAATTTACGTTGAGAAAATCGCCCGAAATATTTACAAACTTTCGATTACAGACAGACCTGTCCAGTTTTCCAGCCTTCGCCACCACCCCCCACCTCCCCCCCCCTCCCTCCCTCCCGCTATTTGTTTCACCATTTCTTTATTTGTCTCAAATTTTCTTCTTTGCCTTTTCAATTCTTTCGTATTATGTATATATATTGCTAAAAATACAATAAGCATTATCCTGACCGGAAGTGATGGCTGTGACAGGTGGTCGTCCTCGTCCAGCAGAGCGTGCGTCAGTGTGTACGTGCCCGCGTCCGACAGCTCCTCTATGGCCGCCTCGTGTGCCCGCCGGGCCTCCCTCGCCTGGGCCATGTGTCAAAACACAAAAACATATGGGTGCAGGCCGTGGCTGAATGAATGGACATCCCCGGAGCCAAAGACAAACATATGGTCAAGTTAAATCCCAGTCATACAGACTGGTGAACAGCTCGAGCATATCAAAAAGAAAAACACTCGCCACAGGGAGGGGAGGGGAGGGCAGACGGGAGGGGAGGGGAGGGGGAGAGGAGGAGAGGGCAGGGAAGAGGAGGGCAGAGGAGGGGAGGGTCGAGGGAAGGAGACGAGGGCAGAGGAGGGGAGAGGACGGCAGAGGAGGGGAGGGGAGGGCAGAGTGAAGGGCAGAGGGGAGGAGGGGAGGGCATAGGAGGGGAGGCGAGGGAAGAGGAAGGGAGGGGAGGAGAGGGGAGGGCAGAGGAGGGGAGGGAGTGGAGGGGGGTGGAGGGGAGGGGAGCTCACCCTTGCAAAGGCGCGCTGTAGTGTGGCCACCACCTCCTCGCCGCCAGCGCCCGCCGGCAGCATATTCTCCACGCTGAAGCCGATGTCTCCACTCTGCTTGCAATAAACATTGTATTTTTAGTGTACATTCAATTACTCAGTCAACACACAGTGAAGTGGTACTGTAATTTTTTTCAGATTCCCGCCTCAGGACTGTTGATTTCCAGACCAGTTTACCGATATTTATTTTCAAGCCCAGATGCATTCAATGTGAAACACTGAAAAAAATCGATTTGAATCCAACTCACATAATACACCCCACCAAAGAAAAAAAAATAACAGCAACTAAGCAGCAAATAACAGCAAATAAAGTTTTTAAGAAGTGTAAAAGCCTGACCTTGACCCTCGTGAGGAATCTGTCCCTCCACAGCTCGACGCAGCCGTCGGCTTCCGTCATGCCGAGGAAGGAGCCGACATTATGCACCACCTGTCTGCTCGTAGCCACAGTCACGTGACTCACCGACCGCGCTAGCTGCAACACCTGCGGTAGTGTTGGGAATCGGTCCGATTGTTTTCAAAAATTAAATATTCGACTCAAGAATGAGAATGCTGAGCCCGAATGTATTTGGTTTACATATAAAATATCGCAATATCTGCTCAGGGGGCTACATTCACCATGTAATACAGGTGGCCAATACCTGTAAGCCTAAAGTACACAATATAACGATATGGCAGTTTACATCTGATTTGAACTTACTAGTGCTCGCGCCAGCTCAGCATCAGGATTCGTCTTGAAATCGGTTCGAGAAAGTATTCAAGCTATATCAGTTTCTAGCAACCCACTTTTAATTTATCACCGGTATCACAAATATATTCATAATATTAATGAAATCCGTGGTATCATGAAGCGTTACCGATAATCGATTTGAGAGTAAATCTACTGACTGACTTGTAATAATAATACTGATATATACAGGGTTGAGGTTTTTAGGATTATTTTTCCTTTCTTTTCGTGATTCATCGCAATTTTTTACTTTTCCCCCTATAAAGGAATTTCTTCCTGACCGTGGCATCGCTGCGGTGGCCATGCCGAGGAGGCCCGATATTTTTGTCTAACCTGTGTAACAGAGGATCGGCGTCGCTGCTGCAACCCGTCGTTACCATGGTTACAGGCTTCTGTAGTCTCAACATCATTCTTACGGTTACAGTCGTGTGCATATTCTGAATCGTCGTTGCCATGGTTACGGTCGCACGCATTTCTCACACTGTTGTCATGGTTTCGGCCAATTGGCGTCCCCGCATCGTCGCTGCCATGGTTACGGATATCTGCATTCCTCAAATAGTCACTACCATGATTACAGTCTTGTGCAGTCCCCATTCTGCCGTTACCATGATAACAGTAATTTGCATTCGATGCATAGCGGTCACAGCCGTTGTCGTCATCATAAACAGAGGACATCTTGAGTGAACCTTGGTTACAGTTAAGAAAAAGAAGAAATAATTTAGAGTAAATTACGAGTTACACCAAAAACATAAACTGAAAAAATTATTTTATGTATTTATTTGTCGCTACTGTACTGTCATATCTGATGCAAACCAAAGTATAACTAGAGCGCCCAATGCACATCAA
This sequence comes from Protula sp. h YS-2021, assembly GCA_949752745.1. NCBI lineage: Eukaryota > Metazoa > Annelida > Polychaeta > Sabellida > Serpulidae > Protula > Protula sp. h YS-2021. The sequence continues at coordinate 102,577,515 of OX457026.1, forward strand.
CATCAGTATACCCCAATATGTCAAACATATTTATTTGCAACCCACTTCCGTTTTGCTTTTGTAAACCAAACAAAAAAAAACTGTTTGCCCCGACAGAGAGCCTCCCTCCGGTCCCTCATTCCCTCTCCTTTTGAACTGCTTGCCACTTCCTCGGTTTACAATTTTATACTATTTTGGAATTTTAAGACCTTTAACTTGCATAAATACATCTGAATATATTTATTTTTCGCGACATCCCAACCCCCAAGATTCTTTTACCCCCTATCACTGTATGGGTCTATACCCAAAAGCAAAAATAACAAGCCATCGTCGAAGGCGCACACCTCACCAAGACACAATAAGCCGCCATTTTAACAACTTTTTACCGATTTAAAAATTAACACGACGCTGCACAAAGTCGATGTATATATTTTCACTGAGCAAGGTAGCATATGATTAGGATGAATAGTTTCGGAGAACTGGCGTGGAAAGCACCCAAGTCTTACATTGCAGTTATCTCAAGAAATCACAATTTTTGGCCGATTTGAAAAATAACCCGACGTTGCACAACTTCAATATATATGATTTCACTGTTCAAGGTAGCATATGCCTAGGATTAATAGTTTCGGAGATCTCGCGTGGAAAGCACCCAAATCTTGCTTTGCAGTTATCTCAAACGATCACAATTTTTGACAAGTCGCCATTTTGGGAATTTTTGGCCGATTTGAAAAATAACACGACGCTGCACAACCTCAAAACATATATTTTCCCTGTGCAAGGTTGCATATGCCTAGGCTACATAGTTTCGGAGAACTTGTGTGGAAACAAAACAGCATCCAAAGTGTGACGACGGACAAACGGACGGACAGAGGGCAATCCTACAACCCCCCCCCCCCCCCCCCGGGCTCGCCCGGTTGGGGTCTAAAAACAAGCTTGTCCAAGGACAAAGTCCCAGCTTACGAAAAGCAATAAGACCAATTCCAGCGTGCATGAGCAAGGGAATTTTCCTGAAAAATTGGACTTCAAAAGATGAGACGGCAAAGAGCTAGCTCAACAATTAATTTAGAATAGGACCAGAACATAGACCGATAAATGCATACAAAGATTTCTTTCCCAGAAAAATGGGAAACAGATTTTTTGTATATCTGGTAGACTGGATAGTCTGCCATAGATACCTTCAAACAACGCTCGCATTTCGGACCAGTGCGCATATTTATGTAACTTGCCTTGATGCGCGGTTCTTATTCAGACAAGTGCGCATGTTTATTTAATTTTGCGTAGATGCGCGGCTCTCATTTTGGAACAGTGCACATGTTTATTTAACTTGCGTTGATGTGCGGTTCGCATTTCGGATCAGTGCGCATGTTTATTCACCTTGTGTTGATGTGCGGTTCATATTTCGGATCAATGCGCATGTTTATTTACATTGTGTTGATGGGCGGTTCTTATTTCGGATGAGTGCGCATGTTTATTTACCTTGTGTTGATGTGCGGTTCTTATTCCATACCAATGCGCATGTTTATTTTACTTGCGTTGATGAGCGGTACTTATTTTGGACAGCCCAAATTTCCTTAGGTTGCCTTGATGCGCGGTTCGCATTTCGGACCAGTTTGCATGTTTATTTAACTTGCGTTGATGCACGGTGCTTATTTTGGACGTGTGCATATGTTTATTTAAATTGCGTTGGTGCGCGGTTTACATTTTGGACCAGTGTGCATGTTTATTCAACTTGAGTTGATGAGCAGTTCGAATTTCGGACCATTACGCATGTTTATTTAACTTGCGTTGATGCGCAGTGCTTATTTTGGACCAGTGCAAATGTTTATTTAACTTGTGTTGGAGCGTGGTTCGCATTTCGAACCACTGCGCATGTTTATTTAACTTGCGTTGATGCGCGGTTTGCATTTTGGACCAGTGTGCATGTTTATTCAACTTGAGTTGATGAGCAGTACGAATTTCGGACCTTTGCGCATGTTTATTTAACTTGCGTTGATGCGCAGTGCTTATTTTGGACCAGTGCAAATGTTTATTTAACTTATGTTAGCGCGTGGTTCGCATTTCGAACCACTGCGCATGTTTATTTAACGTGCTCGATGCGCGGTTCTTATTTCAGGCCAATGCACATATTTCTTTAACTTGAGTTGATGCGCGGTTCTTATTCTGGATCAGTGCGCATGTTTATTTAAGTTGCGTTGATGCGCAGTTCTTATTTTGAATAGTGCGCATGTTATTTAAGTTGCGTTAATGGGCAGTTCGCATTTCGAAATAGTGCGCATGTTTATTTAACTTGCGTTGATGCACGGTGCTTATTTTGGTCCAGTGTGATTGCTTATTTAGCTTGTGTTGATGTACGGTTCGCATTTCGCACAAGCGCATGTTTTTTTAACTTGTGTTGATACGTGGTTCGCATTTTGGACCATTTAACTTGTGTTGATGATCGGTACTTACTTTGGACCGGTGCAAATGTTTATTTAACTTACGCTTATGTACGGTTCGCAATTCGGACCAGTGTTCATGTTTATTTAATTTGCGTTGATATCCGGTTCGCATTTCGGACCAGTATATCTATTTCTTTAGGTTGCGTTGATGCCCGACTCTTATGTCTATTCAACTTGCGTCGATTCATGGTTCTTTCTTCGTACCAATGCGTACGTTTATTTAACTTGCGTTGATGCGCCGTTCTTTTTTTCGAACAAGTGCGCATGTTTGTTTAACTTGCGTTGATGTGCGGTGCTTATTTTGGACCGTATCGCATGTTTATTTAACTTCCGTCGATGCGCGGTTCGCATTTCAGGCCATTGTCCATGTTTATTCAACTTGTGTTGATGCGTGGTTCTCATTTCAGACAAGTGCGCATGTTTCTTTGGGTTGCGTCGATGCGCGGTTCTTTTTTCGGACCAGTGCGCATATTTATTTAACTTGCGTTTATGCGCGGTTCGCATTTCGGACCACTGCGCATGTCTATTCAACTTACGTCGAAGCGTAGTTCTTTTTTTTTCCTGTAAAAACTGTAGGAGGAAATGCATTTTGAATTTTTTTCTTCAAAAATTCTCTGATCGACTGAAAAAGACGATGCCTCAGCCCCAAAATAAATGATGTTTGATCAAAACTGCAGGAGAAAATGCATTTTGAGGTTTTTTCATCAAAAATTTCTCCCGAGATCAAAAATTCCCAAGTCGAGTCAAATAGCACAAGCCGTATGCGAGACCTACCTGAGGATGCCTCATAGCAAAAATAAATGAAATCGGATAAAAACTGTAGGAGGAAATGCATTTTGAAGTTTTTCTTCAAAAATTCCCCAAAAATACAGAAATTGTCGGATCGACTAAAAAGCGCAAGTCGTATGCTCAACCCCTTAGGGATGCCTCAAACCAAAAAAAAAAAAAAAAAAAAAAAGAAATCGGTTCAAAACTGTAGGGGGAAATGCATTTTGAAGTTTTTTTTTCTTCAAAAACTCCCTAAAAATACAAAAATTGCCCGATCGACTAAAAAGCACAAGCCGTATGCACTCACACCAAAAATAAATGACATCGAATCAAAATTGTAGGGGTAGATGCATTTTGAATTATTTTCGAATTTTTTGTGCTTAAAAAATTTCAAAAAAATACAAACTAAAAAAAGCACAAGCCGTATGCACGACCCTTTAGGGGAGCCTCATACCAAAAATTAATGACATCGGGTCAAAAATGTAAGAGGAGATACATTTTAAAATTTCTTTAAAAAATCCCCAAAAAATTCAAAAATCACCCGATCGACTAAAAAAGCACAAGCCGTATGCACGACCCCTTAGGAATGCCTCACACCAAAAATAAATGACATCGAATCAAAATTGTAGGAGTAGATGCATTTTTTTTTCAAAATTTTTGCTTAAAAAAATCCCCAAAAATACAAAAATTGTCCGATCGACTAAAAAAGCGCAAGCCGTATGCACGACCCTTTAGGGGTGCCTCATACCAAAAATAAATGACATCGGGTCAAAAATGTAGGAGGAGATACATTTTAATTTTTTTCTTTAAAAATTCCCCAAAAATTCAAAAATCACCCGATCGACTAGAAAAGCACAAGCCGTATGCACGACCCCTTAGGGATGCCTCACACCAAAATAAATGACATCGGATCAAAATTGTAGGAGATGCATTTTGAAACAAAGTTTACAGCGAACTAACTAACTAACTAACTAACTAACGGACGCCATCCGCAGACCGATAGGAATACCCCAGCTTACGTGTAACGTGTAACGTAAGCTGGGCTAAAAAGGCATCCGAGAAACAACGAAACATAAAACACTAATGTCTATGCTGCATCACTCTGTTATCTCAAATCTGGTAGACAGGCGTGAAATGGTGGTTCATGCTGGGCAAATAAATCGTTTTGGTGGACGCTCACAATTTTCCTTGAGGCTTCAACTTTGGGAGTCCGGGTTGTACGTACGCCACTTAAAAGTATCTTTTCAACAAAGGGAAAATACTGCAACATCCGTGTGCAGCGTTGCTACTGTGACGAGAATTTCGTTTTCAGATGCCTACACACCATTGCTTTCCATCCTGCTGCCCTTGAGATAACTCTGTATGTTTGCCAAGTTCGAGAAAAAAAAAGGGTCGTTTTCACCAATATAGCTGTCGGAGAGCCTAGATGGTGTGCTTTTGACCCTTTTAAGATATGGCTCACCGATCTGAAAAAAAAGACAACTGCCACCACCCTCGATTGCAACTCTGCTAGTCGGATGCTTCGCGGCACAGATTTTGGAATAGGCGCTATTTCAATGTTGCCTTTCATCAACAGACATGAGAACAGCCGGAGGCGAAAAAAGCGGAGATTTTTTGAATGGCCGAAGGCATTGATCTCGGAGACCATAAATTTGAAGCCCAAAAAAGCGGAAAAAGACCATAAATTTGAAGCCCAAAAAAGCGGAAACAGCGGGAAAAGCGGAGATTTCTCATGTCTGCATCAACCAATGGGTTTTCGTGACGGATGCCCACCAGCGGACGTCACAGGCATGGCAATCATCTTCTCTTGGACTTCAAACTGAGTAATACAAATCTCTACAGTGTCTACTTTTGCACGATTCGCAGGCTTTTGCTTGCACGAAGATTCATATCCTTGTTTCTTTCAGAATTGGGCATGCTTAATTAGCTCCCTTAACCGCCTGTTACAAAACATAATAACAATTAAAACAAAAGAGAGGTTCGTTTCATTTCATTTCAATACAGCAGTAATGTGATTGCAATAGGTACACTACGACGGGGATTAAATAATCAGATTAACCTATTAACCTTTTTAATTTTGTTGATCAATGTCGGATATTACAAGCAGGATAAAAACGGGTTACAATTATTTCTCTGGTTTAGCAGCAGAGGGAAAAAAATCAGTGCTGCCACGGCAAATCTTTGAAAAAAGGTTCCAAAATTGCTTTAAAAAAGGTTCGTTAATGGTTCAAAAAGAATAAAAAAAGATTTCTGAACATTTATTTTCAGAAAATATACACAATAACGTGCAACGCAATATGCCCTTAATAACGTCAAACACATCTATTCAGTTGACATAAATCTCTTACACAAGACCATAAAGATTGACACTGACAGTTCATTTAAAGAAGATAATATTACAACAAAAGGTCCAAGTAAACAGAGGCAGGCTTGCCGGAGGTTGTTTTAAAAAAAAAGTACGCAAACTGCTAAAAAAAAAGAACGCTTGATGGCAAAAAAAAGTACAAAAAAAAAGAACGCTTTAGAAAAAAAGTACAAAAAAAGTACGCCAAAAATGTTGAAAATAAAAAATATAAAGATAAAAAGTGTCCTAAAAAAGCCTCAGAAATAGTTTGTATGCGTTTTTCTTGAATAAACAAGAACAGCTGTCAACGGCAATAATAATAGATGTACGTATTTCAAGAGGCGATAAAACAAGCATGTCCAAGGACATGCCCCAGCCGAGTTACCGAATAAGGAAAGAGAGAAAAACTCTGAAACGAATACTGTTAGGCCAAACAATGGAGTACTTTGTTTCTGAACGTAACTTTTTCATAATTTTAATACACAGAAACGTGTTTCCCCGGGTGGAAGCTGCCCGAAAAGGGATGTTGGAGAGGTTGGGTTTTGAAGATTCATGTATTTACCGACATTTACACAATTTTAGAAAAAAATTATTAAAATTCCCCCATTCCGGCATTTTTTTTTGTCATTTGCGAAAAAAGCAAAGACCAGGTGGAGAAGTACCTAAGAAACTTCTGATTAAAATTTTATAACTATTTGAAAAAGACTGAGAGAAATGAATAGTTTGACAATTCAGTTATTTACTACCATTTATTCCAGCTTTTGCCAAACTTCAAAGTTCCGCCATTTCGGCAGTTTTTGGCGAACCGCGAAAAAAAAATAGCCTGGTAGGCGAACCCCTGGGGAACATCCCTTCGTAACATCTAAACGATTGGAGTAAAACTGTAGGAGGAGTAGCATTTTAAAACTGGGTCAAAACGGGCACAAAAAGTGCCGCCACTTTGTCCGTTTTTTGTCACTCGTCAAAAAAAGTAATAGCCGGGGGGGGGGGGGGGACCACCCAGGGAACATTCCTGCATAATATCAAAACGATTGAAGTAAAACTGTATGAGGAATAGCATTTTAAAGAAAAAGTTTAACATACGCCCATACATTCAAGCCCCCTATAGGGATACGACTAACCCAGTCCGACAAAGTCGGCTGGGTTATAAAACCACATAAGTATTAATTTCCTCTCCCATAGTTCAAAATTTTAAGAAGGTAACATTATATTCCTAGCGCGAGTAACGATTTTAGTAAGAATTGGTTTAGTAGCTTAGTCTTTGACAGCAACGCCATTCCTGTGGTATGAGTTTCATTTTTCGTCAATATTTGCGCCAATTTTTCCAAATAACGAAAAAAGTAATGGCCAGGTAAGTACCATTGATGGCTATCTTTATCTAAAATTGGAAGACAGCAATAGCCTAGTAGTTTACGCGACTTTTACTTAAAATTACAATGCAATGAGGCTATTTTCCCGGAGTTCGTAAAGAATTTACTGAGGTTTTTTTGTTGTGCGCCAAAATTTTCGACGATTTTTTGGCCAATCACCAAAAAAAAGTAATAGCAAGTAAGCCAGTAATATTGCCTGCTACCTTTCCATGAAATTTCAAAAGAGTAAGACTATTTTCCTGGAGATCAGATTTTACTGGAATCTTCTCAGTTTTTCGCCAAACTATTCGCCAATTTTGGGCGCATAGCCAGCTAAACAGTCAGGCTTGCTGCCTTTACTTGAAATCTAAAGACAGTCAGACTATTTTTATGGAGCTCGTCAAGATTTTATGGGTTTTTTTTGGGGGGGGTTTTTCGCCAAAAATTTTTGGGAATTTTTTAGCCAATCACCAAAAACGTAACAGTAGATATTAAGGCTTGCTACCGTCAGTTACAATTTCAAGAAATTAATACTATTTTCTAGGAGTTAGTTAAGGTTTAACTAAGTGGTAGTCACATTGTACAAGTTTGTCCAAGGACAAAGCCCCAGCTAACAAAAAGCGATAAAACCAAATCCGGCGTGCTTGAAAAAGGCAATTTCCCTGAAAAATTGGGCTTCAAAGGACGAGATGGCAATGAGCTAGCTAAATAATTAATTTAGCAACAGACCCGAACATAGACCGATAAATACATACAAACATTTTTTCCCAGAAAAATAACTTCGAACAACGTATCGAAATTGTATCTACACATGTGTACTGTTGACATGTACTTTCGGACATACACAATTAGTTCAAGCAGCAGAAACGATCAAAACGACCAAACACATGTGCCTTTTGAAAAGAAGAAAACGCCGCGTCTAAAACATCACTACTTAAGTTTTGGTATGTATTATTTTGCTGGATTTGCATTTCCGACCAGTGCGCATGTTTATTTAACTTGCGTTGATACGCGGTTCGCATTTCGGACAACTGCGCAAGTTTATTTAACTTGCGTTGATACGCGGTTATTATTTCGGACCACTACGCATGTTTTATTTAATTTGCGTTGATAAGCGGTTCGCATTTCGGACCACTACGCATGTTTATTTAACTTGCATTGACGCGCGGTTTCAATTTTGGACCAGTGCGCACATTTATTTAACTTGCGCCGATGCTCGGTTCGATTTCGTACCAGTGCGCATGTTTACCAAACTTGCGTCAATGCGAGGTCCGTATTTCGGACCAATGCGCATGTTTATTCAAGTTTTGGCGGATCGCCTAAAAAATTAATTTTTCATGGGGGGCCTAACTGGAGAAGAATCGTACAAAATTGGAAAGGAATTCAATAAAAATTGTCGGAGAAGAAGCGTTTTCCAAATTAAACGCCAATAAATTAAAAAATACCCCTCATATCGCCAAGTTTTGCCGGATCGCCAAAATGAGGAATTTTTCAAAAGAGGAATACCTGGAGAATAATCGCACAAAATTTGAAGAAAATCTGATCGAAATTGTGTGAAAAAAAAGCATTTTGAAAATTGGTGACCATAAAATCACAAATGGCCCCTATTTGGCCAATTTTTGGCGGATCGCCAAAAAGAGTAAATTTTCACGACAGGCCTAGCTAGAGAACAATCGTACAATATTGGAAAGGAATCCGATCAAAATTGTGGGAGAAGAATCATTTTCAAAATTAGATACCAAAAAATTAAAAATGTCCCACATTTGGCCAATTTTTAGCAGATCGCCAAAATGAGTAATTTTTCAAAAGAGGCCTACCTAGGGAATATTCGTGCAAAATTTGAAGAAAATTTGATCAAAATTGTGGGAGAAGAAGCATTTTGAAAATTGGCAACCACGAAATTACAAATGTCCCCTATTTGACGAATTTTTGGCGGATCGCCAAAAACAGTAATTTTTCAAGAGAGGTCTAACTAGAGAACAAATATCCAAAATTGGAAAAGAATCAGATCAAAATTGTGGGAGAAGAAGCAATTATAAAATTAGATACCAAAAAATTAAAAAATGTCCCCCATTTGGCCAATTTTTGGCGGATCGCCAAAATGAGTAATTTTTGAAAAGAGGCCTTCCCAGGGAATATTTGTGCAAAATATGAAAAAAATCTGATCAAAATTGTGGAAGAAGAAGCATTTTGAAAATTGGCAACCGAAAACTTTCAAATGTCCCTCATTTGGCCAATTTTTGGCGGATCGCCAAAAAAATAATTTTTAAAGAGAGGCCTACCTAGAGAACATTCGTGTAAAATTTGAGAGGAATCTAATCAAAACTGAAGGAGAAAAAACATTTTAAGTAAAAGTTTACACACGTACATACGTACATACAGACGACGGATACCCCTCTATTGATAGGATAAGAACAGCCCGACATAGTCGGCTGGTCTAAAAAGTAATAGCCAGGTAGGCAGTAACGCCTGGTACCTTCACGTAAAATTTCAAGACAGATTGCCTTCCTGGAAATGCTTAAGACGCTACGAAAAAAAAGGTTTTTCACCAATATTTTCGACAATTTTTGGCGAATCGCCAAACAAATTACAGCCAGGTAGGTGGTAACCCTTCCTACCTTCACTTTAAATTCAAACACGGTAAGACTATTTTTTAGCAGTTAGTTAAGATTTTACTGAAAATTTTCGCCAGCTGGCCAATCACCAAGATTAAGATTTTACTGGAAAATTTAGCCCGTTGGTCAATCACCAAAAAAAGTAATAGCTAGGCAGTAGTAAAGCCTGCTAACTTCACTTAAAATTTCAAAACAGTAAGACTAATTTCCCACAAGGAAAAGATCTGGTTTTTCGCTAATATATATTTTCGCCAATTTTCGGCGAATTGCCAAGAAAGCAATAGCCAGGTGGAAACTTATATGCGCCCTACCTTCCACCAAAATTTCAAGACATTTAGGCTAAAATCCTGGGAGAATAAACGATTTTTCAACTTAAAAGCGTTTATTCGCACATACTTTCAACAATTGTTATATTCCTGCTTCTAAAAAAAAACAAAAACGCTGGGGCTAAAAAAAAAAGAACAATAAAGTACGCTTGTGGAAAAAAGGTACGTTTTGAGGCAAAAAAAAAAGAACGATGCGAAAATAAAGAATAAATCTTTAAAAAAAAGTACGATCCGGCAAGCCTGCAGAGGTAAACAGAGATCCAAAAATGTACTTAGAAAGAAGGGGTACATCTGACAGGGGCACACAAAATGGTAAACGCATAAAGTGTTCATAAAATAGGATTGAACATCAGTAAAAAAGGTTAAAATGATGTTTTCAGACAATTTAGGGCAAAAAAAGGGGGATAAAAACAGGCTAAAATGGCGACAACGTAAAAAAAGGTTAAACCTTTTATAAAAAGTTGGAGTGGCAGTACTGGAAAATAAATGGAAAAATTGGGGGAAACTACAATGGGTGCGAGTAGGGAGGGGAGGTGGGCAGGGACAGAAAGAAAAAAAACACGAAAAAAAAATGCGGAAGCGGGAAGCTAGCATTAGTGGGGGGAGCTGAACTGAATTAAAAAATAGCAGGTTGGGTGGGAAGATAGACTAATCTATCTTTCCCTCATGAACGAGGGAGGTGGAGCTTACAGGGGGCAAGATATACGAGTATTACAACAGTGTTAGTCCCAGGTGACTCCCGCCTCCACGGAGGAGGGACGGGTTGAAGAGTGGTGATGGACTAGGGTCACTCGGGACTACAACAGTGTCAACTTTTCGTTATTCATATCTGTGTTCTGAACACTTCTAGCCTTAACCTTGTGATTTACAAACAGTGCAGGAGTTAATAAACGTATATATTTGCTACATTACTTATATTAGCAAGACCATTTGTATGCCAAATTACTTATTATTATGCTATTAATATTTGGAACTCTTATCTTGGCGCTAAACTGCCCAAATATGGGCGATAACACCAGATCCATTTGAAAACCAAAATTTTCAAAGTATACAAGCCTCAACCCAAATAACTATGACCTGTAGAGTCCTGGGTAACAAGGTTCTTTTACATGTAAATCGTTAAAATATCAGTGCTGGACACTACACGAAGTTTTAAAACTTTTTTCCCTCCTCCGTGCTCCGGCTATACAACGAGCGGGTCAAGTAATCTTTAGATGTCAGTAGTTGAGAAATGACAGTTCTAGACCAACCCCTCCTCCCCCTCCCCCGGACATAGTGGTCAGACCCCCACCCCCGTGGGAAAATTTTGTTATTTTTGCATATTTACACGTTTCATATGATTCTGAACATTCTTGGTAGCAGGGTGTTTTAAACAGGAAATGATATCATGATGACGTCATCAACTGTTTTAAACACCCATGGGTCTTTTAAAACACTGTTCTAAAACACTCATGGGTGTTCTTATTCAGGAAATGACGTCATAATGACGTCATCATTCACGTGACCAACCCCCATATACGGCATAACCCTAACCGTAACCCTAGACATACTATGTTTGAAACACATTATCACGTCATAACAGGCGGCGTAACCATAGTGAGGAAGTGAGGACGCCCAGGACATACTAGGTGAGGACTCCCCCCCAGGAGAGAAAAATCCAGCCAAATCAGCAAAAAAGGTATAAAAGCTGTATTGTTTAAACGGTTTGAATCAAAATTTTATCATTTCATTCAGTTTTATGTCTACAATCTCTCTCTGACTGTAGAGGCGCTTCATATAGCAGCTTTTTTTGTGAATTCTAGTTATTAATTAAAGAAAAACTGCGGATTTCGGACCTTAAATATGGATATTTGTAGTTCATTATATAGTTAAAAGCAATTTCTTTCAGAATTTAACATTTTAAAGAATTTTTTTTACCCAAAGTTTACTTTTAAACTGTAAATTATACAGCATATGTGGATATTTCAAAAGAATGGCACACAAAATGGTAAACGCATAAAGTGTTCATAAAATAGGATTGAACACCAGTAAAAAAAAGTTAAAATGATGTTTTTAGACAATTTAGGGCAAAAAAAAGGGGATAAAAACATTTGTAAAATGGCGACAACGTAAAGAAAAGGTTATGCCTTTTATAAAAGGTTGGAGGGGCAGTACTGGAAAATAAATGGAAAAATAGGGGGAAACTAAAATGGGTGCGAGTACGCGTAGGGAGGGGAGGTGGGCAGGGACAGAAAGAAAAAAAACACGAAAAAAATGCGGGAGCGGGTAGCAAGCATTGGTGGGGGAAACTGAACTGAATTAAAAAATAGCAGGTTGGGTGGGAAGATAGACTAATCTTTCTTTCCCCCATGAACGAGGGAGGAGGAGCTTACAGGGGGGCAAGATATACGAGTATTACAACGGTGTCAACTTTTCGTTATTAATATCTGTGTTCTGAACACTTCTAGCCTTAACCTTGTGATTTACAAACAGTGCAGGAGTTAATAAACGTATATATTTGCTACATTACTTATATTAGCAAGACCATTTGTATGCCAAATTACTTATTACTATGCTATTAATATTTGGAACTCTTATCTTGGCGCGAAACTGCCCAAACATGGGCGATAACACCAGATCCATTTGAAAACCAAAATTTTCAAAACAAATAACTATGACCTGTAGAGTCCTGGGTAACAAGGTTCTTAGTAGGGTGGAAATGGCGGTTCTGGCTCACTTAGTGACGTCATACTGTCTGGAAGTGACGTCATAGCGTCTGGACCGGAAGTGCTGTCTGGACCGGAAGTGAGGTCATAGGCGTAGTCATGGCAACGTGTTGTTGTGATGGCAACGACGCATGGTAACGTGACGTCATAGGCGTAGCCATAGGCGTAACCCTGATAACAAAGTGAGGACCCCCCTAGGCGGCAGTCGGGACAGACCCTATGGTAAAAAGTGATGACCTCCCCCCTAGGACATACTATGTACCGACCCCCCCCCCCAGGCGGTAGTCGGGACAGACCCTATGGTCATAAAGTGTGGACCCCCCAGGACATACTATGTACCGACCCCCCCCAGTAGGACATACTATGTACCGACCCCCCCAGTAGGACATACTATGTACCGAACCCCCCCCCCCCTAGGCGAGCACCATTTTGTCAAGTCAGCATAAGTTACACACCACGATTTGATTACATCCGAGTGGTATATAAGGGATGAGTGGTAAACCATGAGAAGGACGGTAATAAGAGACATCATGAACAACACATCAGCTACTAAGAAAGTGACCATACAATGCTACAAGTGCTGCGTGAGGTTGGAATATGAAGGACAGTCACACAACTGCGCGGTGCACCACAATGCACCTCAGCGCTTTTGCTGTAAAACCTGCGGTGGTCTGCTCTGGTATAGGTTTGCGGCGACGCTACCTGGGCCAGGACCAATATGTAATGACTGCTGGTGGTGTGGTATGACTCTGAAGTTGAAGAGCTATTGCGACAGCCATCCGTTCAAGTGCGCGGGAAGACCATTTACGATGCAGGAGTACTACAAGTACAAATGCCGCTGCAGGAATCCATCTTGCTGATATACTAAAATCTTTCGGGCCCTTTTAAGGGTCATCGTATATTATGAAATGAAGCAAAACATGTCTGTCTGTGTGTGTGTGTGAGAGAGAATACATTTTATCTCATTTCAGGTCTAGTTGGCGGATGAATACCATTCAACTTCACCATCAGATGTCTCTGCTTTACAGCAGTACAACTCTACAACTGTAAGTGAGACATTCATATACACAAGTAAAATTCTGCTGAGTCAGCTTTTTAACAATTTTTAAGCAAGTTACACACCATATTTTGATTACATGTAAGTAGCATAAAAGCATGAGTGAAACACGTCAACCAGTGATACATTCTGCTGAGTCAGCCATTATAACAAATTTTACACACCATTATATGGAAGTGGTATAAATACATGTGTAACGAGAGAATACTTCACAATGTCGGCATTACTTCTTGACAGATGTATGACTATGGATGACGTCTTCAAAGTGAACTATTATGACTATGTGTTTTCAAAGCTTCCTGCTTTTGAATCGGATTGGATGCTGCACGTGAAGAATTTGCATCTGCATTGGGAAGCTGTTGGAAAGGCTATTCCAATAGATCGTTTCATCCGCTCGTTTCTACATGAATGTGAAGAACTGCATTTACTATCAACTTATGACATTGATTTAGCATTTATCAACGCGAATACAATTTGGGCAGTTGAGCTCATGTTAGTTGTAGCTACTAGAATTATTCTACATTATGATGATGATGTTCCAAATAATGTATCAGACCTTGTTCGGTTCAACCATGGACGAGTTGAAGTGAATTCAAAACTTTGCAAGTTCTTTGAAAAGGGAGCCGACTCAGCAGACAGTTGGGTATAAAAAGGGAGTGGACTCAGCAGAGTGAAGTCATTTCTCAGCAGACAGTTGGAGAGAGTGGACGTGAAGTCATCAGTACATTGTGCAGCTATGGAGAACAAGACAAGCAGCTTTAAAATTAGTGCCAACTTAACCATTACTGTGGAGCATGGAGAATATGGGTCATTTCTACGCATCACACATGGAGAGAGATGGTAGCTTATTCACCATCTTTGTGGACGATTGTGTGCCAGAGCTTGAAAAATTTACGCGACATTGGCTTCAAACTATACTTAATGCAAACGAAGTGGCTTGAAGTCATTTCATACTTGAATATGCGCTATGTCAGTTTTGTGCGCACGTCACGGTTTGAAGGGAAAGAATACACACATCACATCAACATGAATGATGGTGAATGGGAGACACTGCTTCAGGAGATGGACAACATCAACTCAGCCCTATCACCATGTGAGGAATGTCATGACAAGAAAACGATCATCAAGCTGCAAAAGGATGGTCGGATGAAGGTGTCAAAGCTATCCAAGAAAAGGCTGGCTGAAGTTCAGTTGGAGAACATGAACGTACAAAATCAACTTAGACTTACCTGTGACTATTGTGGTGCTTGTGGATATGTGGAGGATTATCATTGCCACTGCAACAAGTATAATTGCAAGTTGTGTGAACCAAACAACTTTTGCGGCAAGTGTGGAGTACTTAAAGTCTGTGAAGCAAAGTAGAAGCTAGAACTTGTTCGATTCCACGATGAATGAGTTGAAGTAAATTTAAAAACTTTGTAATATTTTTGGGTAGATAATTGGGCATAAAAGGAGTGAAGTTATCATTTCATTGTATAACCATGGAGAAGAAGAAGAAGACAAGCAGCTTTAAAATTAGTGCAAACATAACTATTACTGTGCAACATGGAAAATTTGGAAAATTTCTACGAATCAAACATGGAGACGTTTGGGTTGCTTTATCACCATCTTCGTGGAAGATTGTGTGTGAGAGATTTAGAGATTTACGCACCATTGGCTTCAAACTATACTTAACGCAAAGTAAGTGGCTGGAAGTCATTTCAATCTTGGGCATGCGTTATTTAACTTTTGCACATACATTGCTGGTTCACGGACTAGGATGTACGAAGTACATCAACATGGATCATGGTGAATGTGAGACATTGCTTCAGGAGATGGATAACATTAACTCAGTCTTGTTACCATGTACGGAATGTCATGTCATAAATCCTATCAAGCTGCGAAAGGATGGTCGGATGAAGGTGTCAAAGCTATCCAAGAAAAGACTGGCTGAAGTTCAGTTGGAGAACATGAACGTGTAAAATCAACTTGGACTTACCTGTGACTATTGCGGTGCTTGTGGATATGTGGAGGATTATCATTGCCACTGCCACAAGTATAATTGCAAGTTGTGTGAACCAAACAATTTCTGCGACAAGTGTTAAGTACTTAAAATCAGTGAAGCAAAGTAAAAGTGACACAGAAACAAGATGGACGCATGTTTTAAAAATGGTTATGTTGACTTGATGATTGCTAAACTTGCTTGCTGTGGCACTCCAGCCTATCAACTTTATCATTTAGACGCTTTTTGGGATGTTGTACATCACAGTCTTGATGTGATTGAACTACATTCAAGATTTCTTGGAGAATGTCATAAAATTGGAATAGAAGAAGATCCTGACTTTGACTTTGATTCTGCGCTTTCTTCTGGTCGCACTGATGTAGAAGTATATTTCACCGTAGTTGATCATTTGAGAGATTCTTGTGAACTACAAGAAGAAGAAGAGGAAACCAAGCAGCTTTATCAGGTAACTTTAACAACAACCTTTTAATCATCTTTGTAACAACATAGTGAATTGATAACATAACAATGTTTTTCTTACTAGCAAATTTAGTTTTATGTGAGTGGTTTCAACGTAAACAAAGAAAGAACATGATAGAAGAAGCAGCAAATATATTAAAAGATATTTTATTACAGGAAGAAACCGACATGTTAAAATAAACAACAGAAACAAAGTCAACATGGAGAATCTTGTACTGTTTAGCGGTCACAAGGACGTTCTTTCAAATATGTTTCCAACACGACTTGAAAAGTATGGACATGTGTCCAACTCAAGTGAAGCGTTGTATCAATATGAGAAAGCAGTTTTTCATCACCGTCAAGATATTGCTTCAGCCATTGTTTCATGTAGAAATGGATATGAAGCAAAACGTATTGCTAAAGTGATAAAGCCATGTCCTTTATGGCATACAGTAAAGAGAAGCAAAATGCAAGATGTTTTACAAGTCAAACTGAATCAGTGTGTATTGTTTCGCAACAAGTTGAAAGAATGTAAAGACAAAACTTTAGTTGAAGCAACGTATGATCATTGGTGGGGAGCTGGTGTGAAACAAGTATCATCTGGATATCCTGGTCAGAATATTATGGGAAAGTTGTTAGAACTGTTGTGCGAGACTTGATGTGCAGACGTGCGGACATGTAAAACATGGAGAAGTGTGTTAAGTGAACAACAACTGGAAAAAACTTGCTGAAATTGACAGACTTGTGCTGCATTTCCGGAGCAGCATAACTTGACAGACTTGTGCTGCATTGCCGGAGCAGCATAACTTGACAGACTTGTGCTGCATTGCCGGAGCAGCATAACTTGACAGACTTGTGCTGCATTGCCGGAGCAGCATAACTTGACAGACTTGTGCTGCATTGCCGGAGCAGCATAACTTGACAGACTTGTGCTGCATTGCAAGACTCACAAGACTGCATTATGGCGGACATGACACTGAGACAATATATTGTGCAAAAAGCTTATTGTGAAGAAATGTTATTAGCTGTAAAAAAGTTTGCATATTTAGTCTGTCCTGCTTGTCAACATGAAGAGTGTCAAGAACATACTTGTCATGCTGCATGTGTTTATACATATTGGAATGAAGCTAAATATTACATTCATTTAGATAAAGTGTTAGAGAATGCAAATCAACGTTGTGAGAAATATGGTGTAGATGCTATTACATTAGATGAACTCAGTCATTGGTTAGTGTTCATTGAAGACCAGTGGTCTCCAGTTATTCATACCATTGTATCCATACTTGATTTGTAAATATATGTTAGTTAAGTGATGTTAGTTAAGTGATGTTAGTTGAGTTATAAATAAAAGCTGTTCTGTTCAGACGTGTTTTTTTTCATTCATCATGTCGACGTGGAAAGACTACTTGACCAATATTTACTTCAAACCTGGACAGCCTGGAGCATTTGCTGGTCCTTACAAACTTTATCACATCTTAAGAAAACATAATCAACCAGTCACACATTCACAAGTGAAGAAATGGCTACAGGATCAAGATGCTTTCAGTTTACTACAACCTGTCAAATACAGGTTCAAAAGACAACGTGTCATTACACGTGGCATTGATGATATGTGGGATATTGATTTGGCTGACATGGGAAACATAGCTCCCTATAATGATGACATACGCTTTTTACTCATTGTCATTGATGTGTTTTCCAAATATGTGTGGGTACAGCCAATACCTAATAAATCACATATCAGCGTCATACAAGCTTTCCAAAAGATTTTTCATGACACACGACGAAGACCACGAACTCTAAGGTCTGATAAAGGAACGGATTTAAAAACAGATGGGTAAAAGCATTTTTGAAGAAAGAGGGAATTCATGCTTATACCACAAAGAATGAAACCAAAGCCAACTTTGCTGAAAGAGTCATTCGTACTCTAAAGGGAATGATGTATCGGTATTTTCTACATAATCAAACTTACCGTTACTTAGACATTCTTCCAGACTTGGTGTACAATTACAACCATAGACCTCATGGTTCTCTTCCTAATAAATATGCTCCAGCCGAGATTCGTAAAGACGACGAATCAAAAGTGTGGAAGTATATGTATGTCGAC
Organism: Protula sp. h YS-2021; assembly: GCA_949752745.1. Lineage (NCBI taxonomy): Eukaryota > Metazoa > Annelida > Polychaeta > Sabellida > Serpulidae > Protula > Protula sp. h YS-2021. Next base: position 102,595,643 of record OX457026.1, read on the forward strand.
AAACTGCAATTGAAACCGAAGAAGAAGAAGTACAAATTTAACATTGGCGATCATGTTCGCATTTCCCACATGTTTCAACGAGATTATCACATCAAATGGACGCAAGAAGTCTTCATTGTCACACATCGTTGTAAGAAGCAAGGAATACATTTGTATCGTGTGAAAGACTTTTTAGACGAAGATATTGATGGACATTTCTATGAAGAAGAACTGAAGAAAGTGACCACAGATATTGAATCTATTTATGGAATTGAAAAAGTCTTGAAAACACGTAAAAGACGAGGTGTGAAAGAATTATTTGTCAAGTGGTTAGGTTGGCCAAACAAGTTTAACAGTTGGGTGAAAGAAACAGACATTCAAAAATGAAGCATCCATTTACATGCTTGGTCTCTGGACCTACAGGCAGTGGCAAAACGTCTCTGGTGAAGGAAATTCTAGAACAAAATTTGATTCAACCCTCTTCAAAAAGCATTTTATGGCTCTATGCAGCAGATCAGCCTTTGTACAAGGGAATGAAAGGCGTGGAATTTTACCATTCCAGATGACATTGAAGATCGTTTTAACCCGAAAAAACCAAACTTACTTATCATTGATGACTTAATGACCAAATGTCATAGTGATGAGCGAATGACACGTCTCTTTAGTGTTGGCAGCAGTCATCAAAATCTAAGCATTATCTTTATTGTACATAATTTATTCCATCATGGGAAAGAGATGTGAAATATTAGTTTGAATACACATTATATCATTCTGTTTAAAAGTCCTAGAGATAGTCAACAAATTAGTACATTGGCGCGGCAAATGTATCCTGGAAGATCTCAATTTCTCATAGAAGCCTATCAAGATGCTACCAGCAAACCCCATGGTTATTTATTCATTGATTTAAAACCAAAGACAAATGATCAACGACGTATTCGTACAGGCATTTTACCAAAAGATACACATTATGTATATATTGATAAAGCGGTGTATGAACAAGAACCAACTCATTTGACCATTCGCAGTCAAGATGTCTAAACGTATTCGAGCGAACCAACCGTTTCTTCACTTGCTTGCACGCAGTGGGCCTAAACGACGTAAATCCTTGCTACAGCAAGCTACAAAAGAGGAATTGACAAGCTTGTTTGAAATCTGTTTGAATATATTGCAAGGACATTTACCCTTAAGCTCAAAACGGTTTAAGGAATTTAAACGTGAACGTCATACGCTACGTACTCTAGCAGATAAGAAGATATCTCTTCGACGAAAAAAGAAGTTGATTAATCAGAAAGGAGGATTCATTGGAGCTATTGCTAGATTGGCATTGCCCTTGTTAGCCAAACTGCTGTTAAAATGAAACATACTATGAAAGTGGTTCTCATTCCTGAATATGAATACAAACTGTTATTAGAAAAGAAAAATGATATTAAAACAAAATTCAATACACTTTTACGTGGGAAGCGAACACGTGAAAAGGCTATAGAAATATCTCAACTTCTTGGCCGTCATTTACGAACAAGTCAGTCTAGGCAAAAGCCCTCATCATCACCTGAAAAGCCAGAAAAGCTAGTGTTAAGTCATTTTCAACCTATCTATCATGGAAAAGTACTACAACTTTTAGCAGAACGGAAGAAACATGGTGTTAAATGGACAGACAAGAATGAACTTGTGTTGAAAACGGGCGATATTATCACAAATTCCAACATGGTTGATTTGATGAAAGAAGCACTGGTGGCGACAAGAAGAAAAGAACGAGCCATACCACATGGTTGGCATCCGTTTATCCAGGAAATAGTAGATGCTTATATTCCAAAAACAAAGACAGTTTCCTGAAGGATGGGAAAATGTTTAACATGGTTGAAAGAGCTATGTTGTTGCCAAGAAGATAAACCAACTATTCCTGTAAAAATAAGATGTACAAGTGCTTGTTGTGAAGGAGAAGTTATAGACCATCATCATGATGTAAAAGAGGATGAGACTTTGCATACTTGGTCGAATGGCGCGCGCTATCGTGAGGTATATAGACAACGTCAACGCACCTATACCATTTAGTTCCCATCATGGAGTCGAATAGTTTTTACATTACTTTGCCTAGCAATGCTAGTATGAACTATTATCCCAACAACAAGGCTTCGAATTACCAAATTCGTATGCCTCGAACCATTTATATGAACGGAAAATATGAAGTGGCTTTAGCTGAAATTCAATATCCACATACATGGACAACGATGAGACATGGCATGGACTATTCTATTCAGTTTCGACAACAACCACTGATAGATACACTTGAACTATCAATATTCCCTATGGCTACTATAGAACCATACAAGAAATATGCCAGGCGGTGAATGAAGAAGCGACTAATTCTATGAAAGATGATCTTAAAGAAGCCATTCGAATAAAGTATGATAAGATTAGACGACGTTTGTTTCTATTTCTAAATTATGTCATTTTCCGCTGGATTAGCTGAGATTTTAGGATTTATCCCAGATCAATGGTATACTGAAACATGTACAGCTGAACATAAAGCTGATGTGAAACAGGGATTTTATACACTTTATACACTTTATGTGTATTGTAGCATTTGTGAACCACAAGTTGTTGGTGATTATTATGTTCCCTTACTACGTTCTGTTGGAATACAAGGTCATGATGGCGACATTGTTATGAAAACGTACGGTGAACCGCATTATGTTCCTGTAAACACGTCCAAATTTTACGTGATAGAAATGAATATTAAGGATGACACAGGCTATAATGTTCCATTTCAAACTGGAAAGGTGATCTGTAAACTTTATTTTCGACCAAAAGCAATATGAAAGCTTATACACACGATCCGTCTGCATATCGCAACCATTTTCTTCGTCAAGTGGGCGGGGAATTACCAGGATTCAAAGGAGCGTGAATCCAATATGGCGATGGTATTGGTTCAATACTGGGATCATTGGCTCGCAAAGCTATTCCACTACTTAAGGCTGGGGCTAAGATCGTTGCCCCACATCTTAAAAAGGCTGCAAAGAATGTCGCGAAAGATGTTACGGGCCGAGTAGCAGAACGTGTGTTTGGTGAACAAAAGCGCGTGCAACCGACGAAACGTGCCAGAAGACGAAAAACAGCCAGACGGATAACATCAAAACACATTAAAAAAGATATTTTTTAAATCATGTCTCTCATTCATAATCATTCGTGTGAATGTAGTCTTTCTCCATTGGAATGGTTTCACGTACCACCGACGCAAACTGCTGTAGAGAAAAGTTATAATGTTGACTATCAACCACTCACAAGCATTAGAGAAGGCGCTCCAATAGAATTCTACATTCCTGCGAGTACAGAAGAATATCTGGATTTAAAGAACAGCAAACTTCATATTGTATGTCGCATTGTAAAGGCCGATGGAACAGCTTGTGGCGCAGATGATAATGTCTCTTGCATCAATGATGTGTTTAATGGGTTATGGTCTAATATTGAATTGTTTCTGAATGATCGTTTGGTTTCGCATAGCAACAATACTTATGGTTATACCAGCATTATCTCTCATCTCATCCATGATTCGGAAGAAAGTCTACATTCTGAGCGCTCTATGCGTCTCATGTACAAGGATACTGCTGGGTCAATGAATAGTCATGAGGTGAAAAGACCTAATCATAAACAATATGTATCCGGGTTTCATGTCAATGCTGACGATGGTGACTTGGCTGAGCAAGGATAGAATGGTTTACATCATCGTTATTTGCATACACGTCTTAGCCGTGATTTTATGCTCACAGGTGGTTTAAGGATAGATTTGTTTGAGCAGGATCGTTATCTTCCTAATGGCATCAGTTTGAAATTGCGTTTCCATAGAGAGAAAGATGATTATGTATTGATGGCTGCAGATAATACTTATAAGGTAGAAGTGAAAGAGGCATTTTTAACCATTCGCAAAGTCAGGGTGAGTCCAGGTATTCAGTTAGGACATACAGATGCATTGATGAAAAGTCCTGCCAAGATCATTATCACTAGAAAAGAATGTTAAGTCTTAGCCATTCCAGCAGGATTTCAGTCTTTTGTGAAAGATAACATCTTTTCGGCTCAATTACCGAAATTACCGTATTGTCATTGGTCTGGTTCATAATGAAGCCTTTGGTGGATCAGTATTGAGGAATCCATATGATTTCAAACATTTTGATCTGGACTATATGCTGTACACGGATGGTGAACCAGTTCTATCCAAACCTCTCAAGCTTGACATTACACAGAACAAATACCTGGACGCTTTTGAAACGCTTTACAAATCGTTTGATCGATTGAATGGTGAGAAAAGTTCCATTATAAAACGGGAAGATTGGCCTAGAGGTTATGCTTTATTTTCGTTTGACTTAACACCGGATTATGATGGCGATGATCATTTTTCCCTGATCAAGCATGGGAATTTGCAGCTAGAAATGAATTTTGCTAGGGCTTTACAACATACCATCAATGTCATTGTCTATGCTGAATTTGACAACATTATTGAAATAAGTGCAAATCGCAGCATCCAATTCGATTACCAGTCATGAACACGAAGCAGATTTATGCCATATTGAGCCATGATGTCATGACCAAAGACTTGTTTCAAGGCGTGTTTGCCATGGATCAGTTACCATCTTTACAAGGTTGTGCCTATGTCATCAACACAGACCATCAAGATGAGCCAGGAGAACATTGGGTGGCAGTGTATTATGACAAAGACCCTGTGGAATATTTTGACTCTTATGGACTTTTACCTCTCGATGATCGTTTAGACATGTTTTTAAGAAATGACTATATGTATAATTCCATATCATTACAAACGCCAATATCATCATCATGTGGTTTTTATTGTGTATATTATATATTGCATAGAGCTCGAGGTCAGAGTATCTTTGATATTGTGAATATATTAAAAAGAAAGGATGGTGATTTTATTGTAAAGGATTTTGTATATAGACATTATAAGCCTTTGTTTTATTAATGTTGTAGTTAAGTTGTTGTTATATTAGTTAAGTTGTTGTTATATAAGTTAAGTTATTGTTAATTGTTAAATAAAACAACCCAAGTTTCAAACAGTCTTGTTTATTGTGTTGTACATACGTTTATTTACAAACTCTATTTACACTATTTACAAACTTTTATTTACAAAGTCTATTTACAAACTTTTATTTACATACTCTATTTACAAACACTATTTACAAACTTTTATTTACAAATTCTTAACTACAAACGCTATTTACACTATTTACAAATTGTATTTACACTATTTACAAACTCTTAACTACAAAGTCTATTTACACTATTTACAAACTTTTATTTACACTATTTACAAACACATTCATTTTTCAATACATTCATCAATGAATGCCATTCATCAGAATCTAAATTGATATAGGTATCATAGACATTATACCCGTATTTGTAAATGCTATGAAAGCTGACATAACACACATCACCAAACTTTATCACTTTCACAGTAACATGTTCAGACAGTTTCAGTTCATATCCTTCTTCCAAGTCCATCAGCCGCATCAGCCGCATAGGCTGTGTCAGCTCAATGAATTTGGTACCCCGCATAAGTTGTATTCCATGCTCTTTGAATTCAAGCACAAGGGTCTACCCAATCCAATACTTGCAACAGCGCGTTCCATTCCACTGTGCTGAGGGTGATGTAGTCGTAGTGTTCTGTAAGCTCGTCATATTGGCGAAATTGTACACACACGTCTAGACCGTTCTCAGTCACACGCACTTCTATATCATTTAAAAGGTGAAGCAGAAAGCCGGGTATTCTCAACTTGTCTAGATAATCCTTCAACACGGATTGGTCGTCAAGCGATAGTATGATATACTTTCCAAAATGCCGTAGCACAATGTCATCACATAAGTTTCTCATATAGGAGAACCCATGTGTCACAGGTTCATAATCCAACAAATAGTCTTCCATCTTTTGTGCTCGGATGATGTCAAACAGTGGATGTTGTATAGCTTCTAGGAATCGTAAGACTGCGCTCCAGTTCTTGATATCAAAGAGGATCAAATCTGTATATGGTGTATCTGGCACAACTCCCTTATAATCCTCTGGATAATCCTGTAAAAGATTTCTACAGATTTCTACACGTATGTTAGAATCATATTCAGCCACCGTCACTTCCACTTTATTTTCAAGTCTGCGTTCAAACCCAGGTTCAAGCGGTATGTTTTTAAAGTCTTTCCACACTTCAGGTTTAAACCGATGATAACTTGTCCGAGAACCTAGTATCACTTCATTCCTATCATTTACAGTAAGGTAAGCACCACCGTTCAGCATGAGTGCATTCATGTTTTTACCTTATTCTTCTTGTCTGCGAAGCCTTTTATCCACTTCTTTCACCTGCTTCTTCAGCATTTTCCATTCAGGTATTGTCAGCAAAATTCCCTTTTTCGTCGGACGGTTTTTTCCAGTCCTCTCATCTCTGAGGTATTTGCGAATGTTTACCACGCCTTCATTGCTTTGTTTCATAATCTTGATATACTTTCCATTGCCTAGAGAAAGCATTCCATCCCACGACTGTGGTGTTGGTGCCGTCTCCACATTTAATTTCTTAATGGTATTGTCAGAATGTTTCACATTCATGTCTTTGACTGTATCAGCAAGAGTATCCATATCCGTTGCAGATCTTTTCCGATTCATGTTTACGCTTCAGTGTTCACACCTCAACTCACTCTCAAGTTGAAGTGTCTCCCCCTTATATACTGTAATGCCCATGCGCCAAAGTGGAATAACCATCACTCATCACATATCGCTTGTCATCAAAGGGGGAGAGAGCCACTTTCCTCAACTTCTCCGAGAAAATCTGGTGGTCATGACTGCGAATGATGTGTCCTGTTGTCATCGTTTGCGTTTGGTTGAACAAACTGTCTTTATACTGCTGATTTTCATACGTCTTTGACACGCGCGAGTGATACCTTTGGCCGTACGTTTTCCATGGTTTTGCCAAACACAGAGTTGTTCATCAATTTGAAAAAATCTTTCTCAAACGTTTTCTTAGCCAACTTTCTCTTTTCCGTGTTCAAGGAGATGTATTTTGCCAACCATTTGCTCTGTGCAAACATGATGGCACGGTGCACCTTCGTGACTTTCAATCCCAGTGAGACATATTGCTGTAAATTTCTATAATGAAGCACATATTTCTTCTTGTCACACAGGTTGGGAATGAGCTTTTCACTAGGTTTACCTTTCATGTTTAGATCTTTCCGCAGCTTCTGACTATGCTCTGACAATTCTCCCACCTTAACACATTTCCGTTCTGGAGCCACTGGATAGTGATTATGATGATCATGGATTGAATATGGGTATTCCAAATCCACCTCTAAAATGTATCCAATCTCGTCATCTTCATCCACATCCATAAAGTCAATGGATTCTGGCTCACTCACCCACATAAGTCCACTTTGTGGCATGCTTTGCGACATGGCCCAACCATACAAGTTGTTCGCATCCAGGTACGTCAAGTAGTTGGTTGGTTTCGTGGGATCATATTCTGCTACGTAGGGGTTATTTGCCTCCGCATACTTGTGTGTGATGACAGATATTCCTCCACGTAGACCTTGTTCAACCATTTGGTACATGTCAATGTCGTTGATCAATTCCAATTTCACCTTTGTCGCTTTTAACATGGCATCCCACGACAGTCCTGGCGCTGTATAGTAGTGAGCAGGATCCAATTCATACGTGTTGAGACATACGTGACGAAAGTTTTCAAACACGTCAGCCAGCAGCAACACATCTGATTTCAGGTACAAGTCATGGTACTCGCCAAATGTTGTACAGTTGAATGTCTCCCACACCTTCTGCGCATGCGCATAATCGTCATCGCTAATGTCTTCTTCACTGAGCGGACTGTAAAACTTGTCCTTGGATGGCAGCTGTGTTTCAGCAAACTTGGATGGTTCATCCGCGTAATCATAAGGGTACACTCCCTTTCTCAACAGTAAATCTTGTTGGTCGCTATCGTGAATGTGTGACGTCATGTTATAAAAGTTATCTTTCCCTTCTGCTGCCAGGTTGGATACCAACTTCTGTAGAGAAGTACTTATGAACTGATAACTGTCTGTAAATTTCAGATTGCTCATGGTGAATGCAATATATTTCTCAACGGTGTTGGAAATGACTGTAATGGTTTCGTTTTTGAACTTCCAATTTCTTCCATGATCAAATGGCTGTCATAGCCTCGTAAATTGTGAAAAAATACAGGAATGATAAAAGAATCTTCAACATCCTGCTGATCTTTTCGAAGTCGAAATTGCAAATTGCATTCACTATGTGCAGCTCCACGGTATTTGCCATTGATATGGTCATGATCTCTCACACGATCTGCTCCTAGAGGCTCATGACAAATGTAGCAATCTGTGGCATTCTTATAATGCTCTTCATCTTCATGAGTCATGACCATTTTCTTTGGCTGTAGCAAGCCATGCACAATACGATCACGTTCATATACCATATGGTCTAAAAAGACTTTCACGGCATTATCGCCTCGATACAGGACTGGCGCACGTGTATCATACTGGCTGACAACCACATAGGCGAAGCTGTTTGGACGATGATGTTGATACTTGTCTCCTTCATGCTTTTTCGTGAAACATTCAAGTCGGCATAAATCACAAAAGGCGCTCGCTGTTGTTTGGCTACATTCTTGAACTTGATGAAAGGTTCCTTAGGGAATGATTAACGTTGTGCTCCATGCTTGCCACACACTTCGCGATGCTTGTCTTACAGATCTTGTCGTATAAACCCATGAAGACAGTTGAAACAATAAAATGCTGCATACTGATGTTTTGATCGATAAGCCATAAGTCTGCTGAAATTCTTGATGAGGCAGTAATGTCTTGTCTTGTCATTGCTAATCAAAAGCAAGTTGATTTCTCTAACGCTGGTGTTTCGACTCAGTTGTATGGGAACAACTACATCATGTTCATATCCAAACACATTGATAGACACATCATTCTCCTTTTCAAATTTTGGAATGTCTGTAATCGGTGTTGGAAATGTCATGCCTTCCACCTTCAATTCCTTCTCAAATGCCTTGTATTGATGCACATGGTATGGGTTGTTTGTTGAAGGGTGAAGATGAGCCAATACAGACCATAAGAAGCACTTGTTGTCTTTATTCTGAATGTTTAACACAGCCTTTGTAGTCTTTACTTTCTTCGGTAGTTGGATAAAACTACTTGCTTCCAGAGGCGCTGACGTAGCTGTATGCACTTCAATGAATAATATGTTATCCAACACCCAACCAGAACCTTGTCGCTCATGTTCATCAAACCTGGTAAACAATTCTTTATAGGCTTCTGGTAAGTCCTTCTCAATATCCGCTGGATTGTATGCTGCATATGTCGGACTACTGATGAAGGCATTATCCACCTGTTTTACCATCGAGCCTTCAGCATTTGGTGTCATTTTCTTGAAGCGTGCATGTACCACAATGTACCATTTCATGCCATGGTTTAACGTCTCTAGCAAATGTCTCTTGATTCGATGCTCTTGTTGTCGCATTTCAAGTAGTAAATCCGATCCATCTTCAGGCTCAAACCGTCTTTCCTGTGCGTTTTCACCAAGACTCACTCTTCTGCCTCTCCCTACTTGTACCGTCTTTTGTTCTTCCAACGGTATACATGCATGTGTCTCAAACGCGTCCAAAGATGAAAATATCTTGGCGCATTTACAGCAGAGGACTAGATCAGGTCTGTCAATACCATCTTGCGTCGTCTTTCGTCTCTTGGCTTCAATCTGCCCAACAAGCTCATCTTGAGCACGTTTCATCCTAGTTGATTTGCATGTATGTGTCACGAACAATTCCAGAGATGGAAATGTTATATCACAATCATGACAGTAGACTGGTGCCATCGTTCTTGTCTCTTCAACTGCTAGAACTGAAATGAGGTGAAATATACGTTTCAATCTTCCTTTTATACCACTTCGATGATGTGTTAACTCAGCAGAATGTATCACTGGTTGACATGTTTCACTCATGCTTTTATGCTACTTACATGTAATCAAAATATGGTGTGTAACTTGTTCAAAAATTGTTAAAATTGCTGACTCAGCAGAATGAATCACTCCTTGATATAAATGTTTCACTTACAGTTGTGGAGTTGTACAGCTGTACAGCAGAGACATCTGACGGTGAAGTTAAATGGTATTCATCCACTAAATGGTATTCATCCGCCAACTAGACCTGAAATGTGATAAAATGTATTCTCTCTCACACACACACACAGACAGACATGTTTTGCTTCATTTCATAATATATGATGGCCCTTAAAAGGGCCCGAAAGATTTTAGTACTTCTTCACCAGCAAGTCGGATTTCCGCAATCACACTGATATCTGTAAAACTGCTTCATCGTGAAAGGTCTTCTTGAGCACTTGAACGGATGAAAGTTATATCCAAAGTTTTTCAGCGTCGCACCGCACCACCAGCAGTCTGTGCATGGCTCTGGTCCAGGTAACTTTGCCGTAAACTTGTACCATAGCAAACCACCACAGGTTTTGCAACAGTAACGACGTGGTGCATTGTGGTGTACCGGGCAGTTATGCGGTTGTCCTGGATATTCTAACCACACCCAACACTTGTAGCATTCTTTTGTCAGCGTCACTGCCCTGACGTCTCGCATCACTTTCTTACTTTTCTTAGTAGCTGGTGTCTTGTCCATGATGTCTCTCACATGGTTTAGTGTGAGGTGCTCATCCCTTATATACCACTCTGATGCAATCAAATTGTGGTGTATAACTTCTGCTGACTTGACAGAATGGTGCTCGCCTAGGGGGGGGGGGGGGTCGGTACATAGTATGTCCTAGGGGGGGGGGTCGGTACATAGTATGTCCTGGGGGGGAGGTCATCACTTTTTACCATAGGGTCTGTCCCGACTGCCGCCTGGGGGGGGGGGGGTCCTCACTTTGTTATCAGGGTTACGCCTATGGCTACGCCTATGGCTACGCCTATGACGTCACGTTACCATGCTTCGTTGCCATCACAACAACACGTTGCCATGACAACGCCTATGACCTCACTTCCGGTCCAGACAGCACTTCCGGTCCAGACGCTATGACGTCACTTCCAGACAGTATGACGTCACTAAGTGAGCCAGAACCACCATTTCCACCCTACTGTTCTTTTACATGTAAATCGTTAAAATATCAGTGCTGGACACTATATGAAGTTTTAAAACTTTTTTCCCTCCCCCGTGCTGCGGCTATACAACGAGCGGGTCAAGTAATCTTTATACGTCAGTAGTTGAGAAATGACAGTTCTAGACCAACCCCTCATCCCCCTCCTCCTTCCCCTCCCCCCCGGACATAGTGGTCAGATCCCTACCCCCGTGGGAAAATTTTGTTATTTTTGCATATTTACACGTTTCATACGATTCTGAACATTTTTGGTAGTAGGGTGTTTTAAACAGGAAATGATATCATAATGACGTCATCAACTGTTTTAAAACACCCATGGGTCTTTTAAAACACTGTTCTAAAACACTCATGGGTGTTCTAATTCAGGAAATGACGTCATAATGACGTCATCATTCACGTGACCGACCCCATATACGGCATAACCCTAACCGTAACCCTAGACATACTATATTTGAAACACATTATCACGTCATAACAGGCGGCGTAACCATAGTGAGGAAGTGAGGACGCCCAGGACATACTATGTGAGGACTCCCCTCTAGGAGAGAAAAATCCAGCCAAATCAGCAAAAAAGGTATAAAAGCTGTACTGTTTAAACGGTTTGAATCAAAATTTTATCATTTGATTCAGTTTTATGTCTACAGTCTCTCTGTGACTGTAGAGGCGCTTCATATTGCAGCTTTTTTGTGAATTCTAGTTATTAATTAAAGAAACTGCGGATTTCGGACCTTAAATATGGATATTTTTAGTTCATTATATAGTTAAAAGCAATTTCTTTCAGAATTTAATATTTTAAAGAATTTTTTTACCCAAAGTTTACTTTTAAACTGTAAATTATACAGCATATGTGGATATTTTAAAAGGAATCAGTCACACAGAACAGTATTGATGTCTCGTGCCTTTACTTTGGAAATAAAGCGTGCATAATAAATAATATTGGAGTGGGGCTGTGCTCTAACTTTAAAGACATTATAATCATTATTATGACATATTCAATATGTGTGTCGCGAAGGGTTACGTGGTGACGTAGACTTACCTAAAACGTCACAAGGCTATTGTTTGATCAGTCTTGATAATTAGTGCAAACAATATTCGAACTGAGAAATATTTTGCATGCGGTTTATATTGCAATCAATTTATATTACTGTGCCAGAGAGCGGTTTCGTATGTTTCATACTCATTTTATTGGCGGTCTTGACTCACAGAGTCTTAAAATCAATGTTAAACGAGTTTCTAGTAACTAATTGTACCATTAGTCACAATGTGTCCCACATGGAGATAGCACTACTAGGCATCAACCTTAAGTCGAACAGTTCTCAGTGTTCTAAGTACTACACCAGTCAAGCTATAAGCCTGAGGCGTGGGTAGAAAATGCGGTAGATTCATTTAATTGACGAGCCTAAGCATTTTCCAAGTGGGCTCTACTACATAGATGGATAGCCGTTTTCCCTATCATCGTGTGTATTAAAATGCTTAGCCTCGTTTTTTAGCTTAACCAAACAGATCATGAATTGAAATCAGAGCCTGTACTTCCAAACAACTCGGAATATATTCCTAACGATTTTGCTGATTTTGTCATAAACAAAATTGTGAAAATAAGAAATCATATTATTGCCGAACAATCCATCATAGAGGATATCGGCTCGCTACAAGAGGAAATATCATCTTTTTCCTTGAGTGCAGTTCTAAAACAGTTCGCACCAGTATCTACTGAGGAAGTACATAAGTTGATTATTAAATCATCTACGCGTCCTGTGACTTAGACCCTTTGCCAACCTACCTGGTTAAACTGTGCCTAGACAGTCTACTCGATCCAATAACTCAAATAGTTAATGCTTCTCTCACACACAAACGCTGACTGCCCTCCAGAAATAAGCATAATTTTTGCTTCTCAAAATTTTAACTTTTAAAAACTGAAAAAGTAGATAACTTTCGTCATGTTTAACCAATTTCAATCAAAATTTTACCGTTTGAACCAGTTTTATGTCTAGTTTTTGCATAAAGTATCATAAGCTATTTGCGTATGTGGCTATAAGCATAATTTTAATTTTAGTATTTTTTTTTTAAAAGTAGATAACTTTCATGATGTTTAACCGATTTTGATCCAGTTTTATTTCTAGCTTTTGCATAAAGTTGTCGCAGGTTATTTGCATATGTGGCTATAATCTTTTTTTGGGAAGAGCACACCATTTAAAGATGTGTTTGAATTATCCTTGGAACATATTACGTCATGGTATTGCTCAACAAGTTGTTGTTCAACATGTTGCTGTTCAACATGTTGTTCAACAAGTTGCTCAACATTTTGTTGTTCAATAAGTTGTTGTTCATCAAGTTGTTATTCAACAAGTTGTTGTTCAAGAAATTCATGCAACAATGGCAGCTGGTTCAGAAAAAGCAAGGCATATATTGAATAGTTTTGTTGATACACTTAAATACATAGCGCTTAAATCAATAAAATATTACAACATTTGTTGATTTACAAAGTCGTTATTATAAAGTTTAGTTAAATAAGTCCATTTTTCTTCATCTGTCTACATCTACAGCTACGTCGCGGAAGAGGTCGGGTCGATTCCAGAATCAACGCTCTAACATAAGAAGAATAAGTTGCACAGGCTGCCACTTCTAAGTAGAGGTAGCAACCAATTCAAGTATCCGGCGCAGAGCGCACGACGAACTCTTCCAGATACTTTAAATTTTTGCGAAGAATTGGTGGGTCAGAGCGAATCAAACATAAATGTTCCCGGTTTTTGGCAAGCTTGGCAAGCTCTGAAGTTCGGTGGCTGCGATGGGGTTACCCCTTACCGTTTGCAAGGGACAGGTCGAGTTGCCAAATTTTTCCACCGCTTGCCAGGCTTCCCAATCCTTCTTTGGTCACGACGTACGATCACGAGCCAGAGAAGCAACGTGAGTAGCAAGACATGGTTGAGGATCTTGTAAAAATGGGCTATAGAAAAGATGCCGATAGGCACTCCGGCATTTTTCAGTCGCGTTTTTCTAGTACTGAAAAAGCCAGATGGTTGGCGCTAGTCATAGATTTGTCGCATCTCAACCGATTTCTACATCTCACACTTTTACGATGGATACTCTTCAGTTCAAATCTACCTTAACTCGACCCATGTGGGCGGTGTCAGTGGATTTGTCCGATGCATATCTACACGTTCTGATGCACGAGGCCTCCCGTCGGTCTCTCGCCTTCACGGTAGCGGATCAAGATTATTGCTTTCTCACCCTACAATTCGGATTATCAACGGTCCCGTTTGTTTTTACTCAGGTTATAAAGATAGTCAAGCGGTGGAGTCGGCAAATGGTATTGCTGTTATTCCAATATCTCTACGACTGATTGTTAGTAAGTGCGGACAGACAGCTGCTGATAATACAGTTGGAAAGTTTGTTGGGCAGCTGTGGGCTCCTGAGTTTGCTGCTCAATCGCAAAAATCAGAGTTGGTTTCAAGTCAGAAAATAGAGTTTCTGGGAGAATTGTTAGATTCTGTGCGGGCCAGAGCTTTTCTCACACAAAGATGAGTCCGGAAAATTATTGCACTCATTGCCAAGGTGCTACCCAGGCCTCGGGTAGCACAGTTAGAGTCTCTTCTGGGTTTGTTAGTAGCAACGGAGAAGATGGTCGAGCTGGACAGGTGTCATTTTCGAAAGTTTCAACGTGTGGTCCTGAACACGTTGTGTCGGAGCAGGTTGCCGTGTCATCGCATAAGGTTGTCGCTGTTAGCTCGCAGGGATCTCTGCTGGTGGTCATATGAACCCAAGCTTTTGATTGGAGAACCCTTTTCTCTTCCAGCTCCCTCGAGGTAGGTGCAGACGGACGCTTCTTGAACCAGGTGGACTGTTGTCTTCTAAGGTTGTATGTGGAGGGGTTGTTGGTCAAAAGACGAACAACGGTTGCATATCAATGTATTGGAAATGAAGTCGGTTTTGCTAGCTTCCCAAACTCTGCAAGCATTTCTCGACGGTCACGTGGTTCAGTTTCTGATAGACAATCAGACGGTGATGTATTTTTCCATGCAGGGCTGCAATCGCTCACCCATATTGTTTCGTCTCACCAAACAGGTCCTACTGTTTGCTCGGGATTGTGGTTTTTTCATTCAGCCCTCTCGCATTGTAGATAGTCTGCATGTTCTCGCCGACTTACCGACCCTGATGGGCCAGGATTTTCACACCGAGTGGGCGTTAACGGATTGCGAGTTCGCTGGATTGTATACGTGTCTCCTTGTCCGGATGTGGCAGCAATAGAGATCGATGCGTTACTGTGTCAGTGGGAAGCACAGGTGTTGTTTGCCTTTCTGCCGTCGCCTCTCATGCTGAAAGTTCTGAGGCAGGTTTGGCACGAGAGGCCACAGATTCTCCTGCTGCTAGCTCCCGATCTTACAGAACTGACTTGGTTTTCTTTGTTTATGCGATTACTGTGCGTCATTAGTTTTCCAGTTCCCCTGGAGTATGGCAGTCTGCGTCAGCCTCATTGGGAGCATTATCATCAAAATCCTCAGTTGTTTCGACTGAAACTTTGGTTCATAAGTTTTCGTTCTTGAAATCGAAAGGGTTCTCTCAAAGACTAATACAGAGAATGGACAGAATTTATAAGGACTCTACCACCAAAGTGCACTTGTCACATTGGCGTTTGGTGTCTTGATAGGGGCATCGATCTCGTGGCTGCTACGGCAGTAACGGGGGCCAACTTTTCTCTATTTGTTCGAGGTCAGAAGGGTGTCGATTAGCTCGATCATGACTTACCGCTCGGCTCTAACTTTTGTTTTGATGAGGGCGTCGGGTTATGATTTGTCATCCTGTGAAATGTCAACGGATTTGGTTAATTTTTTTGCAGCTGGAACCACCTATTGTTGATAGGACAGTGGTGCCTTGGAATTTGTCACTGGTTTTGAAATATCTCACATCTCCACTTTGCCACCATTTTGGACAAACTTACCCTGAACAGTGTGTTTCTCGTGGCGTTGGCGTCGGGTAAACGCCGCAGTGAAATGCACATCTTACAGAACTCTGATAATCAGGTCAATGGTTTGTGGGAGGCGGTGGTTCTGAAACCATTGCCGTCCTTCTTGGGTAAGACGCACATTGTGCACTAATGGCTTGGGTACGTTTAAGGTAATTGTGATACCAGCCTTTCCTGGGGGTACGGTCACATGAAGGTGTCGACACAGCACCATTATGCCCCGCCTCCCTGCGTCTGAACCCAAAGTCTATTTGGTGGCCTTCTTCTTCTTGCATGGCTTCTTTCCACCAGACTGCTGGGGCGTCCTGCAAGAAGGAGGACTATTATGAATCACTGATCAGCAATCTGCCCCGACGCACAGTGTGCAGGACCACACGCTGAAACTAACGAAAAGGACACATGCACAGCTCGACCGTCTTTTCCGTTGCCACGAACAAACCTGGAAGAGACTCAAGTTGCGCCACCCGAGGTCTTTGCATAGAGACACCTTGGTAATCAGTGACATTATTTTCGAACTCGGATTTGTGTGGGAAAAGATCTGGCCCGCACAAAATCTAACAACTCTCCCAGAAACTCTACTTTTTGACCCGGAATCAACTCCGACTGGTGATGAGCTTACCAAGCTTGCCAAAAATTGTTTAGCCTTCTCCCTACGGGCACATTTACATTCAATTCGCGGCACTGATGAACCAATTCTTCGCAGAAACCTGAGATCGTCGTGCGATCTGAGCCGGAATCTTTGATTGGTTGCTACCTATGCTTCGGATTGGCCGCCTTCTTTTTCCTCTCTAGCTTGTGCTTTTTGGCTTGGGGTGTCAACACTGGGATTGAATTCGACTTCGTCCGCGGCGTTGCTGTCGGAGGGGCAGCTGCTTAGCTGGAGTGGTGCGCGGTGTTGCGCATTAACGTATCTTGTGATTTAACCCATGCCGCTTCAATCACATTCTTAAGCAACTCCGGCGGAAGTAAGTGTGACTGGCCATCAATAGGGGCAAAACGAGGCTTCCTTGCGTCTTCTACCCTGATGTGTGAATGCGGTAGGACTTGCAAAGAACCAAGAGCGACGACCGCAAGTAAGCATTCAACTTTAGCAAATCTGAGGAAGCAGCTATCATTGAATCAAACACCCGATCAAATAGCACTTTGGTACCGAGTTGACGAAGTTTTTCAGTGCTTTGAACGCCGCATCTTGGAAGGAGAGGGTACGCATGCTCTTCCTGGCAACCTCCGTAAAAAAACGACAACTAAAGGCACGGTTGAATTCGGATTGACCTTAAGAAGCCAGGGAGCCATATCCTTTGGATACTTCAGACGTTGAATGGATAAAACTCCGTCATTTGACTCGTACGATGCCGTCTTCACGTGTAAGACCTTTGAAGGAACATTGGTAACACAGGGAGCTGTCGACAAAGTCATGAGATCCTCGCGTCGTGGCGGTTGGGACTGAGACGCAAAACGCTAACCTGTAAAGTCGTTAACGTTTCCAAATGTCTTTAAACGGAAAGTCCGCTGTCGAAAGGTCCACCGTTGATGCTTCTTTCCACTCACCTGGTAGTGGGAGTGGGCACAGGCCTAAACGCTTTGTATTCCTGCAGCGGTAAATCCTGATATGCCACAAAATCAAAGTCTCTGATGACATAGCCCGAGCGAAAACAAGGTGGGCAGGTCGCGAAGTGGTAGCCTAGAGTGGTGACGCTGGCACACTAACCAAAGGAGTTTGAGCAACCCGCGTCTCAGTCTGTTCACACTACGCGTATTGTCCGTCAATGCCTGAATAGTTGCGATGTTGCAGAAGCCACCGATCCTGACTTAGTGACATAGCTGCAAAGCATGTTAAGCTCCTCATCAGAAGTGTGGCGTAACGTGTCCAGATACAAATTAAGGCTTAAAGCAAACTTCTTCAGCGACGACAGTTGCTGCCTTCGCGGGGAAGACCCCGACACAACATGTTTCCCAGCTGTAGAAATGGCAATATCCAAGTCCGGCGTCGTAGGCAACTATTGCCCCGACACACCATGCGAAACTGCATTCGTCTCCATCGTGATATCATTGGCCAACGGAGCGTGCAACAGTGATTGAGAAGTCGCGCAGTTACTTATTGAAGTTTCTTTAGGCGACGTCACATCCACCTGACCCTGCTGCACGATATACACCGGCTGTAACGACACCACAGGATCCAAAAAAGAAAGCGAGTGAATTGATGTAGCAGACTTATCACCTTTGGAAAATTTTTGCGGCCTCTAGCACAGATCCTGGCAGACTCGCAGCGATTATCTAACGTGCATGGCTGAATCCCCAGCGACGCAAACGGGCAGTGCATCGTGAATGCGGGTCAGCTAATACGCTTGATGTGAGCGCAGCAGACCGGGATTGTCAGCGACTCTACAAGCAAAACAAGCATGTCAGTATATGGAAGTCGCCGGTAACAATCTGTAAAACAGGATATATTAATGATAAAATACAAAAAAAAAATAGCTGTACATCATTAATCTGTTTTAAAAACAAAGCACACTATGTAAGATGTAAGCAGACAGTAATACCCGTCACTGCATAGTGTATCACGTGACCGAGTGGCTGTGATATCTGGTTTTCGCTTTCCCGGCCATCGAGAAAGCAGTGTATATTGTTAATAATTTACAGCGAAGTAAGTTTTGTGCCATTTCCTCAAAAATCCTATGTTGAGGCTTGTCATCATTGTCAGCAATCAAGTTTGCATCGAGTCGGATCTTCCAACAGGAAAGTTTCACCGTTCTTCTTCCGATCTGCGAGCAGCAAGGCATTGTAGGGTCATTTGGACACGCAGTTATCTCAGGTTGGTGAAGTCATGTCTTCCTTTTGGTTGATGCTGCGGCAACTCTCTTCGGGAGATTTCAATCACTAACTCTTTCTGTGGCAACCACACAAACGCTGAGGTGTTGTGGCGATTTGGCACAGTATCGAGTAGTGCAGCCGGTGTTTTCCACCTTTGGTAAGGTATTGTAGTCGTTGAAGCGATCAGCACAGCGTCCGTCTAGTGTTAAAGGTACGCCAGCTCGACAATGTGTCAGGTTGTTGCTTGACCCACACGGTGCATACTTCGATCAAGTGTCTCGCTTGACACAACTGCGATCAAGTGGTTGTGTAAGACTCGAGGTTGTCACAAAAGGGGTCTGTCACACGCTGTTGTTGCTTTTGTCACCACACACAGCAAGTTGTCACGGTCAGGATACGCACTAGTGACGACTTATACATGCTCTCACACGAGTGGTGTATGCTACAAGTCGCCGCTGTCACGTCCCATGACACTTACTGATCGATTGTGTGACGGGTCGTGACTAGATCGAGTCATGTGTGCGGCGAGGCATCATTATGGCGACATGTTGCAGGGCGGATCATATGACGAGTCGCTGCTAGCACGGGTCGTGCATGCAGTGAGTCGTCATTGTCAGGAATCCTAATAGGGATGATGCCACTAGGTAATGTCTTATGGTATTCATGATTGTGTGTGGCAACGGATGGTCACTATTACCACGTCATTATGATGTGACACAGTCGTCATATCACCACTCGTGACTGGCACGGGTCGTGTTTGGGACGGGTCGCCGTTACGGGTTGCTGCTATCACGATTGGTAAATGCAACGAGACATATCTGTCACGACCCGTGACTGTGACGGGTCAATATGCACCACTTGTCTTAGCCGGAGGGGCATATACAACCTTGCACTCGGTTGCAATCAATGCATTGATCTTGACAAATCTCTGGTTTGCCTTTTTGCTTCAGCAACACGAAACGGGTATAGTGCGGCCTAACAGCCGGAAACATTCTACAGTGAGACATATTCAGCCTCAGTACGCAAAATGTCACCAAAATCCGTCCCCATCACAGTGGATAAATCAGATACGGAGGGTTCACGACAGTAAAATAAAAGTTGAAACTTAAGACACTCCCAGCTGCCCCATTTGATGTAAGTCTGTCGACACCCGGGATTTGTTTACTCGAGACCGGGTCCAGGTGGACGTTACGTCAGCAGTGGGGACACATATCATCACCGCAACTCCGGTTATACAGGCGCCTATTCAATCAGTGACATCAACGCCTTTGATAAACGATTTCACTACGAAGACGAAATCTTAGTCCACGATGTGCTTGTACAGGACTCACCTATAACAATTGAAATGGCTGTTAACATTTCTTGTTAGCAGTGAAACAAGTTTTCTCCGAGGCGTAACCGAGTAGATAGGAGCTTTCTCTGCTGAACAAGTTGCCTTAAGTTTAAATTTCCATGCGGATCCTTCAATACATTTGTCGGATGAAGAACTTAAGGTGCTGCGCGGTCGTGCCTCGAAATCAGGCCCAGTGGCTTCCCAACTTCATGCCTTAATGCAGTCGCGTCGGTCATTATTACTGCAAGGGAAACACAACTGCCGTCGCTGCCTTTCATGGCCCCTATACATCCATTGAGAGATAGCAGACATGGGTTACATGAGGATTTAATGTATGGCACGTCTTCTTCTTCCTGGGAAGGTGCGGAGAAACCTGCCGTCATAAGGGAACAAGATCAAATCCAAGCTACACTAACCACAACATCAACGGTGAATACCATGCCCGATTTTGACTTTGGTATGTCATCCCGCTCCTCAGTCAATTTTCCAACCTTCGGCGTCAACTTTGTCTCAATCGATGCCATGCCACACCTTTCTCCGAGTAATGACGCTGGAGGATTATAGACCTTTGCAACCAGTACGCACTCCTACTCCGCCAGGCGTCGAGATCGTACCAGAGTACTGGGAAGAAGCTACCAGAGTTGATTTGCCTGCACCGAATTTTCCTTTAAAAGATCTCATTAAATTTATGGCAAACATTCTGCAGCTTCCCTCACCACAACAAAGCTGCCAATCAGTAGACCGTCTTTTTATTTCGCGGCTCAATTACAACTGCCTCCATGTGAAGATTTTGTGGGACTGGTGTGTGTTGAGTGTGTTGCACACCAGGGTGGAGGAGCTGCAGGATATACTTCCGGGCCAGTGGTTACATCTCATGTCATCTAAGGTATTACATGTCAAGACGGCTACGCATCAGTCCAATCACGGTATATTACAGACTCAGCCGCTCACCTAATCCGCGACATAGGCTCGTGGCTTCCTACCGTGAATCCGGAGTCCAGTGTACCGTTGGCTGAAAATGGCTGTAGATATCTAGAGAGAGTGGCAAAGAAAATTTTTCCTAACCCTCTCTTTTCATGATGCAGACTCCCATGCTTTTAGGAAGTTTGTTGATCCTGGCACAAATATCTTGTTCGAAGGTATGTTTGACTGTGGTAGCAGCTTCTTCGGACTTGTTGAAACCCATCGCTTATTTACTTGCATAGTTAGTCGTACAGCTTAGAAATCAGTTACTACCAAACTCAAATGTAAGCACAAAGATTCCGTTTTACGCCAATACAGGACAATCCGAGTTATTTTCACCCGAAATACTAAATACTGTCATCGAGTCAGCGCGAGTGAAGGCATAAGACGAACTGATGGGTACAGCACTTACATCACACGGCAGTAGAGCAAGATAGCTTTATACGCCAATCCCTCTACGTCCGAGAACTCACGTCGATCTCTGCCAGATACTTGGCTTATCCATTCCTCAAATCGAGCATAGATGTGCCTGTAGGGTGAAGGCTAAAGAATTTCTACTAAGCTTGGCAAGCGCTAGGAGCTCCCAAACACATGGTCCGTTGGTTGCGTTAGGGGTACCCCTTGCCGTTTGCGACAGGTAGGTCGGGTCGTCAGATCTTTTCCCCTCGAACCAAGCTTACCGACCTTTTCTTAGTCAAAACAAAAACACAACGCGAAGAACAGAAAACGTCTTTTTATTTTAACTGTTAGTTACGCAGAGAATACCTTTTCACAACGAAGAGTTATCGGGAGCTTCGGATCATAATAATGAGCCAGAACTAGATGTAAAGTTATCATTTCTTTCATAAATTTTATGAATTGTTTTCATGAGTGCCTCTTAGTTGACCAATGCCATTTATTAATCTTATGTAACAGCTGTTGCAGCTGCATAAGATTGCTGACAAATTCGGCAACAAATGGCAGTAGTAATTGACCAAAGCTGCCCAGCATCACAATTCGTAGACTTTCTTTGGTGCTGGTACGTCGGTCATTGCCTTGGAATCGATCTTGTTGATGCCATCTTTGTCAATAACATGAGCGCAGAAATGAGTTCACTCGCAATCCAAAATGACGCAATTGCTTGACCGCCTTCTCCATGCTTATAAAACACACATCGCTCGGAAGTCACGTTAGACCTCAGGTTTAAATAGTCTTCCAGAAGCATGTTGAGCTGCTCGATTGTGTTTGTCAATGGCTTTTCAAGGTAAAAGAAGCTTCGTAGTAAGGAATACGTCTTTCTGCCAAGCAGACACATTGTCAGTGGTGCTCTCTCCACATCCGTCACATCATTGGCAATAAAACACTGCTCTAAGTGGTCCTTATACAGTTACTAGCTACAGCCTGTTTTATCAAAGATTCTAGACGTCATATTCGGTGAATCATAATTATTTTGCCACCATAATTATTTACATCAGATCATGCATGCACGAGGCGTCGCCGTTGCTTTCCAACAGTAAACTTCTATGACTGTTCTGTCCATTGTACATTCTTAGTGCGCAGACCCACTGGGGATTCGGCAAAAAGAGTACTCATAAATGAGTGGAACTGCCTTTTTAAAATGAGGATCAGCTCTTTGGTTTTCCCTCAGAGGTCATATGTTTTATAACAACGGAAGAGTCGCACCCATAAGGATACCATAACATCACAGCTCTGTAATGCAGCAGTGAGCCCTCTCCATCACGATCGTTCTTTTGTGTGATCCACGTAACACAATTTACACATCGCCAACTCAAATGCAAATAAATCTGGTCTGTGTTAACCAATTAAAATAAATGTATCCAAATTTGTATCGTGTTTTTGTTTGTAATAATAGTTGTATTTAATCTATAAATATTTAATTGCATGATAGACTGAGTATTACCCTGTAGTAATGCTCGCGTTAAAATAGTTCAATCCCTGTTAACAAGTGTTTTCGTTTTCAGTCAGCGCTTAAAACAAGTGAAGAGAAAAATCTGTGTTACTTGCAGAAATGCCTTGTTGCCTTCATTGTGGTGTATTTCGGAGTGCAGTTACCTAGTAAATTAATATTCTTGCAGAAATGCCTTGTTGCTTCCATGTTGGTATATTTCGGATTGGAGTTACCTAGTAAATTAATATTCTTGCAGAAATACCTTATTGCTTCCATGTTGGTATATTTCGGAGTGCAGTTACCCAGTATATTAATATTCTTGCAGAAATTCCCTATTGTCTTCATATTGGTATATTTCGGAGTGGAGTTACGCAGTAAATTAATGTTCTTGCAGAAGTGTCCTATTGTCTTCATACTGGTATATTTCGGAGTGCGGTAACTTGATAAATTATTATTCTTGCAGAGATGCCCTATTGAATTCATAGTGGTATATTTCGTAGTGCAGTTACCGAACTGCAATAACTTTGTTGGTTTCATTGGAATTTGAAACTCTATTGTGCAATCGACTTCATTCTAGCAAGACAATTTTGGTGTGGTTGGTCAAAATTGCTTCAAAGCTTTACTGAAAGACAACAATTACACACTAGTTTGGGTAATGTCCCCTCTTGCTATCGTTCCATTCACAAATATCAATTAAAATTCCATGAATTTTAATATTGACCTGCTATAGAGATGTGATAGAAAAGTAAAACGGATATGCAAATCTCTTACGATGACATTTAATACTCATAAACCGGACTTTTAAATGGAATATTCGGTTTTTATTTGCTTCAAGTTTTAACTAAAATAAATAATTAGCAAATGAAGAAGTTGATAATTCAACAAAATTTACTAAAACACTGTTTCTCAGAGATAACTAGAAGAAAAAGTAAAAGAAAATAGGTAACTCATCAAGGCATTGCAAAACTCAGATTTACTTGTGAGTTTTATTAAATCTGCGCATTTGTGAAAACTCCCTCTAGCAAAATCCCTTCAAGAGTGAAACTAGCGCATTTGGAAGGTTTTACTTGTGCTATATTTGTTTTTGTATTGACATCCTTCAAGAATGAAACTAGCGCATTTGAGAGGTTTTATTTTGCTGCATTCGTTTTTGTACAGACAAAAGTGTTAAAGTCCTCAGTTGGTTCAATAACTGAACAATGTTATTGAACGTAACTCGCTGCAAAGCTTTTGCACTGCACTTTGCGTTGTATCGACCAGTTACCTACTTCAGGTAACACATAAAGTATTGCCGTTTCAGGCTTGTTATGACGTATACTGTTAAACCGCAAATTTTACTTTCTACAATGTTCTTGAAACCATTTAGAGTTAAATCACAAACAGCGATTAAAGGTTCGGTCAGGTGAGTGTTTTGCTTTAATTTTCTGAAAAATAGATTAAAAATCTGTCAAATAAAAGCTGTATTTTTTAATTTATTTTGCTTCCGGATTTAAGGAAAATGATAACTTATGGGCAGAGGGTAAGCCGAGCCTTACTTTTGTCTCTTGTTACTATCCATATGTTAGTAATACACAATTGTATTAAACTGTACGGTTAAATCTATCTAACTACAAATCATACAGGCCAATGGAGATGGTAACAAACATCGAGTCCACAACTGGTAAATTGTGGAGCCAAAAGCTTCAGGTTGCCATTGGCATACCCATAAGCTGTAACTTTATGTTAAAACAAGCTTCAATAGTATGCATGAGAAATATATCTTGTTGTTTTGCTCAAAATAGTCGGCCACTTATAGGCATGGTTATGCTTCACTTTTTCCGGTATTTTTCCAGCAGTATTTTCAGAGGCTAATTAGTCAAATAATCAAATTACACATAAAAGCTTTATATTACGTTGGAGCTCGCTAAGGACATTATTTACGATTAATAATAGATTCTTCGAACCTCAACGAGCTAATATTACTTATATGCATGTAATATTAGCTGGACTTAGTATCTACCCGACTTGTGCTTTTTGTTGTGATTCATTAAACAGCTCACGGAAATATTAGCGACAATTCAAATATTTTGGAGTAAAACCTTTACAGACACCACAGAAATAGCTTTAGTGCATTGAAATATGATTAAAGAGAGTGGTCACTGGTATTTACCTGGATATAACCAAAGACTGTTTACTACTAAGATATGACACTCAGCCATTTTCGCGTATCCAGACCGCAGTGGCGCCGCCTGGTATAAGAGTTGCAAATTAAGCTGTCAGTACATTGGGGCTACCTGGAAAATGGACGTGTTTTTTAACTTTTCATTACTTTTTCGGTCTTAATGTTTATAAAAACATTTTGTCGCCTGGATAATGATTAGTAAAGAATAAGAGTAGGGCTACTACAAGAAGAGGACGACCTTGTGCAGCAATAGGATGCGGTAATGACTACTACAACTGCAATCTTTCCTTCTTTAGATTTCCAACGGACAAACATATAAAACACTGTTTATGTTCGAAACCCCTCTCTCAAAAATTACAATATCGCGCCACGCGCCAAAAATTCGAAGTACAAAGAAGGAATTAAAAAACTCCAAAAGCATCTTTTTTCTGTGGGTCCATCCTCACCTAAAGAAAAATGTGATGAAAAAAGGATAGTTTGTTTCAACGCCTTCATCATCAACTACACCTGATATGCCCAAAAACAATTTAAAAAAAGAGGTGCAACGACTTCGTCAAAGGTTTGGAGGGCGAAAAAAAAAACAAACAAAACGGACCAATTCTGCAGCGGCCAAAATTAATTCTTGCATGAATGAACTTAGCCAATATTTATTTATACCATCCGAAAAATTGGGTTATTTTTGTGAAAGATCTGGAATCCGTTTTCGTCACCGTTTTTCCAATGGTGCAGCACATGAAAAAACTTGACACGAGACTCGTTTGCCAGATATATGAAAAAATGTAATTGAATGTACAAATACCGCGTATGTTAAAAAGATAAAAGGCGCTCTAAGATTGTTCATGAAGATGCGATTTCCAGAAAAAGGCAAATTTTTTCTTCAGTTAGATCCTAGAGTGATAAAAGAAACAGAAAAGTCTTACAGTTTATTCATGTGTAAATGTGAGAGCAGTATTTACCTTTTTCTGTTGTGATCTTTGATGGGAGGGTGGGGAGGGGATGATCGTTATCTGATCAGATTTGTTAAATAAAAACTGGCTGTGCTAATAAAATGGCATTTTTTATCCTTCTTTCTTCTATTGTTAATCTCCTGTTGAAATAAATTACTTTAAATCCCCTAAAATCTATTGAAATATTGCGCTTAACACCAATACTGTAAAGTGTTTTGACAGCTGTTTTTCTGAGTTTGCAACTCTGCTACCAGGGGCGCTGCAATCAGCTGGATACTATAGGCTGTATAGGGAGTGTCATATCTTAGTAGTTTATAGTCTTTGATATAACCTTTATCGTGATTTGACGAATACAAATTTCTAACTAGAATCGCAACCAACGCTATGAATGTTATCGAACCATCTGAAAAATTGTGAATAAAGATAGATATCTACCTGGCTATTTTGGGCTTTGCTTTGGTTAACAGCCATTATATGCCCCCGGTGTATTGTATTTTGTTTAACTGACACGAGCCAACTGTAATTTGATTCTTTGAAACAAAATGTTTGCATTTTTAAGATACTTCCTTTTTGTTATATATATATATATATATATATATATATATATATATATATATATATATATATATATATATATATATATATATATATATATATATATATATAACTTTTATAAGAACTACCATAAATTAGGAAAGATGAACTGTCGATTTGACTGTGAAATTGATATATTTTCAGCACCCAATGAAAGCTCCGTCATTTGCACAGTGTGGATGTGGAGAACCATCTCGAAAACATTCTCCTAAAATTTTAAAATGGGTCCTTTAGATATGTGAGATCCATAGCATTTTGAAATAGAAAATGTCTAACAGACCCAAAAAACATGCTAACAAAGGATGCCAGGAAATTGCAATAAGTGATGCTCTTCTCTGCAGGAAGACACTCAGAGCCGAATTAGGAAAGTCGTTTCCGGCCTTGACCCAGGACCAGCTGATTGTGCTTGTACCCCCTAAGGAGGAGATAACAGTCATGAAGATACTTACTCGTAAACAGCACAAGGTCACCGTCTACTGTGTGCAGAAAAATCCTATGTTCTTTGAGATCGAGAACACCGTTTTTCCCACAGGTCTGGTCTTGTCGTTTAATTTTTCTTTCAGACAAAAATGTGGATGCCCTCCTATCCTGCCACTCTCGAATAACCAAAGGGAAGTGAATTATGTGGCTTTGATAATCAACTCAATTGTATGTAAAGATTAATGTTCTGAGGTTACTTCTTGGTAACCTGAGTTCAAACTACATGCTGAAAAAGAAAACAAAATGAAAGGAGATTTTTTACCGTGGTAAAAAAATAAAATAGCGGCTACCATCTTTATATCATTCATGAAAACGCTTACCAAGTGTAGATTCATTGCTAGCGCGGTAATATCCGCTGCCCATCAGGCAGCCGTAAATACTGTTTTGCATGCAGATTGGTCTTGGTGCCTGTGATTGGTCGATTAGAAAGATTGATGGGTGTGAGTGAAAGTCATGGAACCTTTTGCAGTGTACATGCTGTGGAAATACCCCGACGCTCTTCCCGCCATCACTATGTGGGATGAAGTGTTCAACTACATTTCTAATGGGGCTGGTAAGTTATAGGTGTAGCCACGGGGTTGGGAGGGTTGGAGCGGGGACCTCAGTCCTCTCCCTACTTTTCAGAGTGGGGGCCATAGTTATCCTTTGCCTCCGGCCCCCGTTACGAAAGTTTGTCCCTCCCCTGTTGTAAAAACGTGGCTACAGTATATATATATAATGTAATAATAGTAATAATAATTATAAATAATAATAATAATAATAATAATAATAATAATAATAATAATAATAATAATAATAATAATAATAATAATAATAATAATAATAATAATAATAATAATAATAATAATAATAATAATAATAATAATAATAATAATAATAATAATAATAATAATAATAATAATAATAATAATAATAATAATAATAATAATAATAATAATAATAATAATAACACTTATAAACGGGTAACTGTGTCCCTAAATTAGGCTGTCTGTGGATAACTACATCATCATTTTCGTCTGAGGTTAGCTATGTCCATCATTTTAAGCTGTCTGAATAATAATAATAATAATAATAATAACACTTATAAACGGGTAACTGTGTCCCTAAATTAGGCTGTCTGTGGATAACTACATCATCATTTTCGTCTGAGGTTAGCTATGTCCATCATTTTAAGCTGTCTGCTTGTAGCTATGCCCATCAGTTTAAGCCGTCTGCGAATGGCCATGCCCATCATTTTCCACCGTATGCGGATAGCTATGCCCATCATTTTCAGCAATATGCGGGTAGCTATGCCCATCATTTTTAGCCGTCTGTTGGCAGCCATGCCCATCATTTCCAACCGTATGCGGATAGCTATGCCCATCATTTTCAGCAATATGCGGGTAGGTATGCCCTTGTTTAAGCCGTCTGCGGATGGCCATGCCCATCATTTCCAACCGTATGCGGATAGCTATGCCCATCATTTTCAGCAATATGCGGGTAGCTATGCCCATCAGTTTAAGCCGTCTGCGGATAGCCATGCCCATCATTTTCAACCGTATGCGGATAGCTATGCCCATCATTTTCAGCAATATGCGAGTAGCTATGCCCATCAGTTTAAGCCGTCTGCGGATGGCCATGCCCATCATTTTCAACCGTATGCGGATGGCTATGCTCATCATTTTCAGCAATATGCGGGTAGCTATGCCCATCAGTTTAAGCCGTCTGCAGATGGCCATGCCCATCATTTCCAACCGTATGCGGATAGCTGTGCCAATCATTTTCAGCAATATGGGGGTAGCTATGCCCATCAGTTTAAGCCGTCTGCGGATGGCCATGCCCATCATTTCCAACCGTATGCAGATAGCTATGCCCATCATTTTCAGTAGGTATACCTATCAGTTTAAGCCGTCTCCGGATCTCTATGCCCATCATTTTTAGCCGTCTGTTGGCAGCCATGCCGATCATTTTCAGACGTCTGCGGGTAGCTATAACCATCATTTTAAGTTGTCTGCCCAGGTAGTTTTGTCCATCACTTTAAGCCCTCTGTGGGTAGCTATTCTCATCATTTTCAGCAATGTGCGAGTAGCTTTGTCCATCATTTTAAGCCGTCTGCGGGTTTCCTGAGCTGTAGTCTGGTCCCTTTGTTGCCTCAATTTCAGCCATATTTTACAGTTATCTTTGCCCCTCATTTCAGCTGTCATTATAGTCCTTCTTATTAAAAATTTTGACACCGTCTGTTTCCCTCATTCAGTTCTTTACCACTAATTGCACCACATAATTGCCACTGTTTATTGCTACCTATGCCTCCAGCTCCTCATTCAAATGGAATGCTGCCTCTATATCCTTGACCTATTTTTAGATCTGATGCTGCCGGGCGTGATTGCAAAAGGTGACGTCACACCTCAGAATCTAGGGAATCTGGAGAAAGGCCAAATGTGTAGCGTGAAGTTGCTTGGCAACAAGTGAGTCTATCTATTTCATATCATATTGTGCATTTTTTGCTCTTTATTAAATTCCTGTATATAATAACAGCAAAATCTCGATTTTGGACCACTCAGTATTTATTGACTCCACTGATTAAGTGACACTGTCTCACATTCTGTTTTGAATTCTATGGATTTCTGTACTAAGGAACCTAGTTGCCTCTCTTTTTGACCGTGATATAGGTAATTAGATGGATAGTTATACAAATATAGATAGAATATATAGAAAGAGTTCTGGAAGAAAGTTATCCACGTGTAATTTTGTTGAAGGACGTATCTGAGTGACAAGTAAACATGTGAATTGAGTTGGCGGATGACGGTTAGGTCAACAGGTTAAACCGTTGGCCCAGTAATCAGAGGTCTAATTTGGCTAGGGGTGGAAGACAAGGGAATGACTAAGTGCGGAATCCACCTACACATTCTAATTCATAGCATTCGAAATTATGAATAAACTTACATTCTCCCAATTCTTTTTTAATGCCAAGGGCTCTCTTTTTTATCGAGGTTAGGTGGTCGGTGTCTGTGTGCACATGATATACTTGGGATGGGGTATTTAATGTGTTTTCAAATTCGTGTAGTTTATCAGTTCTAAAAATACCAGTGCGGCCAGGAAAAAAGTTAGTTAACTAAAACGGTTTCAAGAACTTTTTTGTAGTATCCTGTCCATTTAGTCAATTGATGCTGGATCTATTCATACTAGATCATTTGGCATTGTATCAATTGGCGTGGATTCGAAAGACATAGATAAATGCCAAAGCTGTTTTTGTTGATACAGCCCCACATTGTGCAAATCTCAGTATAAGGAAAACACGCAATTAGCGACAAAAACCGCCAGTAAGTTAGTGTCCTTAATAAGAAAGGTGCTTCACGGTTTTCTGTTTGCTTTGCTATTTGTTAGTACTGAAATCAATAAAAGTTAAATAATTTTTTTGATCGGCGAGGGGGTTCTGCTTACAGGGCGCCCGTGGCAGTCGGCAGAGCGACCATGTCAAGCATCGACATGTGCGCATCCAGTATGAGGGGCAAGGGCGTGGTTATCCTACACTCGTTCAAAGACACCCTCTGGTGAGCAAAGGTGATATAATAAAGACCTTTCGACAAAGTTAACCTTTCCAAGTATACGTTTGAGAAGACTTGTGAAATGAAAACTAAACATCTAGGTAAAATTGTTTTGCAAGAAGCAAAATTTATTGAACATAAATAAAAATAACAAAATGTTTGCTATCTGTTTCAGAGGTATGAATTGGATTATGTAATGTTCTTATGTTAAGCAATAGTAATATATATTTTAAACAATAGTAATGTATCGGAGCCGAAAAAATAACCCTTTTAAAAAGTAATAGTGCAAGCAAATAGTTTTTGCCCGAGCTGTATATTGACCTTCATAATTTGTAACCACAAATAATATTCATACATTTTCGTTGCACCTTAACAAAAATTTAAAGTACTCCAGGCAAAGAAAGAAAACATACCTTTTGGTTCAAGAGTGAAATTTTATTTCAAATGGTAGGGATTAAAAATGTTTGATGAAGACGCCATCTGCCGGAGAGGTCACACCTCATATTATTATATTAAAGAGGTTTGTGTCCTGCAGGAAGAGTGGTGATATGAGTCACCCGCCTCTCATAGAGGATGCAGAGATGTTACAAGCTGTCAGGCAAAGAGAGGCGGAAAATAACGAACAGACTGGTGATGATTCGAGAGATGTTGCTACGCAACAAAGAGCAATGCCACAAAATGCAGGTGCGCCTAAGTTGATGGATTGTGCATGGTGTAACGAAACTTGCTTTGGGGGTTGTCAGAGTAGTGACCTGCGTCTCTGTCCTCTTATTCGCCACTGTATTTGGTTTAGATGAGGCTCTGACAACTCTTTGTGGCCCCATAGACGCAGTAAATCTCAGTCAGGCTGAGGAAGCTCAAGCTAATTTGCATGAAGGGGCGGAAAGTGAAGGCGAGGGCAGTCAGAGTGATGGAGCCACGGAAGGCGCTGAGGGAGGTACAGAATATGGCGCCGAAAAGCCTTACCGCTCGCCACAAGGTAGGCAATACGACGTTGCAGTTTACATGCAAGCATTATTTGTAGCCAAATATAAAATGAAAAAAAATAGGTGGTAAAACCGTTTAAACATGATTGCAGAAATTGGAATAATTCATGATGACTCGTTTGTAATATAAGGTTACCACTTCAATGCAGGTGCGCCTAAGTTGATGGATTGTGCATGGTGTAACGAAACTTGCTTTGGGGGTTGTCAGAGTAGTGACCTGCGTCTCTGTCCTCTTATTCGCCACTGTATTTGGTTTAGATGAGGCTCTGACAACTCTTTGTGGCCCCATAGACGCAGTAAATCTCAGTCAGGCTGAGGAAGCTCAAGCTAATTTGCATGAAGGGGCGGAAAGTGAAGGCGAGGGCAGTCAGAATGATGGAGCCACGGAAGGCGCTGAGGGAGGTACAGAATATGGCGCCGAAAAGCCTTACCGCTCGCCACAAGGTAGGCAATACGACGTTGCAGTTTACATGCAAGCATTATTTGTAGTCAAATATAAAATGAAAAAAAATAGGTGGTAAAACCGTTTAAACCTGATTGCAGAAATTGGAATAATTCATGATGACTCGTTTGTAATATAAGGTTACCACTTCAATGCAGGTGCGCCTAAGTTGATGGATTGTGCATGGTGTAACGAAACTTGCTTTGGGGTTGTCAGAGTAGTGACCTGCGTCTCTGTCCTCTTATTCGCCACTGTATTTGGTTTAGATGAGGCTCTGACAACTCTTTGTGGCCCCATAGACGCAGTAAATCTCAGTCAGGCTGAGGAAGCTCAAGCTAATTTGCATGAAGGGGCGGAAAGTGAAGGCGAGGGCAGTCAGAATGATGGAGCCACGGAAGGCGCTGAGGGAGGTACAGAATATGGCGCCGAAAAGCCTTACCGCTCGCCACAAGGTAGGCAATACGACGTTGCAGTTTACATGCAAGCATTATTTGTAGCCAAATATAAAATGAAAAAAAAAATAGGTGGTAAAACCGTATAAACATGATTGCAGAAATTGGAATAATTCATGATGACTCGTTTCTAATATAAGGTTACCACTTCATTCTTAATTGCTTATGAAAAAATATTATACTTTCTTCAATTAACTGATATTTTATACATTGTGCGTCATGTTTACTGTTTGTGCTTATTCAGAGCAAACTGGTTGATTAAGCGCTATAGAAAATGTTACATTACATTATTATGAAGATCAAAACGCAGTTTGCCCCGCTTTCAGTGTCATACCTGATATTCTAAATGGAGTTTGTGTAAATTCGGGCGGCATCAAATATTCTACTAAAGATGGTTTTTCCTATGGAAATGCTTCCTAGAAAACGTTACGACTTTTGTAGAACTCTTATATCACATCTGAACATGTGGCATAAAGTAAATCACGTTTACATATTGTATCGGACAGATGTTCTTGTACATTTGTACTATATTCACATTTTATATTGCTTAATTAGAAAAAACGTTTTATATTGAACTAACAATGAGCTGAAAAATAGACGAAGCGATGATTAGATGTTGTCATTGCAACTTCTTGATTGGTTAATTAATTAGTTAGTTATATGATTTGTTTAACGATAGTGCTGACCCTTAGCCAGTTACATTGTGTTAATACATGTTAATTACTGGCTAGAAAACAATATTATCACAGTTAAAATCCAGTTTGGCTATAACCTTATTTATTTTAAAATTATAATAGAAGCATTTCCTCTAGAAAGACTGATAACGGTTGATTTCTTCATACCATTGTATAATTTTACTTCATCGAACAGAAATGAAATGAAGATAGTGGACATCTTAGAGATCAATGTAGTCTATTAAATTGTTTTACTATGTAGCGATCCTGTCACCCTGCGTTAGCTTTTCTTTCTATCACTGCTCATTGACGGCTCTATCTCTATTGATGGTTACTTTGTGTGGTTTAGATTGTAGATGTTTATGAGTGGCATTGGGCGGATCTGTTTCACTGTCCACATCCATTAATGGGAAAACGGATATCGTTCATCTTGGAATGTGGTCTGCAGTCTCTCTGTTGCCTATGGCATCTTTAAGTGTTGTTTCAACATCCAGTCCTATTGATAAAGAGTTCGGTGATTTTGTTTGACTTATCGCTTTTACGATGTACACTGATGAGATGGCTTACTCGGTTTGGTGCATGAGTGGACGCCAACTGTGTCTCCTGGGAAGGCTTGCCCACTGCCTTGTTGGAACCAGTCGAGTCAGTATTTGTGCCAATCCAGACCTTTGACTTTTTGGGAATGGCATTGGGGATGGAGTTTGAATTGTGACCCGGATAATATCCACCTGGCAAGAAGCTTCTCAGGTGTAAATCCTGGGAGCATATAAGAGGTTTGATAGTGTTGCTTTGCAAACTAATAATCGTGCATCTGAGTAGGGGATGGTCTTTTCATGATTTAGTTTTTGTCTTTCTCACCGAGCAAAACTCTGCATTCCTGGGCAATTTACCTTGCAGTTAATGTATTTGTTATCACCAGTACAAGAGCTGTAGCCATGACAGTCCTCGCTGCATTATGCGCATGTTACGTCAGACCTTTTACAATTACCGCTACCATGTCCATAAAGCTGGCAAGTGTGGTACCACACACGGTTAGAGATGTAGGGATTGATGCCTAATTCAAGGCAGCCAACTCTCAAATCTGACGGTAACGAAAGTTAGCATATGAGTTACGCGAGAGCCGATTCTACTGCATCACATCTCAATGTCTAAGTGCGGACACTTGTTTGTGATGTTTTGTTAATATATGTATTCTGTTGTATTCTCCATATGTGTATATATTAAGTTTTTTTCCAAGTCTGCAGGTCCCAGCTTACTTGGAATCGAGGGTTTTCCATTGGGACTAGAACACTTTAATAGCAACAAATTTTTACATATTGAAGCTTGCACGCACGCAGCAGTATGGTTTACCTAAACGACGAGCCGTTCACCGCCATTGACGGCCACCATGACTACCCTTCTTGAGTGAAGAATCGGACCAAAGCCATTTGTTGCCGACGGCTCTCGACTTCGCAAGATAGGACAGATCAATGACCAGGATCTCGGTCTTCCTAATATTAAGTACTAATATTAAAGTAGATCACAGCAGCTGGAGACCAAAGTTGAGAAGCATACCACAAATTATTATTTATTCGACAAACGTGAGAATG
This sequence comes from Protula sp. h YS-2021, assembly GCA_949752745.1. Taxonomy (NCBI): domain Eukaryota; kingdom Metazoa; phylum Annelida; class Polychaeta; order Sabellida; family Serpulidae; genus Protula; species Protula sp. h YS-2021. The sequence goes on from OX457026.1 coordinate 102,630,586, forward strand.
CTCCGATAAGGTATTTGATCGTGAACAAAAGCATAAGACAGAATAGTCAGACCACTGGAGAACTTGCAATTAAGTAGACCACAAGGGAAAAGATTCACTATAAAACGTTTTTAATGCTGTTATTACTGTGGAAAGACATTATTGTATATCTTACCATCAGGAATGCGCTGCTGACTTGTAGATCGGTTGCCTTGATGCTCTGCTTTAGTTCTGAGGAGATCACAATCAGGAATAAGACTCATTTTCGATGTGTCAGTCTTTAGCCCGCAAATTGTGCAATGCACATGCTCCTGGAAGCTACACAACAAATTTTAAATATTACTGGGACAAATATTCCTACATACTTCCATGGCTAATGAAAAAGCACCAATAAACATACGATGGCGCTAGTACCGAACTGTCAAACCAAAATACAGATGATTTATCAATAGACTTTTTCCGGCGTTGAAAGCTGGCATACTGAGAAGGACGTGACAGTCAGAGGCGAACTGTTTCAGAACGGTTGGTCATATTAAATTGAACCTCGAAAAATGGACCCGGTGGTGGGTGCTTATAATTTATAAATCTGCCATAAAAATTACTTAAAAATAAATTTGACTCCTCTGAATAATCTACTGTACGACGAAACTCCACAATCGTTCATTGCAGCTTATTTAAGTCTTTCCACCCACAAATCAAAAGAACGGCTTCACTAACAAGTTGGTTTTGGAGGAATTTAGTGACTTTGTATATGATATCGCATCCGGTCGTAGTGATATTATTATAACTGGCGATTTAAATATTTATATATACTTAAGTATTGCCCAAGTTGGCAGACAGCCAAGTTATTGTCTAAATCCTTCCAATGGCCAGTTACTTCTTTCCAAATGTGCAGACCATGAGCAGCTAGTCTTCAATAACACGCTTTTCCAGCAAGCGGGGAACTACAAAAAATCATGAATGCATCTGAAGTACAAATATGAGATTATGTGATAGCAAGAGACAGATCTCACTCTAGGAAACTCTATGTACAGTTCTAGCAGGTTCCACGGGAAAGACGGAAAAACTAAAAGACCACCTTTTTAAAGCAACTTGTGAAGCCTTAACTGTTAACGTGGTTATTGAGTCAGAATAGGGGAATTCTGCGAAGGAACGTACGACGCAGTTGCCTGGAATTCGCAAAACGGAAGCACCAAGCCTTGTTTTAGAATGACACTGATGTATTGCAAACAATTAAGTGTGATGGCATTTTACAAGTTCGAAGGCGCATATATGATTACCGAACCGGCAAAACTTTTTATTTATTTTCGAAGAAGGGGAGGTCCTGGGAGGACTGAAAGATGCCTGTATAATACGCATGTACAAGAAGAAATAAAACGGGGCCAGCTGTGACAACATATATACATTCGCTGTTATCTGTAGCTGGTAAAATACCATCAGTCATCATACTGAATCGGCTTCTGAAGAGCCTATGTAGATAATGAATATATGATATCTTGGTCTGCGTCATGTCCCCTGCGAAAATCGCAGTGGACCCAAAACATCTGATATGATCTTCACTATTAGGTAACCGTAGGGAAAATGTCTGAAGCAGAGCTAGGGGATCGATATGATAATTGTGAACCTGAAAGGCCTTTGACAAAGTGAACAGAGAAGGGCTATGGAGGCACCTACGCAAAGAAAACTGCCCTGATATGGCGCTCATGATAATACTTGCGTTCCATGATGGCATGATAAGATGGATGTGGGGAAAGGATGATCTCTCAGCCCCATTCGAAATCAGCAGTAATCCGAAACAAAACTGTGTCCTAGATCTGTGTTCTAGTTTGCTCTTTGAAACACTGTTCTCATTCTATATCGTTAAGGTAGTCGAAACTCTGATCCGTCGTCTGCTTTATGCTGATGACTATACTTTATCTGCTCAAAGCCTTGAAGATCCACAGATCTACCCAGTGAAGTCGTGAAAACTCTGATCGGTAGCCTGCCCTAAGCCGATGACTATTCCCTATCTGCTCATAGCCTTGAGGACCCATAGAGCATTACAGTCTTGCTGATGCAGCAACTAAAGTCTGCCTCCCTATCAGCTTGAAAAACTGAAATACTGTATCAGCCTGCCCATGATGACGATATATCAATCTTTTCGTAACTGTGGAAGACACCAATCTTAATTCTGTGAATATCTGCTACGTTGGAATCATCGTCTCAAACCATATCGAAAGTTAGTTGAGCACTTGGTAGACAAATGGGAAAACCTTCGAGTAACAGAGACATCAAAGTCAACATAAAGGTTAGTGTTTATAATATCGGCGTTATATCCACATTTCTCTGTGTGTGCTAAACCTGGACACCGCATAGAAACCTTATAAGTCAACCAGATTTCATCTGCCATATATGTGTCATCACTTGGCAAGATACCAAACATCGTCTTTCGACGAAGCACCAGCAGAGACATGGATGCAAAATGGATCCATAACTAGTTGCAATGAGCAGGACTACTAACCAGAATGGACGATTCTCGTATATTGAGAGCAATGTTGTATGGTTAGATGAAGGAGTGTAGTCGTTGTAATGGTTGCCCATATCTGCAACGACACACTGCAACGACACACTGAAATCCAATCTTAAGACTTGCCATAGAGGAAAAGGATTGAGAATGAGAGACAGGATATAGCATGAAATTTTCTAGACACATATCCTAGGTATCAGTAAATTCTTAGTTTAGAGACAGACAGATGAGCTATCATTGAAACACAGAATAAAGAAAAGCCGCTTCCAGCGGACTCCAATGACAGTTGGTTTACAAAAGCTAGGTGTGCTGGAAGATGTGTGCATCCAGAACAGGACTGAAATAAAATTACCGTCCACAAGGCTTGCCTGAACCTCCTTCATTAAAACCGATGCGAGACACCACGAGGTAAAGAAAAGTGTAGCTGCGGTCACTAGGGCCATTATTTAACAATGGATGACAACAGCCATTTTTGCAAAGATGTGTTAATAGACAGGCACATTACAAGCATAAATAATAAAGAATTGTCCATTAAAACTGGTATATTTGGCTGTATAAATGTGTGCTTTGCACAGAGCGGATGGATGGGTTAATGGAGTTCTGCTTCAAGTGTGCCGTCAAGTTTCGCCTGAAAAGAAGAGATCTACCCCTGCTCACTAGCACGTTCTTTAAACTGCACATGCAGCCGTTCTGGTAAGTGTTCAGTTCTCCAAACAGAACTCTTTCAATTGCTGTACAGTTCTCCAAACAGTTCTCACAGTTCTCACAGAACTCTTTCAATTGCTGTTCAGTTCTAAAAAACAGTTGTAACCCTTTCATTTGCTGTTCAGTTCTTCGAACAGTTAATATACCCTTTTCAGTTCTCTTCTGTTCTGTTCAGTTCTGCAGTCATTTCATACAACCTATTCAGTTACAGTCCAGCTCTTCAAGCAGTTCATACAACCATTTTTTAACTACTTACTAATTCAAACTAGTTCATACAGCAATTTCGGTTATTGCTCAGTTTTCAACCAATTCATACATGCCTTTCGGTTACTGTTCAGCTCTGCAGACATTTCATACAATTCTTTCAGTTATTTTTCCGTTCTTAAAGCAGTTCATAGAACCCTTTTAGTTACTGCTCAATTCTTCAAACAGTTCACAGTTAATATAAAATTTTAAGTTGTTGTTCAGTTCTCAGACATTTAATACACCCCATTCAGTTACTGTTCAGTTCTTCAAACAGTGCATGAAATATTATAATAAATAATAATAGATAATATCATAAAAATAAATAAAAATTAGATAAACATAGATATAGAAGAGATAAAAAGAATAATACAATAATTGTGATGATAAAAACTAATTAAGACAATTAAGATAATTACGATAATAATAACATATAGTGACTATGTTTAAAGTCCGGTCGATGAAGTGCTGAACCTGAGGCAGTCAAGTGACAAGAAAGTAGGCAGATTTCTAAAGCGCATGGAAAGCGAGGAGTACATCAAGCTGGAAGAGCTCTCCCCCGGTGTCTACAGCATCATTGAGTACGACAGGACACACTTAGGGTGCGTGCAGACTGCCAGGGATGGGGGGAGGGTCGGAAAGGAAGGAAGGGCAGAGCTACGTGAAGGTGAAAGAGCCCTGCCCCTGGTGTTGAGAGCATTGGATACTACAGCAGGGATCACTTAGGGTGCGTTTACAATCACAGAGATGGTGGAGAGGGTAGGTTGGGAAGGAGGAGCAGGGTTATGTGGCGGTGAAAGAGCTCTCCTCCAGTTTCTACAGCATCGTGTACTTAGGCTGTAATTACTGGGTGAGTGTGCTGACTCCCGGGAGTATTGTGTGTTCAGAGGGGGGCGGGTAGGATAGGTAGGGTGGGAGTTGCAGGACTACGTGGCGGTGGAAAAGGTCACCTCGATGTCAACAGCATCGTGGACAGCGACACGGATCACTTGTGGTGCGTGAAGACTCCTTAGAACATGAGGAAGGTAAGAGGGTGGTGGGTAGGGAGGGATGGGCTGCATGACTGGGAAGGAACTGTCCCTGGTATCAACAGCATCACGGATTATGACATAAATCACTTGGCAACAGTACAGCCTATGCTCTGGTTATTTAAAAGTTAATAAAAAGTTCTCCTCTAACCGGGTTTAGCTTCAACAGGAACAAATTTAAAGAAAAAAGATTTCTCACTGAATGAGATACAAGGAAATAGAAGAAACTTATAGTTTTTTGAAGGGTTGTCCGTGTTTCTGTGCTTTTTTAGATACCTGTGTGCATATATTGACTTACGCATGAAGAAATGCTTGCGTCGTAATGGCTGTAAGAGGAGAACAACTGGGAATTAATAGAGTTATATTGAAGATGTATATTGAAGATTGAAAAGTGGACAAGTTTCAAGTTTACCATTATTCACAGATTACGAGGGCTGCAAGTTCCTGAAATTAGCAACACAGATACGGGGAGCAATGACGACTGCGGTAGTAGCGTATTTGTTATGCCGGAAATCATTGAGTTGTATACTCTGACGCCGGTTGTGGTGCCTCTGTTCAGGGAGCTAGGAGAGGATAAACGGTAATATGTGTGCATGCTGTGTACGTATTTTGAGACCTACCTAATCACAACCTGACTTTAACCTTTGATGGCCAGTTGCTGCCCTTGGTTTCATACTACAAGATAATAACAGAATGAAAGTACAAGATGTTGTGGAGTTTCTGAAGATCGTTGTTAATGTTTTAAGAAGTTAGTCTTTGGGAAGCGTAAACTATTAAGAAATTGATTTCCAGAAATGGAGACCCCGTGACTGCGAAGGAAATGAGAGATTACATCACACGCTACGTCACTGCGAAACAACTGCAGAACAGGAGGTGAAGCATTTTAAATTGCTAAAAACTTCAGTCAAATCATTTTAAATTTTATTTAAGCTTGAAATAATAAATATTTCCTTGGCCGAAACATATGTTTCCTTTTGCCACGTTTTAAACCTAAATGGGTGGGTTTTTTATTGCGCATTAATGAATTTATTTTATATTTTGTTCGAGAGAACTGTTTCATTGTAGCTTTCAAACAATAAGTGTATTTTAAAGGTTTTTTGTCAGTTAAAGTGTCATTGTAGCATAAATGCAGTCCAAAAGCAAATTGGACTCTTTGTTTAAATTTCGAAAGCAATAAAATGTTAGAACCATAATTTTTTAAAGCAGAATTTGTGTCTTTTATGGTTTTCTCATGAAGTTTAAAGTTCTAAATGTTATAGAAATGCTTAAACAATCGCGGCCAATCTAGAAAGAGGGACTTGTTTACTGACGTTTCTGAAGTAGCTAAATTGATTCAGTTAATTCTCGTTCAGCCAGGTGACCTTGGATGCCATCCTCGGAGGCATTGTCCAGACTGGAGATAAGACTCTTAGATGGGATGAGCTTTTCACTAGCGTGATTGACAAGCTAAGTCCTGCCTACCAGCTCATCGTACCGGGCAAGGAACCTGTGCTGAAGAAGGGCAAGATAAAGCCGGTGACACTGAAAATTCGCCGGCAGGGTGGCAAAAAAAAGGTAAGTTAGACTGAATAGCAAGGGCGACAAAATGTGTGAACACAAGGAAATCACAGGATTGGAATGCACTAGTGATGTATTTACATTCACAGACTTAATCAAAATTATAATATAATATCAGCTATAGCTATTCTGTGATAGTAGATTTGATGTAGATTTAATGTGGCTTGTTTGTTTGTGAAATGAGTACAGCGTGTTCAACATGTTGGGCACCTGTCAATTGGTGGGTGTTGCGCGAAATAAATGTAGGTGCGGCATGTGGTTACATTCTCTCTACTTCAGACTTACAGACAAAAAGTATTAGAAATTATAACATTTCTTATAACATACGTTAGAAAATCTTCTATGCGAGCGAAAGTTTCAAGTAGTTCTGTTAATGGAGTGTTAGTGTTTTAGAACCAGAGTAATGATGAGGTGAACGGTCGGAGCATATTATTTGCTCATCCTTGTCAGACAAATATTGGTATCTCTCATTGGTAAACTTTCATTTATTGTCTAACTCATGAATGTGCCAAGAACTCCTTACATTACCTCAATGGGAGAGGAAAAGCGACATTACAAGTCTAGTGATCCTCTAATGAGGTCTCACATTGCGCCCGAAGCGAGTGAGCAATGATTTGGCGGTGTTTTGAGGATACTGATAACTAGTTTTCGCCACTTGCCAAAACCTCAGCCCTTTCAATATCACAACGTAGAAATTGGTTGATGTATTCTTGGCATCACTCCTTAGCCAAGCCATTTGCGAAATGAAATAGTTATAGAAAATTTTTGTCCTTTATTTAAGCAGTTGTTTGCAAATATTTTAGTGAAGTTATCTATAACCGTCTACATTTTGACAATATTAAGAATTCAATCTTTATTTCGTGACAAGGTGTAATGCTCTTGACCACCATAACAAGCGCTTGCTTCGGCTAAATTAAGGTATTGGAATATGCGATTATCGATGCATACGCTAAAGATTTCCAAAAGACTCATTCGGTAGAAATCTCGTAATATCAGTTTCACTCCGATTGCCGCCACTAGGCATATACGCGGAATTTAAAATTGAGTCTTTCGATCACCCTTTACAGAAAAATATAAGAAAAAAATGCGATAAAGTTCTTTATGCACTAGATCAGAGTCATTAGAGTACATAGTTTTATCACTCTGGAGGCAAAACCGGCACCGCTGATGCTAATTTAATTGATTGAGATCTCTAATAGTAAGTAGGTGAGTAAGCGACACACGTAAGACTTGCTCCAAGCAAGATCATACACAGATTGCAATTAGAAAAGGCTGGAGCAATACAGTACAGAGATATCTATCCATATCTATCCATTTCAGTTCGAAAGGATCATAAGCGATAGTCAGTGAAGTGGTTCTATCATAGCCGTATAACTAGTTGTATCATTTGTGAATTCAGTAAAGAGCATTCCTAATCAGCAAGATACCAAGACTCAAAATGTACTTTTGTCTTTAGTATAATTCTTTGATTGTGCTCGACTTTCTGGGTAAGTTAAGGAACACATTATTAAATCACAGCAAGAAACACTTGCAAGCCCTTATGCTTCCTTATTTGAGATCCCCAATTACATATATCGTATAAAATTACAATTTTGTTCAGAACAGCGTTCTCTGGACAGACAATTGCGATTTTCAAACTCATTATCCATAGTTAGATTTTTTTATCTCAAATAGGTATTTGTATTTAAATTGTAAGATCCTTCACCAACGGCTCAATGAATCAAAGGTTACCAAAATAGATACAGTCCACTGAGTTAGTCCTGATTTGCATATCATATACGTTACGTAATATACCAAGTTACGTAATACATTTTTCTAGAAGTAACTGTGATTAAATCAGCACGACCTTACATTGATTTTGTAAGGCATAAATTAATGCAATTTATCCAGTATTATAAAAAAACACATTGTTTTATTTGAAATTTTATTTTAGTGTTTGGAGTTAGTAGCATTTCCAGTTTTATACTGTAGTGCTTAATAAAATTTTCCACGCAAATGAAGTTAGTTTCCGTCCAACTCAATTCACCGCCTTTAAGTTTTACCTACCTCATGAAAAATGGTTTATTTCTCATGCTTGAAAACGCGTATTGTAATACAAACTAAGAGTACAGTTGATGGGGTTTTGGTTTTTGTGTGTCAAGGTGACGTCAGTGACGAATCTAGAGCTGTTCGACATCAATGCGCAGCAGTTTGCGCAGACCGTTCAGAAGAAAGCCGGTTGTAGTGCTTCCCTGAAAGGCAAGCCGGGTTCCAGAGTGGTGTTCGTGCAAGGAAACCAGGTCCGCTTCATTGGCACCCTCCTCAATGGTACGTGCCGCGTGCTCCCTCCTTTCCCGTCCACAGCCCTGGTGAGCAGGCCCTGTTGCAGTGTGGTACTCGAGCGGTGCAATAAGTTTCGCTTCATTGATCGAACCCTACTGATATGTGTCCTGTCCTCACACCTCACCCGTGGCCAAGACCTTGGCTGTTCGTAAGGGCAGCCAGGCCTGCTGCATTACTTCCTCTCTTGTACGTACCCCGAGCACCATGTCAGCGAAAAACAGGCCTGGGGTCAACAAAATGCTCGTATATAGCAACAGAGCCCTCTTCATCGGCACACTCTTAACTGACAAACAACCTCACCTCTTAAAATACCATTCCAGCTTAAAGAAAAATGTTTGTAATGTTGAAGCAGAATGGAAAAATATACAGTGTATTAGATTAAAGGAGTGAATTAAGCGATGTTTCATTTGTGTTTTCTTCAATTATCCTCTACTGTGTATGTTTGGGTTTTGACTTTGAATATAATAGTTTGACAAGTATATTAGATTCTAATTTTTTAAAGAATATTCTGTAGTTCTGTATACATTAGAATTATAATCGCGTGTATTGCTTATGTTGCAGAGGAGTATCAGTTCCCTAAAAGGTATCTACACGGTCTTGAATCGGCACCACAATCTGGAAGTAGCCGAAGGTGATTTGATCACTTTATTCAGTTTCTATGTGTTGCTACATGTCCGCGCTGCACATTTACACAGGCGCACATACAAACACGAGCACACGAATTGACGATGATACATCAAGCTGCAACGTATTGCATAATATAGAAGGGATATCCTTGAGCATGGACACATATCTCAGCTCCATCAAATAATTCAGCTAAAAGTAGTAGAAAGGCCTGATCCTGTTTTATTAGACCTGCCAAATGAATCCGGCTGGTCGTATCACATCAGTAGGGCATCCATCCTCTGTATGTACATATGTATGTCTGGGCATTTCTACGCATGTAAGTTTTTACTTAAAAGACTTCAACTTTCATCGGATTCTTTTCCGTACGAATGTTTCCTGGGTGTTTCTCTTGAAAAGTTACTTTTAAGTGATCCAACCAAAACTGGCCATATGATATTGTATATAATTTTTATTTGCCGATTTTCAAAGCACCTCAAAACCACTTCTTTCAGTTTTTAAATTTTTTGTGGTAAATTTTCAAACTGCATCGCTTCCCACAATTTTAACCGGGAAGTCTTAAATTTAGCATAAAGATTCACTAGTAAGTTCTCCCGCGAAAATGTACTTTCAGTCAATGTTTAAATTTTTCATCTCATTCAGGTTTGAGAGAATTCTTTCACAATTTTGTATGATTGTTCCACAGATTGGTTCCCTGTTATAGATCTACTTTTTGACGATCTGCCAAACAATTGCAAAGTTGGAGGCTGGGGGGTAGGCTTTTATAATTTTTGGTTGCCAATTTATTCCCACTTGCAAACATAGTTTGCAAATGGGTATGCTTTGCAAAGAATTCTGGATGTTTATTTCTTCCATTGTTTTGTTTTTTTTTTCGTCACGGAGGTTTGCAGAACATTTCCTCCTACGCTATTTGACGTAGGACGATGAAATGTAGTACAAATATAGAGGTTGATTTCAAGGTCAAGGTCAAAGTTTTTTTACCTCAAAATGGTTTCCAGAAAACTCCTCGTACACAAACTTTTTTTCACATATTCCTGTCTGTCGAAAAAAAAACAACATCAATGTTTGAAAATGTTTGAAAATAATATGCAAACATTAACATGTACTTCCCCATTTGACAACAAAATACAGGATACAATAATATTTGTTGGAAATACATGCTTTTAGCGGATGTCTTTAACAATTAAACTTTTTGTTTAAATTAAAAATCAACGAGATCCCAGATTACATTGTTTAAAGAAAGTTATCATAAATACAGGACATGTGTAAATTTCGAAATGCTGACAGAACAGTCAATAACATCTAAGGCATTGTGCAAAGACATATTCTTGGACAGAAATTACGTTTAGAAATAGCAACTAATTGCAGACTGAAATGCTTAGTTTCATGTGTGCGTGTACTGATTGCTTCATGTATGTATCTATTACTTTTTTATGTATATATCTTTTGTTCGTTTTGAAGTATGCACCTGTCGTTTTTAATGTGCATAACTTGAGAATACTGTAAAGACTTTAAGCTCAAATAAATTTTTCTGTGTGCAACGTGTGGGCATGTTATGAAGAATGAGCAGATAAACAAATACATACACGGGGCTCAGTTGGAAAGTAAACTTATAGCGAGATGATTCAATGTTTCGAAGGGCATATAAGTATTCACCCCAGTAGGAAACTTTTATTAAATAATAAGTTATCATCAACGAACCAATTTATGATAACTTAACCATGTTTAAATTGAAGTAGCTATGCTTTAAAGGTTTTGAAGAATTATGATAGGTGTGGTATTCTCATGGAAAAGACAAATACATGTTAAAATAAATTATGCGCTTGACTTACAATTCTTGTTTCAATCTCATTTCTGCTTTACCAATGAAAGACTAATTCTTTTTTGTCAACTAATTTTCAATTTTGTCCATCTATATATCAACAAGAAAGATATGACGACAAGGATTCTGATCAACAGTAAACTTGAATATATATTTTTTCAATAAGACACCGTTCTGTGTGGTAATGATAATAATAGTAATAATTTACTATGTAAACCACAACAAAACAAAGCTAAAATGAGCTTAATCGATATTAAGCCAAAGAAAACAAAATCAGTATCATATATTGAGTGTATTCTCTTGGACAAAATTAACTGAATATGTACTGGATATGATATAGGAAGAAAAGATGCATATCAAAATTTTAAATTGTAATGGAATGAATTATTGAATTTTATTGATTGCGGATTTATTATCACCGATGACTTTTTGCGTTTTGTCATCTTATTGCCTTTTGCACACATACACACACACACACACTTTTACCCTTCCAGTGGGCCATCCGGTGAACTGGACCACGATATAAGTGTTTTTTTTTATTACTGGGTTTGGATCAAAATTTAGCTTTGTGAAACTTATCCCGATATTTTTTACAACACTTGAGCGCAAGAAAAAGTTTAAAAGTTAAAGTGCTATTAAAGGTTGAAGTAAAATCTTACAACCTGTGACTGGGACATATATTGTGTGAAGTATTTGGTGACTTGTGTATGCACAATTTCCTGTGGGAACCAGAGCTTGGACGTTGTGGCTCATTTGCATACGTATCAAAACAGTGGTTTGTTTGTAAACAAAACAGTTTATACAAACCAATTCTAATGAAAGAAACCAGTGAAATGGAACCAAGCAATAATATATTTATTTATTTTAAAATGACTGACTTTGACACATAGATAATTAGGCATTCTTTGAAACCAATGAAATGAAATCACGATTAAAAGTCTAATTTGAACCATTTGATACGTTTTTGTTTCTAAATGACTGACACCAAAAGGTTTTATTTGAAGATAATTGGACGTTTAATCATTGAATAAAAACAGGGAAAACACCCTTTCGCAAAATAAAAATGCAATTTGACAACGTTCTAGAGCACAAGCTGGATAATAATTTTTCAAAAATAGAAATACAACAAAAATTTATACGCCATATTTTTTGCTATATAAATATTGAAGACAAATGGCAAAAATTGTTGAACGGTAGTATAATTCCTTGTTCAGCAGTAGTCATTTAAAAGTGGTACAGTTCAACAGTAGTAGATGAAAAAGAGTAGAACTTCTAGTTTAACAACAGAACTTATCGATCAATAATTATAGAACTTCTATATTAAGTAAATGTTAGAACTCGATAACAACCTCTAAACAGTTCTCATCAGGTAAAGTAGAAACTTGGATTGTGCCATATTATATTCATTTCTGTGATTCATAGGCAGTCTCTTCCCACAAGAAACGTGTTAAACCCATATTACAACCAGTTCTAACAAATCTTCAAGCTTAACTATAGAGCGATTTAAACATTAATGGCTGCTAAATAGTGTTACAAGTATTTATTTCTGCCTAGTACTTTTAAGATGTCCCAAAACTATTTCTTTGACAGTGCCTGCAATCCCCTTTTTATTTATGTTTTGTTACTTTTAAATATTTATTCATATATACTTTACCCATATCTCATCGAGCAGTCGCCGTGCTTCTTCAACTGCGGTGCTAGGTGATCGTTACCGAAAGCCAAAATAAAAGAACACGTTACAAAACAATCACAATTTATGAGTTCAGCCTAGGAGAAACCTGAAAATGGTTGCAAATTGCTACATCTACACCGTAATTTTAAAAAGATCCAAAAATACTTCGATACAAATACCAGTGACAATACAAGAAAGAACATTTAAGCGAGACCTAGATAACAACCGAAACGTCCCCGTTATGTCACATCACAGAAATGATGAGCGATGTCCATAACAATTTACGTGTTAAGTCAAGTAGAAATGTGTGCAAATGCGAGTGGGAAAGCAAGCAAAGCCTCAAACGCGAAAGCAATCTAAATGCTTGCATCAGGTCAAATAGAAACTTGAACTGTTGCATCTTTCTTTTCCGTCCGTCAAATGCAGTCTTTTTACAAGAAATGTGCCGAACCGATATTACAACCAAACAGCTAAAACAAATCTCCAAGCTTAATTGTAGACCACACTGACATCCAAATAAACGAATACGTTACAAATCAATCACAATTTATGAGCCCAGCCTAGTAGAAACCTGAGCATGGTTGCAAATTGCCGTATCTACACCGCAGTTTTAAAAAGATCCAAAAATATGTGACAGTTTTCTTCTTTATTTTCTGCTTATTCCATGCCATAAAAAGAATGGACTAAGTCCATATAATTAACAACAGCTTTAACATATCTTTTCAAGTAAGCATTTAAACTAAGCATTTAAAAACACAAAAATGACGATATAATAGAATATTTCCTATTTCACCGGGACACATATTTCAGCCAAAACAGCCAATCAAGGTCTAAAAGAATTATCAAAACAAAAGGAAAAGGTGTTGGACACAGCGTGAAAGTTGTGGTTACATTAAACTGAGAACTGGTCTTGTTTGAAAGATATCGCTAAAATGCGTCAATTTTTCTTTCGCCTTTGAAATATATAAATATTAATAGCAGTAATACGACTAGGATTGACAAATCTTGATCATTTGTTATATCTAGAAATAAGATGTATCATTTTACGGATTAACACTTAACCATTGGCCGTGTTTTAGGTAAAACGCGAAAAACTAAACTGCTTGTGTACAGACCTTTCCTTTTCCCCCTAAGACCCGTTAAGGAACCCTACTACATAAGGCGTTAAGCAAACGGAAGTTAAAGTATGGATGGAAACAGTGTCCTTGAAAAAATCCATAAATCAAGTCATTTCAATAACAAGTCAAACATTTCCAAAACACAGTATAACTCACACGAAAGCAAGCAAGAACACTTACATGAAAACAAAAACAACCTAAACACTCTCATAAGGTGAAGTTGAAACCGACCGGTATTTGCTAGTTTTATTTTATCTTACAAAAAAAGCTGATCAGGAACCAGTACTTCCACAATACCGGGATTTTTGAACGCATAACAAAAGCTTATAATAACAATATTAATAATTAAGCATTATGTAAATAAAGGACCATCCTCTTCAACGAGGACTGCAGCTTTACTGCCTGCAACTCCAATCTGTCCACCATGTGGCTGTTATTCGAGTGAAGTGGGAACCACATCAGCGCCACCCTCTTCGACGACGACCGCAGCTTCATCGCTATTATCTTGTTCACTTGCATCAAATCAGTTTAGTTATATATATAATTTCACCCCAATCCAGTCTATATCCTTAAGGTGCGCCTCTTTGTCTATGGCTTCCTGTAATGCATGTTTTCCGGACACAGTTTCATTTTGCAATATAACTGCCTAACTCTCTATCAACTGCACCTTTCTTGCCTGATGTGTTTTTAAATTTTCTCTCTGTCAGTTAGCTGCTTGCCTTCTCCTATGCCTCTTCATCATAGGTTGAGTCTCTAAGTTAAGTGAAACGGCTGTTATATTTATGCTTGCTAAGTGAAAAGAATATATGACTTGTTCACATTCAAATGAATACAGATCCTGTCCCTCCAATCAGAATCCACACAGAGCAGACTAGAACACAATGGAAAAATGTCTGATAAAACGACTTTTGACCTTGCATTGTGAACTTGTTCGTCTTCTTTCTCGGCTTTTGTTTCAGGTTGGGATTCATTTTTTGAAAAAAGCAATTAGAAATCGATAGATATTTAGATAGATAGATAGATAGATTTTATTTCAGACTCGTAGTCCATACTATGTACATTATCAAAGTAAATACAAACAAAAAAACAGGGCAACGTTACAAATATTTCGTTAAAAACTGAGTACATAATGAAGATAAATAGCTTAAGATTATATAACAATGGTAACATTAACTGTATAACATGTATAATATATATGCTCAAGTTGTTGTCATGTTTAGTTTGGGTAGTACATATAATATAATGACATTGTCGGAATTCATAATACGTTTTAATGCACTACTTACATAGACACGCACGACAGCTTTACATGTATTAATTCTACGTAAAACCATCTCAATACTGACACTGCATCTCTTACGTATCATGAATAAAAGAATAAAAAGAGAAATACATTATTGTAATGCAACTTAAAAAATTTCTAATACGCTCTTACTATAACAACATCATAACTGAGATGTGTAGAAGTTCGATATGTAAGTTTTGAACAAGGTAATTTTCACTTTTCGTCTACAATGGAAGAATTTATTTGTCAACAAATTTTCAACATACATAAATATTTGAACCCTGTGTATTATATGAACGCACAATTTTTTTAAATGCAAAATTGCATAAATCTGTACAAAACCAAACTGGTTTGGTGTGGTTGAAAGAAAGCCTTTAATGATATTGAGAATACATTTTTCAAACACTTTCGATGTGGTAGTAGCAATTGTGATAGGTCTGTAGTTCACGAGATCACACTTATCACCATTTTTATTTTGAATTAATGCTATTATTACAGAACTCATAAATTTATCAGGTAAATATCCGTGTTTTAGCATAGCATATTTAACAGCTGGTTTGCTATCAGCATTTTTAGGTGTTCGACAGAGATTCCGTACCTATCAGGAGATTTTCCTGAACTAATCAATCAGTAGCATCTAGAATATCTTTACAGTATATGCATTTCATATTACCTGTGTTACCGATTCTATACCTATTAATATTGAACTTTTGTCCTGGAACATTATTAAAGATTTTGCAATAGTGGTCTTCCCATAACTTAACAATATCCCCCCTGTTATTTCATTTAGGTTATTGGTGAACATTACATTTCTAGAAGAAAGCTTTTTGATTTCTTTGGGGGTTTTGGACAGTAACTTCTTTGTAAGAAGGTTGGAACTAATAATGTTCTTATTCCGCTTACAAAAACGCAAGGAGTATTTGAAGTAACTAGTTTTTCTCATATGATCAGCGATTGTACTCTCTTGTGGTTTACCGGCGTCGTGCCAAGCAGTAGATGCTTCACGAGCCATTTTGTTGGTCTCTTTCACATATTCATTCCAGCCAAAAACTTGAGTGTGTTTAATTGTCCTTTTCCTTGATTCACTGTCTAGTAGTATAATAGTAAGATACTAGAAACTGCATTCAGAGCTTTGATAGTATTAGCATAAAATTTGTCTGTCATATCTTTACAATTATCGGATTTGCACTTTATATAATTACATGTAATACGTAATACATGAAATAGGAATGGCGACATTGCTCAATAATTGTTTAATCAATTCAGTATATTTTTGCATTTGAACGACAGGCAATCTATACCACTTAACCACATTTGACTTTTGTGTGTTTTTTGATAAGATTTCCTCGGTTTCAATATCATTTACAATTTTAATTGTTTTTTGATCAGATTATACATATGAGTAAAGTACTGTGATTTCCTTTATTTTTTGCTTGAGCATATCTGATCGTTATGCAATGGTCAAGCCACGAAGTGATGTTCCAGGTATAGCTGATACATGAATATATATTTCGAGGTAGGATTTTTACATCTGAAACTACATAATCACCTTCTTCAGCAAAGTTATGCAAATATTCTCCAAATTTTTACATGTAAGAATTATTTAATTTAGATGAATTGGCATTAAATTCGCCTAATATATAAATACAATATGCATCACTGGTTTGCGTAATAGCCTCAATTTGACCAAGACAATTTAAATAGTCGGCTTCTTTTTTCGATGGAATCGTATGGTAGATAGACATTTAATATGAGGGTTTTTGGCCCACCAGCTTATTTGATTTGTAGACCATAGGCGGAAGTGCTGTCAAAATCTATGCAGGATACATTACTTAGTTTAGAACGAACTCTAGAAAAATCCAACACCCCCATATTTTCTTCCGACAATAATTTTATCAGTTGTACTGATTGGGCAGATTCCAGAACCAAAATAATTTTTATCAATGCCAGTTAGTAGATCGATTTCAGACTGGTCGAGCCAAAGTTTTTGAAGACATATGATTTATTGTGTTTACGCAATTCCTGATTTCCTTAACGGAACTTTTCACGTCGTTGCAATTAAAGGTTGTCACGGATATATTATATATTATAATTGTTGCCTGTTTTACCTTCTATTTTCAAATTGTTGGGGCCTCATCAGTTGTGGAGGACGCGTAGGAAAATAGTTACGAACGAGTACTCCATATGGCCAATTTGAGGGGTTCAACAGTTCATCAATTTACTCTATGCTTACTTTAAACGATTTATACATTGGGAAACTTGCTTTCAATGGAATACATTCCACGTTTGCTCTAGGCATTATACCTCTAACATGGTAAGTAATGTCGTCTGGGATTGTTTCCGGGGTTGCACATGAGATGAAAAGATGCAAAGGGCGCCTAGTTACTGCCATTATATCGCTTTGTCGTCCTGTACCAATGACGCTCTTTCTTCTCAACATCACGATGGCTGTCTTATACCTGAAATTTCTTTGCTTCTTTGATCACTAAAGGTAACAATCATGCTTGAGAGGACAGAATAAGGTCATGGATTTTATACGTTGACATGTAATATTCAAGAGATCTGCAATCTTGATTTTCCTAATTAATATTTCGTTGAGGAGTCAAGCACTATTTTGATTGTTTTGGTTTTAATTTTTGTTTGTTTATTTAATAATGATTGATTTAATAATTTTATTTGTACCTGGTCAACTTTAAAGTGGAAAAACAAACCACATGTTTTTTTATCCCCATAAGGGTAGTAGAGAAAGCCACGTCATGAAAACTAACATTGCTTTTGAGGGCTAGCTAAACACCTCAGATTTCTGGAAAAAAGAGTAGAAAAAAGAGTAGAAGAAAAAGAAGAAGGAGAAAAGAGAAGAAGTATAATAACAACAACAACAAGCATTGCAGGCACTGCTGTGTGTTTTGACATCTCGTTTTGCTGACGTTTTATCAAGCATTTAAGATTTGTTTGTAAATAATAGAATGTAATGCTTCAAGTAGTTATCTTTAACATTTAATTGGAATAATTCAAAGTCTGAATTGCGTACTATTTCAATTTCCCACTTTTCCTCCTTATGAACATATCTAGAGTATACTCAATTTTTCGACATAGCTAAATATTAGCTCGCTTCTATAATTTAATTCAGAGCATTTTTTTCGATTCAATGTAAAATTTGTCCCGATGAAAGTCCCGGTGAAAATTTAATTTGCACAAAATTGTGAATTAGCAAGTGACACAGCGATTTCTTCTATATTATTCCGAGCTTTGGAACAAATATGACACGCAGAGTTTATTTATAAACACAGCATTATTAAGATGAAATCTGGGAAAGCCATGTCCCTCAAAGAACTTGTGAAACTTCCATTTTGATTTGCAAATATAATTTAGATGAGAAGCACCAGTTGCGAAGGCTATGGTGTTTAAAGAAAGATTGACTTACTTTATCTGCTTTACAGTCTTATATATCACCAAAACAATTGCTGACATACTGGAATGAGCATACTTCACTGTGATTGGTTGCCTATGACGTCATCTCAAATGTGTCGGCTAACACTAAAGAGGATTGTGGGATATTTTGTATTTATTTTCAGGCATAACGCTTAAAATCCATCGTGTGTGCATTTCGAGACATAAAAAAGAAACTTGGATGATTGTGCCGTAAATGTCACACATTTTTAAATCAGTTTTAATGTGAACTTATTTATATGATGAAGGGCACAGTGCGACAAGACTCACTCTCCTGTCATAGAGGATGCGGAGATGTTAGAGGCCCTGCGGCGGAAAGAGGCGGAAAATGACGAGCAGACTGGGGAGGACTCAGAAATGTTAGAAGCTGTGAGGCGGAAAGAGGCGGAAAATGACGAGCTGGCTCGGGACGACTCGGCCGTGTCGGATGCTGTGCGGCGGAAAGAGGCAGAAGATACCGAACAGGACCCGGCAGGTGCTGTGGAATATAGCGCAACGTCACGTGCAGATGCAGTACAGGATTTTAGATTCTGTAAAGCGTTTACCGTGCCACAATTCATGACCTCTTACTGTGCCACAATTCATGACCTCAAGCCTTTGGCAATGGTTTATGCGCGCATACAGGAGGGTTTCAGACGGTCTGGGGGAGGGGGGCGAGATGGTTGGGGAGTTGGATCTGAGAGAAATACACCCCCTATGTGAAGGGGGGTTCAACTTTCTGTTTTTCTCTCCCTGATCCCCCAATGCAATAAAATTGACGAGCTTCTCTTAAGTCAGAGCGGTGGAGGGTGGAGTGATCTGCCGGATAGACAGATGGGCAAAGTGCTGAGGAGGATAGACAGAGTGGCGAAGCCTCAGAAGGTGAAGAGGCAGGTTTGGATGTGCCTCAGATCCCCGCTCGCCCAAAGGTAGGGAATCCCGCGTTGTGCTTAAGGTTTAGAGAGTATAGCATTGTGTGCAGATTCAGAAAAATCGAAAAAAGGAGGAAAATCTGCCCTTCAAAAATATTTTCTATTTTGAAATTTCGGAAAATATGAACCAAATGAAATGAATTCGAAACGCACGAGTTTCGGATAATGCAGGAAATTCAGTTTTTTGCATCAGTTGAAACCTGGAGCACTTGACCCCTACCTCTCCCGCCGGCCACTACGCTTGTGTGGGTGTGTTTGGCACAGAGCGAGGCAGGGCTTAACCACGAATTGGTGCACCCCTCCCCCTCCCTCGATTCAACCTCCCCGTCTTCCCCTGCCACTACGTGTGTGTTTGTGTTTGGCACAGAGCGGATGGATGACCTGCTCGTCTTCGTGTTGACTTGGAGAAGGGGGAGAGGGAGAGGTGGAGTGGAAGGATTATATGAAGGTGAAGGATCGGGGATCAGGCATTGATTAGTAAAAGCACTCCCTCCCGACCTCCCTCACTATGTTCCTTAAAATATCCGGGCCTTCAAACCTATTAGGAAAATAAGATTTTGGTGTTCCTGCCTTAAGTGAAATGCAATATAAATCAAGAAAAATATAATAAAATGATACGTAGCAGTATGATACGTTGCAGCATAAACATAAGAACGGTTTTGTTTGGTTGTGAAAAGGTTATAACGTTTTCCTAACCAAAAACAAAGCTTTTTGGTTGTAAACATGTTATATTCAGCAACATGAAAACGTTATTTTACAAACCAAACTCAAACCTAATTTGGTTGTAAAAACGTTAAATTTACCAACCAAATAAAACCGTGTTTTAGTAAAACCAGAAACAAACATATGGTATTAGAACGTTATTGAAATTGATTTTTAAAGAACCCAAACAAACCAAAAACAAAGGTTTTGTATAACTAATCGATTATAAAATCGATTTTAAAGAATGTCATATATTGGAACATCAAGGAAATGTTATAGGCGCTTTAATAATTTTGTAAAGTAATTTTAGATATGAATAATATATTCGCAATAACAAGAATTACATTTTAGATGCGATACGTCAAATTCAATTCATATATATTTAACTAACTAAATGTAATCTATAGTTAAACATTAAATGTGCAGATAAAAAAATTCCATAAAAAGGTAGGGGATAGACTTTGGGAGAATTTCCGTACGGGGGAATCGTTCGGTGGGGGTGATTCCAATAGGAAAGAGTAGGTGTGATTGGAGTTGGTTCAGAGGAGTTGTCTTAGACGCACATTTTAATGAGTTCGTAGAGGTAAGTTCGTTGTTTTGGATGCGAGAGGTTCTCGGTTCAAACCCAGCCAGGTATGAATGTTAGCTGCAAAAAATTTAATGGTAGTTCTTAAAATTGAAATATGATGTAATGATGGTGCAAGATGCAGCCTTCCAGAGTCAATACTCTGGAAGGCTGCATCTTGCACCATCATTATCTTGCACCATGAAGGATATTTTTTAAATCTTTTGTTTTACGCACCTTTCACGAAAAAGGTTTTCTTAAGGTTGTGCATGAGACGTTCTAAAAAGGTTTTTATGAAATGGTTTTTAGAACGTTGCGTAAAGAACGTTTTTCATATACAACCTTTAGAAAACGTTATTGCTCGGGAAAAACGTTTTTAAAACGTTATGTCAACCCAGTTTGTTTTACGGGATACGTAACAGCACCGTACATAGCAGCATAATACGTTACAGCATGATACATAGCAGCATGTGTGGACACTACAAAAAATTAAAGGAATGATTCTGTGAACACTGCAAAAAATTAAAGTAATACGTCCCGAACTCATAATTATCGATGTTATCAGTTTATAACTAAACTTTTGCAAATATTATCATTAATAATGTTTCAGTTTACCCAAAGCATGATGATGATTTTGCTAGGTTGCTAAAATGGTTATTTTAACTGTTTCTAAACTAATACTAAACTGTTTTTTTGTAAATGTTACATTAGGAAGCCAAATATTTTTTAACAATAAAAAACCTTCTTTGGTTATTAATATATTACGTTTTGATACCGTATCAAAAAGCTGTTAAGACTTACAATCTGAAATCGAGTGGAGTATATCTTTCACAACAGAACTCGAATTCGTCACTTGGTGTTAGCGGGCATTCTGAATCAAAATAAATATTTACGGTTCTAGATATTATCAAACGTATGGTTTTGAAATCAAATTTTAAAGAATAAAATTTGTTGAAATCTAATCGGAACGCAGAATGAATTGATCGGCACAGGTAATGTAGCGACACTACATTAACAATAAAATAAATTTCAAATATCGATAATAGTAAAACCAACGAAAACAATATTATGTGACGAATAACATTTCAGATAAAGTTTAATTACAAATATATTACAGTAATATTTTGCTAAAGTTTACCCTTAAACTCGATATTAAATGTTATGGCTGTATTTTAAACAAATGTAATAGTTGATAAATAATCCAGTAAACGATATAAAACTTTCAAAAAGAAAACTTTTTTACTAAGTTTATAATAATATTTGTTATTTTGGAAGACTGCAACATCATGCGCATTTACGTTTTTCAACGGAGTTTATATAGGATTTATATAGAATTTAAGAAATTCTGCTTTCGTACTCGTGCGTTGCCTTATTTCGTACTTACAGTCTGCTTTTGAACTCGAATTTTGCTTTCAAACTCGTATTTTACTTTCGTTATCGTGCTCTAGTTTTGAACTCAAATGTTGTTTTAGTATTCGTATTCTGCTTTTGTGATTACATTCTGTATTTACACTCTCAGCTCTTTTTGCCTTAGTTGGGATTTGCACACAGGTATTAAATGAGAATCGTAAAATATGCTTTGTTTTTTTGGTTATCTTAAGACTTAATCCAAACAATAATATCAATAAGTATAATAACTAAAATACGCACTTTCCTCGAAGCAAATTACTTGATACCCCGTTATTTTATCGGCCAGATTTATTATTACCAGATAAATAAGCAGTACATTACCGATTATTACCGAAGAAGCAGATAGCAAAATCAAAGCACTAAAAACAAATTGAACATGTGGGCCTTGTATTTTACAAATAAAAATATAAACGTAGAGAATTTCAAATGTTTGCGCATGTATTTGAAGAAATAAAGTGATGAGGGAGCATATATTTGAAAATATAGAGTGTTGAGGTGTCTTTGCCCTCGTCCCCCCTTAAAAGAATTCAGAAATAATAATATTTGAAGAAACAGAGTAGTGAGGGAGCAAATATTTGAAGAAACAGAGTGGTGAGGGAGCAAATATTTGAAGAATCAGAGTGGTGAGGGAGAAAATATTTGAAGACATAGAGTGGTGAGGGAGCAAATATTTGAAGAAGCAGAGTGGTGAGGGAGAAAATATTTGAATCAACAGAGTGGTGAGGGAGCATATATTTGAAGATATAGAGTGGTGAGGTGTCTATGCTCATTTTAACGATCCTGTCCGGTGCAAGTTTCCACAGGATATTTGCCAACTGGCTTCTTTGACTGCTGCTAGTACCTGTATGTCTTTACGTAACATGTTACAGAAAAGTACCAGCTGCTGAGAAAGTACCTGCAAGGTGTTGAACTGGCGCCGAAATCCTGCAAGAAGAAAAGATAGCCGGAAGTGACGTCATCACTGCTGTTATTGCTGTCAGCTCGTTGTGATATATTTCGTTACCATAGAAAAAAAACAAATAATAAACAAACAAAGTAAAAAAGTAACTGTATAAATAAAATGAAAAAAAAGTGACTAAAATATGGCTCTATGGAATATACAGTTGTGGTAACGAAATGAGTTGTGTTGCAGGGGGGGGGGGGGGGGGAAGAGGGGGTTGGGTGGGAGGTGCAGTGTAACTGAAAGTTGTGACCCCAACCCCAGGCCTTGCTCCGTGATGTTCGGGATTCCATCGGAAGTGGAGTCTTCTTTGGATTGAGGCTGAAAGCAACAAACCCCAGCACTTGCCGGGCGTTTAAATTTGGACGGAAACGTATCGGGGTTTTGTGTATGCCATGACTGTGACGTGATCGGAGTTTTTATTAGTCCTGGTAGTCAGGGGTAAAAAAGTCAGGGGTAAAAAAGCATTAGAGCCGATTTTTAATATTGTCTCTATTTCTCTATAATATTTGTATTTTCTGTATTTTATATGAAATGTTTAATGCTGGCTCCTCCAGTGCACCTGAGTTGAATTGTGACAGATTTTGGTGGTTCGCCAAATTTTGGCGCTTTGGTTTCGCACATTTTTATACTATAGTAAGCTTCGCATTTTTGCTGGATTTGAAAGCCGAAGATTAAGTTGAAAGTTTCATGAGGATATATGCTAATTAGATTGAAACAAAGCAAGCCATTGGCTTAAAGTAGTCAGATGGTGCATGACTACCAGAAAAACACAGTGCAGGTGGCTTAAAGCAATCAAGATGGCCGTTCCCATGTAGATGGAAAAGACCTAATCTTTAACATTTCCTAGATGGAAAACTTGCAATATTAACTTAATTAATTAAAAATTCGGCCGATCTCTCAGTCAGGCTATGTGAAACGTAATTTAAAATCCATAAAAATTGCATCAATAATTGCAATCGTTTCATGCGGACACACCATCTCAATACAAACAAAACTAATAATTTTAATAAGTATTACTTACAAATGAGCTAGGAGGGGCAGTCTATTGATTTCAACCTATATGGGTTTTTGCCTTTAGGAGTGGTGTTGTGGTTGATGGAGGAGGTGGAGCGTCACAGTCCTGGTGGCTTCGGCCAGAAGATCGGTTGGCCCTAGACTCCCGATAGCATTAATTCTTGTAAATATATAAATCATGAAAAATATAATTAAATTATACGTAGCAGCATCGTACATGGCAGCATGATATGTAGCAGCATGATACATAGCAGCATGATCCCGCTAAACATAAGAACGTTTTTTGTTTGGTTGTGAAAAGGTTAGAACGTTTTCCTAACCAAAAACAAACCTTTTTTGGTTGTAAAAACGTTATATTCAGCAACATGAAAACGTTATTTTACAAACCAAAATCAAACCTAATTTGGTTGTGAAAACGTTACATTTACCAACCAAATAAAAACGTTTTTAGTAAAACCAGAAACAAACGTAAGGTATCAGAACGTTATTGAAATTGATTTTTAAAGAACCAAAAGCAAACGTTTTGTATAAGAACGTTGTTAAATCGATTTTAAAGAATGTCATATATTGGAACGTCAAGGAAATGCTATAGGCATTTAAATACTTTTGTAAAGTAATTTTAGATATTAATAATATATTCGTAATAACAAGAATTATATTTTAGATGCAATATTTCAAATTCAATTCACAAATATTTAACTAATTACTGTAATCTATAGCTAAGCATTAAATGTGCAGATTAAAAAACCCATAAAAAGGTAGGGGATAGACCTTAGGGGAATTTCCGCACGGGGGAATTGTCCGGGGATGGGGGAGGGATTCGAAAAGGGAAGAGTAGGGGTGGTGGAAGTTGGTTCAGGGGAGTTTTCTTAGACGCACATTTCGATGGCTGCGTCGTGGCGTAGAGGTAAGTTCGTCGCTTTGGATGCAAGAGCTTCCCGGTTCAAACTCCGCCAGGTATGAATGTTAGTTGCAAAACATTTTATGGTAGCTCTTAAAATTGAAACATGATGTGATGATGGTGCAAGATGCAGTCTTCCAGAGTGAATAATATTTCGAAGAATGTTGAAGGATATTTTTTAAATCTTTTGTTTTACGCACGTTTCACAAAAAAGGTTTTCTTAAGGTTGTGTATGAAACGTTCTGAAAAGGTTTTTTTTATAAAACGTTTTTAGAACGTTGCGTAAAAAACGTTTTTAGGCATTTCATATACAAATTTAGAAAACGTTTTACAACTTTAAAAGGTTCGGAAAAAAGTTTTTAAAACGTTATGTCAACCAAATTTGTTTTACGGGATACGTAACAGCATCGTAAATAGCAGCATGATACGTAACAGCATGATACATAGAGCATGATTCTGTGAATACTATGAAAATTAAAGGAGTGATTCTGTGAACACTGCAAAAAATTTAAGTAATACGTCTCGGACTGATAATTGTCGATATTATCAGTTTATAACTAAACTTTTGCAAATATTATCATTATTAATATTTAAATTTACGGAAAGCTAGGTTGCTAAACCGGTTATTTTAAATGTTTCTAAACTAATAATAAACTGTTTTTTGTAAACTCGGTACATTAGGAAGCCAAAAATTTTTTCAATAACAAAAAAAAACCTCCTTTGGTTATTAATATGTTATATTTTGATACCATATTAAAAGCTGTTAAGACTTACATTCTGAAATAGAGTTGAGATATCTTTCACAACAGAACTCGAATTCGTCACGTGATGTTATCGGGCACTCTGAATCCAAATAAATATTTACAGTTTTAGGTATTATCAAACGTATGGTTTTGAAGTCAATTTTTAAGGAATAAAATTTGTTAAAATCTGATCGGAACTCAGACTGAATTTATCGGCACAGGTAATGTAGCGACACTAATTTAATTTTATTTAATTAAGTTAAATAACTGAATTTATTTGAATTTTCTTTTTATATCTAAAATTGATTAAAGATATCTCAAATATAACATATTTATAACAAAATGAATTTCAAATATCGATAAAGCAAACGAAAAAAAATCATATGAAGAATAACATTTACCCTTAAACTCGACATTAAATGTTATAGCTGTATTTTAAACCAATGTAATCCAGTGAAGGATATACAACTTTCAAAAAGAAAAGTTGAAACTAAAAGCGTCAATGAGTCTATTTTTCTAAGTTTAGGATAATATTTGTTATTTCGGAAGGCTGCAACAACATGCACATTAATGTTTTCAATGGAGTTTATATAGGATTTATATAGAATATAAGAAATTCTGCTTCCGTACATGTATTCTACTTTCGAACTCGTATTCTGTTTTTTTTAACTCGAATTTTGCTTTCATATTCGTGTACTGCTTTCGTACTCGGGCGTTGCCTTCTTTCGTACTTACATTCTGCTTTTGAACTCGTATTTTGCTTTTGAACTTGTATTCTACTTTTGTACTCGTATTTTACTTTCGTCGTGTTCTACTTTTGAACTCAAATTCTGCTTTAGTACCCATATTCCGCTTTTTTGATTACATTCTCTATTTACATTGCGAGCTCTTTTTGCCTTAGCTGTGAGTTGCACACAGATGTAAAATAAATATTTTAAATAAACGTTTTAAGTAGATGAGAAATAAAGGCATCGGTTTTAAATGAGAATCGTAAAATACGCTTTGTTTTTTGCTTATCTAAAGACTTAATCCAAACAATAATACCAATAAGTATATTAACTAAAATACGCACTTTCCCCGAAGCAAATTACTTGATAACCCGTTTTTTATCGGTCAGATTTCTTATTGCAAGATAAATAAGCAGTATATTTCCGATTATTACCAAAAAAAGTAGATAGTAAAATCAAAGCACTAAAACAAATTGAACATGTGGGCCATGTATCTTACAAATAAAAACAAGTTATCAGTAAAACTGATGAATGTCTCCAGCCACGAACTATGGTCGAATCGAAAAATAATGCGACGTCGCACAACTTTAATATATATATATATATTTACTGTAGCACCAATCAAAAGCCAGGATGGAATAGCGGCTGAGATATCGCGTGCACAAAGTTGCACTGTAGGTAACAGAAATACAAAAACATTGCCTATTTTCAACCAGTTGTCATTTCGTCATTTTTTTATCTAATAGGAAACTAATGCAACGTCGCACAAGTTTCATATATATATTTTCACTGAAACAAAAATCAAAAGCCAGGGTTTAATAACGGTTGAGATATCGCGTGCACAAATTTGTGCTTCCAAGTGTCGCCAGACAGATCTACGGACGGACGGACGGCTCGACGGACGTACGGGCGGATAGACGGACGGACAGACAAGAATACTATAGTCCCCCGCCCCGCGCTACGCGGCGGCGGGGGACTAAATATAACGAAATTTTCAATTAATCTATTATTGCAAGAAATTTGTCAAATATTAAATGACATGCTCTACTGAAAATAAATATTGTACCAAAAATAAATGTAAAGCTTATTAGCTAAAGTATTTTTTATTTTGAAACTTAATCACTTATTTTTTGGTTACATTTTTACTTTTTACGGCACTTGGGCGTAGATGCTTCTGTTCCGAAACGGTTAGGCGCAGAATTAAGGTAGGAATCCAATATTCCTAGTTATCTTACATTCCAGATATATCTCAAAGTTCTATTTTGTTTGCGACATACTTTATCGACTGTTAAAGTAACTTTGTAGAATCGACTGCTAAAGTAATCTAATGTAAAGTAAAGTAACTAAACAACGCTGTGACATGTAAATCGCGCAGTTGCGGCAACAGATATTTTAATTAGGGTGGCGCTAAGAGGTCATAACGGATAAAATAGGTGATAATTTAAATAATAATTTCAATTGCAAGTCTTAGGGCCTCGTGAACAATAAAGCAAATTCGCCGGATGCTCATAGCCTCCTCTCTCCCCCCACCCCATGGCTGCACAACAGTATTAAGTGAGAATCGTAAAATATGCTTTGCTTTTTGCTAAAGACTTAATCCAAACAATAATATCAATAAGTATAATAACTAAAATACGTACATTCCCCGAAGCAAATTACTTGATAATCCGTTGTCTTATCGGCCAGATTTCATATTACAAGATAAAGAAGAAGTACATTACCGATTATTACCGAAAAAGTAGATAGCAAGATCATAGCACTAAAAACAAATTGAACTTGTGGACCATGTATCTTACAAATAAAAACAAGTTATCAGTAAAACTGATTAATGTCTCCCGCCACCAACTATGGTCGTATCGAAAAATAATGCGACGGCGCACAACTACAATATATATATTTTTACTGTGACCATAATTAAAGACCAGGATTAAATAGCGGCTGAGATATCGCGTGCACAAAGTTGCACTGTATGCAACAGAAATTCTGAAACATTGCCTTTTTCAACAAGTCACCATTTCGTCACTTTTTAGTCGAATCGAAAACTAATGCAACGTCGCACAACTTCCATATATATATTCTTTACTGAAGCAAAACTCAAAAGCCAGGGTTGAACACGGCTGAGATATCGCGTGCACAAATTTGTGCTTCCAAGTGTCACCAGACAGACGGACGGACAGACAGACGAACGAACGGACAGATGGACGGTCAGACCCGAATACTATAGTCCCCCGCTTCGCTGCGCAGCGGCGGGGGACTAAATATAGCGCAACCTTCAATTAATCTATGATTGCAAGAAAATTGTCAAATATTAAATGACATACCCTACTGAAAATAAATATTTTACCGAAAATAAATAAAAGCTTATTAGCTAAAGTATTAGCTAATATTAGCTAAAGTATTATCTCTCTTTTTTCTTTTGGTTACATTTTTACTTTTAGGGCACTTGGGCATAAATACTTCTGTTCCGAAACGGTTAGGTGCAAAATTGAGGTAGGAATCCAATATATCGATTAATCTTACATTCGAAATATATCTCAAAGGGCTAATATGTTTGCCACATACTTTATCGACTGTTAAACTAACTTTGTAGAATCGACTGCTAAAGTAATTTAAGGTAAAGTTAAGTAACTAAATAACCCTGTGAAATGTAAAACGCGCAGTTTTGGCAACAGATATTTTCAACTAGGTTGGCGCTAAGAGGTCATAACGGATAAAATAGATGATAATTGAATAAAAATTTAAATTGCAAGTCTTCTGTTTTCAGTCTTCTTATGGACAATAAAGTAAATTCAGCGGATGCTCATAGTCTCCTGTCTCAACCAATGGCTGCACCACAGAACCTGACATTCAGGTCACACCGTGGAAACATAAATAAAGAGCTCGTAAGGCTAATGATTACTGGGGATACTGGAATACATGTGATGCAGCCCAGAAAGACGATAATTATTCAAATTTAGAACTGCTTTTTTGAAATGGTTGAGTCAGACACTTTAGAATATCGTGACATTGGATTGGGGGTTATAGAAGCCCATTTCATGTTAGGGGACACATTAACGTAAAAGGGAAACAATTGATGCAAGGGTAGCGGAGGATCAGCAAGGAAGGGCACATTTTATGTCAAGTTGGGGACAAAACATGTAAAGGAAGGCAAAGAACTCATGTAAAGCTTGGGGGAGGGACATAACAGATTATGTTGGGTACAACCCATGTAAAAAGTGTAAGGGATGCACAAACATGTAAATGGAAAAGAACCTATGCAACCGAGGCACAGCTAAAATTAAAGAGGGGCACAGTCCACGTAAAGTTGAGGGGGGGGGGGAGGGAGTGGGCAACCAATATACTGGAATTGGGCACAATCCATGTAAATTGTACAGAACAACTGTAAAGGGGCACATCCCATTTGAATGGGGCATAGCCCTCGTAAATAGGCACACCACATTTAAAAGTGGCACAACCCATGAAAAGGGGACACAACCCATGGAAAAGGGAGCTCAGACCCTCAATGTCTTTTAGGTAGAATAGTTTTATATATGTCAAATGTGAAAGACTCTAAAGAATTGCTGTTTCCTCAGGAATTCATCTTCTCGTTTCTCTTTCTTTTCCTTTTCAGTGATTCCTTAAATATTAATTAAATATGTTAGCAAAAGGTGATATAAAACGTTAATTTAGCAACCAGTTCTTTTTTGTTTTCTATTCTATTTTTACCTTAACCCCACATCCTATCAGTAATAACATCAGATATGACATAAAAAGCTTTTTTCATAAACCGTAGTTCTGTTGGGTATATTAATAAGATTATGAAGTTAATAAGCAGTGCGCTACTGATTATTTTAGCGAAGTAAAAAGTATTAAAAAAGTAGTCAAAACATCAAAAAAATCTAAAACAATTGCTACATACGCATAAGTAAGTTTAGGGTTAGTAGGAAAATATGAGGTAAGTCGGTACTTGGTTTGTTATATATCACTGTATAATACACTTTAACAATATTTACATTGCATAATCGTTTTGGTTCAACGCAAAACAATCCATCTGACAACATAACTAAGTTTGCCTTACAATAGTTTGATACTCTTAATAGAGGTGTTTATTTAAACCCGACCTATCGGTTTTAAATGTATACAACCATTAGGCATTTTTTTAGCAACTCAAATTTGCTATAACTAAAATGAAGAAGCGAGAATAATCGAAATTTGTCTTATCTTATGTTTCCTTTATTTATTATGTCAAATTTATTCGTTTTTTTTGCTTAAATAGCTCAACAAAAATGCAACAGACAAGTAAGACAAAACAAATCAGGTGAAAGCTTCTATATCACTGTGTCGGAATAACATCGCAAACATGTCCTGACGCAGCGACAAACGTCAGGTTGCGAAGAAATCGTAATCTTCACACTGTCACAGTCGATGAGTAGTCACAGAAGACTTCGGATGTTCGCCGTCATGGATTTTGACGAATGACATACCATTCTATTGAACATGAATATTCTATTTTTTTGCATATTCATTCAGGAGTAAGTGTTTATAATCCTGTAACTGTTTGATGAGAAATTTTAATTGAAAATCCACAGTTTGAAAAAATTTCCTTTCTCGAACTAATATATGGCTTTTAGCAATAAAGCTACAAACATATATTCCATTAGTATAAAAGCAATCTCTTATCAATGTTAGGGCGCATTTTAGGATTATTTTTACATGTATTTCGTTCAAACTATATTTAGAGGTGCGCAAGTTCGCAATTTCAACTACAGTGCATGTTATTTTTTATAAAAAATGTTCCGAGATTATACTTACGGCCTAACAAGCTACAGCATCAACAAAAGATACAAAACATTAGATACAGAACATTAGCTGCCTTAAGACAGTTGTATACCAATAAACTTCAAACTTATCTCTGATATGAATGGTATCTTATCAACGAAAGAGTTAGCCTACCGATCTCATAGCTCAGTGGAGATAACAACAAAGAATACTCATTCTCACATCAAAAAGACAAGAAATTGAATTTCCGGTTTTTGTTATTTGTAGTTTTTAATAAATTGGTGATATATTGCCCCTTTATATAATGACTTTACAATGCACGTAAATTAGTTTCCCATCAACGAGAAAATGGCTTTTAAAGTTTGGCTTTTCAAATCTTTTTTTCCAGATGTAATTCGAATTCTGAAAATATCTCTGCTTTTCTTTTTTGACATTTTTTGTTGTTTTGCAAAGAATAGTGGAATATTATTATATTCTTCTCTAGTTTCTGGACTTCCGTTGAACTCGATACCGGCGAAAAATCCTTTACGTTTGCCATCTTTGGCGTGTATGAAGTTATGTTTATATCATAATTTAATATAAAGGAAATGTCTTTACCAAAAGTGATTGACCAAAATACCTTTAGAGATTAAATTTTGACATAACACAACCTGATAATTTTCTTTTCAACGTATGGCACACATATGACCACTGCAGTCTTATTATAATTTAGACCAACGCAGAATTTTGATAAAATGTTCGTTATTCGTGTGATAAAAAGCCTCTTCATAATGACCAACACTAATTAAAAATAGTTCGTAAAACTTCATCTATTTAATGTTAACAAATCTGAATAAAGCATACATTCTCATCGTGGTTTTTCATTTTCTTCTTTAAGAGAGGGCCTTTAAACAAGGCAAACACAAAATTGAAACTTCTTTTGATTATTACAAATTATGGTTAAAATGAGACCACTTTACAATTCAATAAGATTTTTTCATAACCAGGATGTCAGATACTGATGTAAGGAAAAATCTATGTTGAGATCGCTTTTTACCATAACATGGTCATGATATAAAGTATGAGATACTTTTATAGCATATCAGTTGCGCAAAAGTAACAAAGTTCATATAATTTATTCAAATTTTTCCGCGAAAACTTATTGATTTATGAACATGTTATAGCATTTTAGATACATATAAATACAAAGGGTTTTTATGTTACGCTTTAAATATTCCCTGATTGTTTGTAAATTTTTATTGTTGCCTTAAACGTTTTTTGATTGTTATACATTCGTTTTCACACCTTCACTCTGAAACGCTAGGAGAAATTTCTCAAAGTACGTCCATCTTCTTGTATCGCTCTCCATTCCCGTCTTTTAAATTTACAGAATTGACATGTGTACGTGAAAAAATCGGTCTAGTTTCTAATTATTTTTCTATAAACATGCTTTTCAAGGAATAAAACTAATATAAAAGTAAACACATTCATAATTGAAGCGTCTGAACCAATAATGCAATATGTGGTTTGTTGTTTGAAATTAATAACTCTTGATATCAGATATCGAACCAGTAATATAATACATCATTTTAAATCAATACAGCTTAATATTCGATATCGAACAAGTAATTAAAAATCTGGTTTGTGGCTTTAAATAAACAACTCCTGAAATCCGATATTATTAGTCATAATACTAATTATTGACAATATGTTCAATCTTTATTTGTGAATAGTTCATACCTACTCTCTGTAGTAAGCATTGTTTATAAAAAACATTCAGTAATGCATGTGTTATTCCATACTGATTACACTAAATTTTGTTCACATTTACTGATTGACCCATAAGTAAAAATACAGTCGAAGTTTGTACTTTGAGTGCGCGGTAATACACCTTCTAAAAAGTGTATACTATTAAGCGAACACTTTTCAATTACGTAGAACACCAACGAAAATCATCCACATATCAAATTAAAATTATTTTAAGGTCCTTCATCTTAGAAAGATCATTCACAATAATATAATATGCATATTTAAGTATCTATTTCGTTATTCATCCTTAACCAATATGTGTCACAAAAACATAATTTCGAATAAATTTCAGTATAAATATGCCGTTATATCTTAACCAGTGTCGTACATTTTGATGATTTGTTTTTAAAAAAAAGTAGCTGAAATTATGGAAAATAAAATTATGAAGAAAAGCAATGTTATGAGTGTAAGGGTCCCGAGGGATGATTTTGATAACTCACAAAACTGACTATATAAGGGCCAAGCCTAAATGCAATTCACAGACAGCTATTAATCGAGCTTCAACACATTGAACTGTTATTCGTATAATGTTCTAAAGTTAAAGCATCAATTCACACGAATAATTGTAAAGGTAATTCATGTCATGTTACTCATTAGACTTTGACATGAACACATACGTTGATAAGTAAAAATTGTACTCAAATTTATTTTTTTAATTAATGGATCAGTTGAGAGTTGGTGCTACAGTGATATCAATATTTATATAATAATAAGGCTGTTATTCAATTTTGATTCAGATTTGTTTATTATTTGAGATGGAAGGATTTATTCTACGGTTGGCAGCGACATTTGCAGTATTTTACTGTGAATTTTCCTTTGGGCAGTTTCATGATTATGTTGGAAATTCCTTAGTCGATGTTAAGTGGACTGTATTCAAACACAAATACGGTAAGCGATTTGAAATAATTCTAACTGAATAAATCGAATCCCAACAAATATTTAGATATCAAATCATGTTGACCTGATCTTTCTGATGTCGGATTGACGTCCAATCTTGGTTGCATATGAAATTGAAAACGACGTTGGAATATGTTCCGAAGAGACCTTGTGCGGCGTAAATTCGACGTTGGTTGTTAACCTAAACCTTGAACTGACGTCAGATTAAGGTTGTGTATGAAATTAGAACCGAAATCGGGAATTTACTCCAAACCAATATCCGACATAAGCCGATATCGGTTTTTGACCTGAACCTGACATCGGATTGACATCGACTTTAAGTTTCTTTGTTTTACAGTTAAAATAATAAATGTGGTGACAAAAACAAACAATGTATACAAAGCAATTGTCTAAACTTGGTTTATTTTTAAAGAGGGTGGGCGGGAAGGGTCAAACCAGCCCAGTATTAACCGCTCCGGTTTTCTGTCAGTGTGTTATACTGTAACCTCTAGGCATATAATAAAAAATGATAACTTAAAAATAGATTTCCCTTTTCTATGTGCAATATATAGTAAACTTTCTAAGAAAGGGTAGTTTTACATCATTAAACTTTTACTTGCTTTTCCAATAAATGAAAATACGGCAAAAAGGAAAAAAAAACGTTAGAAAAAAACGTTGTTGCATGACGTCGGAATGAATTTGGAATGAATTTGGCAGTAAATGAGATCGCCATGTAAAATCAACCTTATTACAACATTTATTGGTCGGAATATAGTTGTGAAAACGCCGCGACATAAATTGCACCATTAACCGACATTTATGAGCCGTCTTATAAAAGCTCTCATGAATGCTAAATATAAAACCCATCTTAAGATCTTACTATGATCTCCATTTTTAAATAACATTTAATGTTGTTTTTGATTATACGTCTGGAAGAATGAGTGAAAAAGAAATGATAGGAGAAACGTAGGAGCTATGTTATTGAGAGGTTTTACAACCAACCCTGTTTAAACGTATACAGTTCAGCTTCCATGCAAGCCAAACGTCAAAATTTATAAATACGGGGGCGTAAGGCGAATGAATTATTCCCACCACATTTGGCCACACTTACATTTATTTAACAATCCGCATGTAAATAAATGCATCATTTTCAATAATATTTTTTTTTAAATTTCAATCCTATTTTATTTTGTAAAGCTCGCGTTGCTCTTTTATAATCAGACAAGGAATATGGATATGAAGAAGAGAGGATGCGAAAGAGCAATTATGAAGCAAATCTGGTAGAAATCGAATTGAACAATTATCTCGTAGACATGGGATTGCGATCTGGTAGACTTGATGAAAATGCTGACACTGATGCAGTATGGCTTAAGTATTTATTAAATAAAAATGTTTATATTTCATTGCCATTGATCAGATAGTATACATGCTTTCATAGCATTATTAACTGCTTATTCCGTGTAGATAAAAAGATCAAAATAAACTCTTCAAAGATAAAGAAGTTTGTGTTTGGAAACGTTCGGTGTCGATATGGTGTGCCTTGACAATGTGTTAATTTGTCAATCCAAGTGAGTTTACATTTGCCAATTGTGGATTGAAAGCAAATTGACAGTTTTCAAGTGTATGGTATCTTGCATTTCAATTAAAATATCTTGGTTTTTTCTGATGGTTTCTATAGCATAAGCACTCAACCTTTAAAAGTCTTTGTTGCTGTTAAAGCATAGGTGACCCCTCTTTCTTTTCAAAGATTAAAGATATACACTTCTAGCATCGAATAGAGAAAGCGTGAAAGAAATG
This sequence comes from Protula sp. h YS-2021, assembly GCA_949752745.1. NCBI lineage: Eukaryota > Metazoa > Annelida > Polychaeta > Sabellida > Serpulidae > Protula > Protula sp. h YS-2021. The sequence continues at coordinate 102,666,033 of OX457026.1, forward strand.
TGAGGTAGATACCAGCTTTTTTGCTAAAATATCCCAAAGAGACAAAACATAAGATAAAACATTAAACTCTTTACCCCACTAACCGTGAATAAGTTTGTGTTCGAAATAGACGTTGTAAAATCATATTAAATATCACAGTCAGTGATATACAACCAATTGTGTTGTATGAAATGTCCAAATAAATAACTAACCAATACTTGTAAAATGCTGCTTAAATTTGATAATTTATTTATTTAGACAAGGGAAGAATTCGTCCGTTCATTGATTTGCAAAAGGCGGGAGAGTGAAGAAAAATTTATGATTCCCCCAGAAGAGGACCAAGGCCCGTATCAGATGGATTACCAACCTATAGTTTGTAAATATTTTCTTATTGTTGCAATAAATTTTTGGGACCTAGCGATGAAATATATATTTTTTCTAATATAACAATTATGACTTTCACTTTTAATTTGTAGTTATAATTGGATTTTGTTGTGAAAATCTTTCAATGAAGCAGAGTGACTAAAAGCCACAGGACATAGACTTTAGTCTAGGTTTATTTCCAAGTCTTAAGTCAAGTCTTAAGTTGCTGGCGATATTATCAGGTACGTAAATATATTGTGAACGACATTGCTGGGAAAAATTTATTATCGAGCTGTGGCCTCTGACTGATTGACAGTCTTACTAACTGACATAAAAGTCGCATTTGTTGTAATTAAGCCTTGATTCAATTCTGGAAAATATTTCACTTTATATGAGGTATACGCAAAACATATCCTTACCGATTGAAGATGCTGGTACACCACCCTCTTCAGCGGAGTTTAAAAAATGCACTGAATCCATATGGAGCGTCGATTCACTCAATTTTTCCCTGGTGAAATTTCGATCAACTTAAGTGGAACACCGTGAGTATACAACTGAATACGTCACGGAAAGAAAGTGAGATGTCACGTTTTGTTAATTAAGAGTAGCTGACGTTTGAAGTTTTCGTCATCTGATAATCTGTCATAGGGCAAAGTTACTTTGCAGCCATGTTGATCAGAAATAAGATCATTTTTATTAGCCACAGTGTGAGCCCTTGTCTGTCAGACATTGTTTTAACTTGCAGTGTGTGCTGCTGTAGGTATGGCTATGTTTTCACTTGTAACGAGCGCTCTAATATGTCTTATCGACAGTCAAATTATCTCCTGTTTAAAGAAGAGTGACATCGGGGTTTCTACTCGGAGTGTAGTAAACTCTCTTTTGTAGCATCCATTGCATTAAAATTTTTCAGCATTTTTCTGTATTTTTGGCGAAAATATTTCCAAATTTTGGAGTACATTATTTTTTGCAACATGTTAACTCTTTTCACGACTTGTTTTTTAGATTTATAAGCGTCACAAGCGCTGGTGCTGCTAAGTTTAGATCTGGAACCTACCCCAAATTCAACACTCTGCTGAGTAATTTTAATCCGTATCTTGGGACTGCGGATCCTAAGTTAGATACACAGATTGACTCATTCCTAACAGAGCTTCTTGCAAGACCTCCTATGCAAGAGGCTGTCTGCAAAAATGGGGTATTACTTTTGTTTCAAACTTATAAATTAAAATAGGAATTGTATTTGAAAAATAGTGAGATTTTATTACTATTCACCTGATAATTTTTAAATGATTTAATCAGAGATATCTTTTGTGTTCGTATTCAATGTACATCAAACTGAACAATTGAAAACTGGCACCTGGGATTTTTGAAAGTGAATTAATAAATACTACTCTTCTTAAAGAACAAAATCCATATTAAGTTCGATGTATGATTTTAGCTGGGTCACTTGATTCCCGCTGGGGCTGGTTCAGTTCAGCTTTCGTGAATTTGCCTCAAGATAAGGCCAATTGGTTTAAAGACTGCAGTTTATCTAGTAAATGAACTGCCAAGCATTATTTGTGAGCTGTTTGCTGGTTTAGGATATGTGACAGCGAGCAATTTTAGATCCGAAATTGATAAGTATTGGTTTAGCCCATACAGTCGCAGCGGTGGGCCTATGGACAGTTCTGGTTTTCAGCATGTTTTTCAGGTAAAACAAAGCCTTGACATACTTGACATATATCATTACTCTTAACAGCGACTATCTAATAAAAGTAGAAACTAAATAATAAGATAAAAAATATCAATAAAAATAATTATTATCTAATAAAAGTAGATAAATTTAATAATACAAATCTTATGTGAATAAAATATAAATAAGAAATAATAAAAAAATCTAGTAAAAATAGGTAAATAAGAAAATCTGAATCTAATAAAAATCTAATAAAAAAGATTAGATCAGCAGTGCTACATAATTGTTGTGATACACATCTCATCGGGATACGAAGAACAATTTTGTTGTCTTCAGACCATCAGTTAACGATCACTTTATACCGTAACAGGGAGAAGTGACCACAAGTAAAACTCTTACTGGCTATCATGGCTGGGTTAATACCTACAACCAGCAAAGCGTATCACCAGGCGGATTTGTTTATGGATATTCAAGCAAAGATTGCAGAGTATGTGATTCCTTATTTGTGCTTGCCTATAAAAATGAAATTAAAAAAAAATAATTATATCCTAATTAACATGAAAATTATGTACAATTTTCATCAGTATTTGAAAAATGATACATAGCTTTTATTTAGGCATTATCGGGACCGATCGTCCTTTAGTTGCAGCATTATCCTTACCGTTAAACTATCGGGACCAAAAGTCGGTGTTATTGCACAGAATTAATGTTGAAATATCATTTGCACTCCAATATTTTACCACATTTTCTTATGTTGATACATTTTTAGCTTTGTTATTTTCTCTATTTGTACATATATCTATCTGTATAAATGTCGAGTGCTTGACAATAGGGAACCGTGGGTGATAATAAGAAACAGTGCAAATAAACGTGTTCAATATTTGCTTCCCGATGGTTTTAAAGCTGATGTGTTTCAGTATTACGGCGTTGGGGATCTTGTGAACATCAACAACTTCTACTGGAAAAATGCCAGGAAAGACATCAGTTCCATGTGGGTTGGGGCAAGCCCTGAATTTGAAATTGCCATTTACACGCTATGTGCACTGGTCTATCCGAACGCAGAATGCAAATTTGAAGTAAATGGGGGTAGAGCAGTGTCTGCGAAAACCTTTTGGAATGGCGCCACCGCAACTAAAATAGGAAGCGCCTTTCCACTTTGCAAATAGCTAACGCGGACTGAGCTTCCCATGAATTGCAGTTAATAACATAAATACTTGTCACTAAAAGCAAACACACATAAGTACAAACACTAAAAGGTAAATTTGGTTGTGAAAAAGTGTATATGTTTATGTTAAGCTCACAAACTTTGCTAAGAGAGACTTTAATTAATACAACATGACAGTTAATAGCGAAAACATGGACAACTATTTAATGGATAATTGAACTGTTTAAATTCTCATATCGGTTTTCATAGAGAGAAATAAAAATAAACAAAACATTGAAAACGTGTGTACAATATCGAAAAGGTGTGTAAAATATATGCATGAACTCAAGATGAGAGACTGCAATATTTTTCAAAAGGTGATTATCGAAGACCATGTTGCAATTTATATGGCTGTGAGTAATGACGCGTATTCGTTTAAGGGATGTGTGCTTTCGCTAAAAAAGCTTTGCACACACTGCATAATTGAAGAGAAGTTAAAATTCGATTCTTTTAAAGCATCAAATAGAATTAATAAGTTGAAGAACAATTTAGTTTTCGAACCATAATCCTTAAGATTACTACTTCATTGGTTTTAGTGGTTTCGGTAGTTAAGAGATCCCATATTTTGTCTTATACTTTGCTGTTAGTTAAACTTAAAGATAAACGTTATTGTTGTGGACTTAGTTTAGTTTTTGAAATGGTGCCCATTTATCCTCTTTATATGACCCCTAGTTTTTGAATTGGTGCCGTTTGTCCTCTTTATATGGTCCCTAAATTATAAAATAGGTGTTGCATTAATGTGGTCCCCCTTAATGGTTCAATACACGTGTCTTATTAGTGGACCACATTGTCCCCCATTCTTTGTTCTCCACGCGTTTTGCTTTTCTGATGAAATCAGTCACACTAGACAGACGTGAAAGGTTGGCCCGGAGTTTAAGTCCGCCACAATTTGTAAGAAATAAAATTTAAATTTGTTTTAATGAATGCTTAATGTGAGACTTTTTCAGTATAATTCAGATTAACTGCACATTGAATGTATCCGTTGATCAACCACATTTTCGGCATTAAATTTATTTTCAGGCGTTATTTTATGGCACTGTTCTAAAGACTTGTAATCATTTAATTGAAGTCCACGTTGCAGGCCACGTCAAGGAATGAGGAGGAAGAGCAGACACGATCTTTTATTTCCATCTGTCACAGTCATTTTATCAAAGCTTACATGTTATGTTTGCATAATATCTTTGTAGCTCGATTGAATAGCATACTTTTTGCTGTAATGTATCTTTGTTTTAACACACACCCAATCAGGCTATCGTATGGGAATACTTCATAAATTCACGATACGTTGTACGATGCGGATTGCAATCCTTTTACCATAAGCCGTGAGCTCGTTTATGGCGATTCTCAAAACGTCCTTATTCTTGTTTTATGATATCTTCCTGTTGGCTCTATATTCCGGTCGTACAATGCTGTTGAATTTGATGAGACTTCGATCAATATTTAAAGCACGTTCTGAGATGAGGATATTTTCTTTTTATGTCTGGACGTTAATATGTATTAACTTGGTTTAACATAAATAAATCTATGTGTTGCAAATATGTTTTCTTTTATTGGCCATACATCTTCATTCTCGTTAAATTGAATTTGGAAGATTGTTGAGCATACATTGCTCGAACGATCCACATTGCAACCAACCCACTTTATCCTTTGTACTCATTCTTTACAATTCTCAAAACACCTTTATTCACGTTTAATGTAATCTCTCTGTTGCTTCATCATACGACATTTCAGATTCGTTCATGAAAATTCTCAAAACATCTTTATTAACGTTTAATGAAATCTCTCTGTTGATTCATTATACCACATTTCAGATTCGCTCATGAAAATTATCAAAACACCTTCAGTCATGTTTAATGAAACTTCTCTGTTGCTTCATCATACGGCATTTCAGACTTAATAACCTGTAAACTGGGTCAGCCTATCAACTTGTGGACATCCCAGCAAACACAAGAAGTCTTTAAATGGTTAGTAAATGGTTTTACGTCGTGACGTTTTTACAACTGTAACCAAATCAAAAATTTTAAAACAACGTTGATTTTACGTCGATACCTAATTAACTGAAAAGCCGACTTCTGTTCTATAGCGCTAAAAATCCTTTCATAGACAATTTATTATATTTTGCATATAAAAAGGCAAAACAACTCATTAGTTCTCATTTTTATAGTATGCCCGAGCCCAGCGTTTAAAGAACTGGTAGAAAAATTGAGGGGACAATATGGATTGACCGGGTATGACCCCCTTACCTCAGATTAAGTGATTTTTGTCACAGTATCTGTTCCATAAAATCCTGTTCTTAAAATCAATAAATGGGTCAATACAGTGACGACATTTAGAGCACAGCCTGGAAAGGAAGCGTCACATAATTACAAACGTCATATAATTGTGTCATTTGTTTATTTGTTGCGTTGTTATTTAGCTATTTTATTTGAAATAAGTTACTTTCGATGAAATATGAAAAATGTAAAAAAGGGTTTTAAATAGAAAACTGTTTGTTTAAGGATGGGCGCGTGAGGTTACTTCGTAAAGATACATGAGTTTAAGGCATATAATTAACACATTTTATATTATTACTGATTACAAAAAAGAAGGCATTTTCCAAGGTAAGTTTTTATTTTTGAAGGTAAATTGTTGTTAGTAACTTTATGCACTTCTTTCGGTGATTTAGTCTGGCTTAAATAACGACAATTTTTGATACATTATAAGGGGGATGCAGAGAGGGGACAAATTTGTCGGAAAGAATTATTGCTGATTGCAAATATATGCCTATTTTTGATATATAAGTCCTCAGCTTATGTCAATAAGTTAATAAGTTTTTAAAATATTGGTATAAATTGTTCCTTGTAATCACTGTATCTACAAGTTTGAATTCCTAAACACAAAAGATCCCGACGTCTGTTTGAATTTCATATACAGTTTAAAGCCGAAGTAAAATCCGATGTCAGGTTTAGGTCAAGAATGGACGTCGAATTTACGCCGCAAGCCGACGTCGGTTCCAATTTCATATACAACCTAAATGCGGCGTCAGTTCGAAGTCAGAAAGGTCGGGTTCCGAGGTCAGCCCGACGTCTCACTGACATCGAAATATTTGCTGGAATAACTTCTGTGACGAGGCTAAATTTATTAAAGTGATTTTTCTGTCCGAGCGTTTACGTTACATGGTATTGGCATAACTACAGAATAATTGTCATTGCAGTCTATGAACAAAATTTTATATCAATTGCTTATTCTTAAAATCAGCATTTAATCCAGTAAAAGTGATATTACTTGACAAGTATATTGTTTTATAAACCCACGAATCAGTTGAATTAATAAGTTTGTGTTGTCAGTCTTATACTTGGTTGTATAAAGATGCCACTCCACAATAAGCGCTTGTCGAAGTTGTGTGTGATTTCACGGAGGTGGTGATCCGGATGATCCCATAAAGGTTCAATAGGATAAAGGTCCGTTGAATATGGGGGCCATGGAAGCAGCTGGAATTTGTTTGCAATAAGGTACTGCTTACACATATGAGACATTGCGGACGTGCATTATCTTGCATAAAATGGCACCTGGATTCTGCTGTACATAGGGGACAATCTGAGCACTTAATACGGCGTCAGTGTAGCCGCCAGGCTACCATCAATAAATTATGAAGTGCTTTACAGCTTTAACTGAGCAGCAATTCATGCTATAATTTGCTTTGAATTTAGTGATTAAGTACAATATGTTATCAGTGATACCAGCAAGAAAAACATTAAAACAGTGCAACACCCAAAGCAAACTTTCTTGGTAACCTGTTGTGTTATCAGTCTTATCTATCAGAGAACAAGTAAATTAGCAGTCCGTTGCTAATAATGTTCTTCTTAAGTAAGTGTTGTATCAAAATTAATATGCATATACGTAAAAGAAGGGTTGTATATAGTGGGAAAACATGAGGTAAGCCTACAGATGCTTGTTTGTAACTTAAGCAAAAATTAAGATAACGTCTTAACAATTACATGGTGCAATCAGTTTTTGCAGAAAGAATGAAAAATAAACTTATTTTGCTCAAACAACGTATATGCAACATTATAAACGACTGGAGTTTTCGAAACACAAACATTAACGATCAAGAATAATAAATCAATTTTATCTCATCTTTAAAAGTTTCGTTATTTTTTGTAAATAAATATCAAGAAACTTCCATTTATGTCTCCTTATTTAAATGTATCAATAAAGATACAACGGTAAGACCAAAACAGGAATGACATATTTTGGCGTGCTCGAATATCATGCAAAAGTATGAAACATGATACCGGAGTTAAGTCGCGACCGAATCTCAATGTAGCCACACATCATAGTCAGTTCTAAAAACATACTAATCTTAACAAAGTAAAGTGAGTTAAGTAAAATTGACATTGAAGTTTCACAGAAATTATGTCATTCTACCAATTTCTTTCCTATTTATTTTATTTTATGTGTAATACGTACTTAAGTGATTGCTTTAACTTACTGAATATTTTGTTACTTTTTACAATTTTATCATTATAAACAATTTTCAATTTGTTATTTGTGTACTTAGACATAATTCGGCACTAAGCAATAAATGTTGGATGAGAAAATTTAGTTGAAAATACTCAGTTTGAACCCAGTGCCTTCCTGGAACTGAGTTTAGCTTATAGCAATAAAGTGACAAAAGCATGTTCCGTTACAATAAAAGTTATCTTTTATCAATTGAAAACACTTTTTTAGATCATTTTTGTATTTGGCTTAAAAAGTACAGATTGGCAAGTTTGTGATATAAACGAAAGTTCTTATGTTTTTATTTGCTCCGTGATTATACGCAAGATACAGTAACAAGATGCACTATATATTAAAGAGCCAAACCATTAGATACAAAACTCTAGGTGCCTTAAGATAGTTGTATTTATTCCTACAGTTCATTGTTATTGCTGATAAAGGTTGCAGTTTATCAACGACAGAGTTCGCCTCGAGGTCTTATTACACAGTACAGATAACAGCGCCTTCACTGCAGACACAGTGAAACATCGCTATTAACGACTAAAATTGACTGAATAATTAAGTCCCTCATGTCGGTGTGTGCATAACTTTGAGGTCTTGCTAATTGTGCCTATTGTCAGTGCTTAATTTTTGCTACTTGAAAATAGCTCTTACCTGAGGTCTGTTGAGAGTTTGCTTGTGCAGCTGCTAACTGTAGTTGGCATATCTTTATCACGGTGCACGCTTGTTCCGTTTTGTCTGCAGACCACACAATTCAGACTTAACACCTTTGTGTAACAGTTTCTTTAATACATTAACTGAGCATAAAGACTTGCTCTTTTTTATGCTTTTTAAAAGATGGAGCAAATTTAAGCTGACCAGCTCTGATTATTTAAAAGATAACGATTATTACAACAAATAATTTTTGAAGCCTTTACCTTATCTTTACTGAAGCTTTGAAAGTGGGATTGGAGGGCTGAAGTTATAACACCAGTACTGTGTTCATTTTCAATTAATTTAGTTTCAATTAATTATTTTTTAATTAATTTAATGAAATAATGGTGTTTTCTTTTTCTTAGTGGCTTTCTGCAAAATGTGTAGAAGGCGGGATTTTTGTACTCCAGATGCAGACATTTATTACTCGAAATGATCTTAGTCCACCAAGACTAAGACCGACGTTCACGGATCCAGTAGTTTTTTTTCTCTTAAGGGAAGGGCAAATTTAAATAAGATCGAATAATTTTGACTGAGTCAAATTGTATCAAATGAAAAACGACCAATTCAGTTCCAAAATAAAATTTACAAACTTGTGCTGTGAAGGGTTTAAACGTATGGACCTAAACAAAATAGTATCAGGTTTTCTGGTTATTAGCAGAATTTCGAAACGGTTGTTATTATTCATAATAATTATTATTCATTTCCTCTTAACAAATGAAACACTTTTGGGTCTTTAAACTTGATATCCAGTTTAATGTAAACCCATCTAATTAGATGAGATATTCAAACATTCTCAGGTGGTTTTCTATTTCTGCTATTAGGGACGGTATATAAAAACAACCACCATATTGAGAATGCTTTTGATTGTTACAAGCTATGATTTAAATAAAACCACTTCGGAATAAAATAAGACTGGTGGGGCCCTGATGTAAAAAAGTTCATCTTGAAAATGAAGCTATTCTATTGGGAAACGTCCATCTCTGGTGTACATAAGATGATACACCTTCACTCTGGCACATTAGGACAAGTGTAAAAGAACGTTGTATATTTGCGGTTTGCTTTTATTTTGTTTTGATTCCTCATCTCTTTTTCTAAGTGCGCTGCTTTCATGGTACGCTCTCAATCAATGTTAAATAACTTCATAGATAAGGAGACTTCATAAATCGAGTAATTCATTCGAGTGATAAACGCATAAAATTGCTTATTGCTATCTATGAATTAAATATTTTCTGTAAAAGTTTGCAAAATGAGACTTTCTACGCGTAATTATGTCAGTTGGCGGAGAAAATGGTCTAGCTTAAAACATTTTTAATAAAATGACTCTTGAAATCTTATATCATTAATCATTATACTAATTATTTTAAATCACGATATAACATTTTTTATCTTTTCCACATTTGAAAAAATCTTCATACTTTCTTTGAGCTATCTGCACTAAGGATTGTTTAGAAAAAAGTATTCAGTGCAGCATATGCTAGGAGTCGATGAACATGTTAAAAATTGTTGTGCCCATTGACTTACTGGGCTGTCAGGTGAAGATCTAATGGGATTTTGTACTCAATTTATAATCTCTGTACTTTCTTTTTTAATCTTCGGTGCACTGCATGAGCGGAAATTTATCTAATCGCCGTGAACCAATATTCGTCAGGTACTCCCAGTTTGAAATAGAATTACGTATAAATATGCACTAATATCGATACCAGTTTCATATTATAATAATAATAATAAAACAAGCAAGTTAGAAGATATCAGATTAATCAGAAATGATTTATAGTTCAGTCAAGCAGTGGTAACCATTTGTTATCAAGCATATTTTAATTGTTTTCAGTGTGTTATGAAAAGAGCAATCTTTTGAGCTTGAGTAGCCTGCAGAATGTGTTTTATAACTCACAGAACTCCCTACATAAGCGCAAGATCTAAATGCGTTTTACAGACAGCTGCTAATAAAGCTGCAACACTTCGTACAGTGATTTGTGTCATGTTTTAATTGGACTTTAGCAAACATATACACACATATCAAGCTTTGACTTATCAGTTCAAAGTTTCACTTGCAGTGCTATCAATAATTAAACAATATTTTAGGCGTTGTTTAATTTTATTTGAAATTTGCTTATTATTTGAGCTGGCAGGATTTCTTCTATCGTTCGTAGCTATATCTGCAGTTTCTTACTGTGAAAATGCCACTGGACATGCTTATGATGATGTTGGACATTCCTAAGGCGATATTAAATGGGATTTGTTCAAACTCAAATACAGTAAGTTATTGAAAATAAATGTTAATTGAGTGAAAATAATACTTAAAAAATTTTACCTTCAAAAACGCTACTTTTACATTTCATATAGTTTACTTTGATATGTCCTTTCAGTATCATCATCTAATTACAAAGATCACTTTTTGAATTCTAAAAAATCTTATACCAAATATTAAAACTATTTAGTTTTTTGCCATATGCTTGTTTTGAAAAATTGACAGATCATTCTGTCGATGTTTATTAGCCGTCCCGTAAAGAATATCATTTCAGTTCATTCATTGTTATTACATTTCAGACTTGCAGATGTAAAACTGTTCATTTTTTCTAAAACATTAATATATTTCACTTTGATTGATTGAATGATTGACTTTATTGTATGCCTAAAGGTCCGCGTGTAAACGTCTGATATGAGGCAGTATACTGTTGTCAAATCCTCATTGAAAATGTTGAATTTGGAAAATGTAAGCTTCACCACCACCTTTTTGAAATATTTCTCATTGTTTCATCGTTTCCTCTCACTTTCCATGGCTTCTCCAAATATGGCATTATTCATCAATTTGTAAAACTCTTTTTCAAATAGGAGCGCACTCTGGTGGCCATTTCTATGCCAAGCAGACCAGGAAAGACTACAAAGCAGCACATGGAAAGTGCACAGGAATGTAAAACTTGGCGCATTTTACTCAGTTCTTTTGCTGATCTGCTACACGCCACGCTCGTGGCTTTGCATGCTTACTTCTTTTAAAATATTGATTTTTCGGCTAAGGATAAGATATAATAAGCAGTTGTGACTGTAACGGGTGACATTGAATAAAAACCTATCATAAAGCTACATAATATATACTGTAAATTTAAAAGCTCTGCAACACTGACTAATTTCCTTCAAAGATTTGCTTGTAATTCAAATATCCTACCCAAATCTTCCATAAATCTACATATTCTCTACTATAATTCAGATAGCGATCATTTTCCGGCAGACATTTGGTTAAAAACTGCTTCTTATGGCATTGCTTTCGGTTGTCTATAATGCTCTTTTGCCACAAACAGCGATTTTCAGACATATCATTTCAGGTACAATTTTCTTTTACAGTTGCTGACTGGATAAAAAATGATAATTTGTGCCTGTCTTATGTTAATAAACTATTCATGTTGTGAATATTCCGGTACCTTTACATGTTAAGGTATAAAAATACTGTGTTACTTTAAAGAGCTATCAAAGGTATGGCATTGGGACGTTAAATGAAATTTATCAAATTTTATCAAAGTCAGGATGTATTTATTGGCACACTTTAAGTTTCGAATTCCATTAAATTTTTAAAGTTGAATTTAAATATTTAAGTTTATATTTTAGTTATCATTCGTTTGATTTTTGGTATCTTAAATTAATTAAAATGAGTAAAATAGTATTATTCTTAAAGTGAAATGAAGTGAAGTGAAGCTAAGACATCAATAGCAATAGTTAATTAAAATAATTAACATCAAGGATTATAGCAATCATTAATTCAAATCATCAATACCAACCAGATAAAATACGATTACACATACATTGCAGTAAAATTAATTAATTAATCTAAAACAATAAGAAAAGGCTCTTGGAAAAATGAATGGAATTTTTCACTTTTACAATTGAGTATCATATTTGTTATTTGAAAGAAGGGTATAACTTTCGGCATATTCAATATTCGCACCAGAGTTTATAAAGCGTTCATTATCTATAAAAGGGTATGCTGTCGTAATCGCATTCTGTCTATTGGGAATTTGTCAAAATCCAGCAGAATTTGAAAATTGTTCATGTGAAACTTTGAAAAACTTACCCAACGAAGCATTTCATATATAACGAACAGAAACGCTTTTGGGCGCTTTTAACGTTTATAAAACCTTTTCTAAACCACAAAAGTTTACTTTATAGGTCTATTTGAGTGGACAATTAAAAGAAGGTAGCTTTGTAAGGAATGACGGTTTCCTGATGAATCATTCCATAGGGAGTGTTATTTTGCATTTGTTCATTTGCAGCACCTAAGGTAAACAATAGTGCTGCTTTTTAGTGTTAATAAAATATTTATATTGTGATTTTTCCCATGCTTTCATAAACTATTTTCACACATGATATGTAGAAGTTATCAGGTTTGTTGTAAATGCCGTACAGTGCATCTGATTCACATTATATGAATGATTGTTGTACTTGCCACATTACTGGTTTCCATGCTATGCATGTCTGTCTTACTTGCCATATTCCAGATTTGCATCATGTATATGTTTTTCGTACATGATTATGATTTACATTCTTTGCATTTCTCTCGTACTTGTTGCCCACCTAATTTCAGCATATGTAAGTCTGTCGTACTTGTTGCCCACCTAATGTCAGCATATGGAAGTCTGTCGTACTTGTTGCCCACCTAATTTCAGCATATGTAAGTCTGTCGTACTTGATGTACATCTGATTTCAGCATATATAGGTCTGTCATTCTTGTTGCCCAACTTATTTCAGTATATGAAAATCTGTCGTACTTCTCGCACACTTGATTTCAATATGTGCATGTCTGCTGTACTTAAAATTTACCTAACTTTATATACACAGCCATGAATACCCTTAGCCGAAACGAGATTTATTTGTTATTTGTTTCACCGTTAGCGCTTACACATTTCTTAACACGTCTTGGGAAGCCAATTGACAAGTTTTTTTTAAGTAGCTCGTCTATGAAACATATATTTAATAACTGACTGCAAAGAATTGTAGCAAAGAATCAGAGTTCAATTTCATTTTTGTTTTTTTTTCACATTGTATAACATTTGTGTTTTCAACGGAGTTAATATAGCATTTAAATAGAATATAACAAATTTCTGCTTCTGTATACGCATTTTGCTTTCGTACTCGTATTCTGTTCTTTTTTTCCAACTCGAATTTTGCTTTCATATTCGTATACTGCTTTCGTACTCGTGCATTTCCTTCTTTCGTACTTACATTCTGCTTTTGAACTCGAATTCCACTTTTGTACTCGTATTCTTCTTTTGAACTCAAATTCTGCTTTAGCTCTGCATTGTGCTTTTGTGATTACATTGTGCATTTATACTGCGAGTATTTTTTGCCTTAGCTGGGAGCTGCACACAGATGTAAAAATAACTATTTTAAAGAAACGAAATGAATTAAATGAACAATACAGGCATCGGTATTAAACGAGAATCGTAAAATAAGCTTTGTTTTATAGTTATCTAAAGACTTAATCCACACAATAATATCGATAAGTATAATAACTAAAATACGCGCTTTGTCCGAAACAAATTACTTGATAATCCGTTGTTTTATCGGCCAGATTTCTTATTACCAGATAAATAAAAAGTACACTACCGATTAGTACGGAAAAAAGAGATAGCAAAATCAAAGCACTAACAAATTAAACGTGTAGGCCATGTTTCTTACAAACAGAAATATAACGAAACCTTCTTTTTGCAGGAAATTTGTCAAATATTAAATGACATACGCTACTAAAAATAATTATTTTACCGAAAATAGCAATTTGATATATCACAATGTAAAGCTTATTAGCTAAAGTATCATTTTATTTTGAAACTTAATCTCTCATTTTTTTCTTTTGGTTAAAGTTTAACTTTTTACAGCACTTGATCGTACATGCTTCCTCCTAATACGAAATGGTTAGGCGTAGAATTAAGGTAGGAAAATGAATTCCGATTACTCATTATAGAACATATGACTTAAATAATAATTTAAATTGCTAGTCTTCTGTTTTCAGTTAGAGTCTCGTGAACAATAAAGCAAATTCGCCTTATGCTCATAGACTCCTCTTCCGCACCCCCACCCCATGGCTGCACCACAGAATCTGACATTCTGACCGCACCGAGGAAACATAAATAAAGAGCTCGTAAAGCTAATGAGTACTGGAGATTCTTGAATACATGTGATGTATCCCAAAAAGACGATAATTATTCAAATTTAGAACTGCTTTTTCAGTGGCCGAGCCAGAGATTTTAGAATATGGTGACACTGGGTTGGAGGTTATAGAAGCCCATTTCATGTTAGTGGACACATTAACGTAAAAGGGGAACAAATGATGCAAGGGGAGGGGATGATCAGCCGATGTAAAGGAAGGGCACATTTTTATGTCAAGTTGGGGACAAAACATGTGAAGGCAGGCAAATAACTCATGTAAAGTTTGGGGGGAGGAACATAACAGATTATGTGGGGTACAATGCATGTAAAAAGTGTAAGGGATGCACAAACATGTAAATGAAAAAGAACTTATTCAAACGATGCACAGCTCAAATCAAAGAGAGGCACAGCCCACGTAAAGTTGAGGAGGTGGGGTGAGCAACCAATTCAGTGGAATTGGACACAAACCATGTAAATTTTGCAGAACAATTGTAAAGGGGTACACCGCATTTAAAAGTGGCACAATCCATGAAAAGGAGACACAACCCATGCAAAAGGCAGTCAGACCCTCATTTTCTTTTAGGTAGAATAGTTTTATATATGTCAATGTGAAAGACTCCAAAGAACTGCTGTTTCCTCAGGAATTTCGAAATAATCTTCTCGTTTCTCTCTTTTTTCCTTTTCAATGATTCCTCAAATATTAATTATATATGTTAGCAAAATATTATAAAGTGATACAAAACGTTAGTTTAGCAACCAGTTCTTATTTGTTTTCTATTTTATTTTTACCTTAACCCTAAATCCTATTAACATCACATATGACATAAAAAAACCTCGCATGCAACGCTCAGTGGAAACGTTTTTGATAAACCGTAGTGCTGTTGGGTATATTAATAAGATTATAAAGTTAATAAGCGGTGCACTACTGATTAGTTTAGCGAAGTAAAAAGGAATAAAAATGTAGTCAAAGCATCAAAAATAATCTAAAACAATTGCTAGATACGCATAAGTAAAGTTAGGGTTAGTAGGAAAATATGAGGTTAGTCGGTTCTTGGTTTGTTATTGCCTAAGTGAAGAACTAGATGGTATGTTGGGTTTATCACTGTATCATAAACTTTAACAATATTTACATTGCATAATCGTTTTGGTTCAACGCAAAACAACCCAGTGGGTCGTCTGACAACATAACAAAGTTTACCTTACAATAGTTTGATAGATTTAATCTTCATCAAACTGGTGATTATTTAAACCCGACTTATCGGTTTGAAATGTATACAACTGCTACGCATTTTTTGAGCAACTAAAATTTGCTATAACTGAAATAAAGAAGCGAGAATAATCGCAATTTGTCTTATCTTATGCTTCCTTTATTTATTATATAAACGAATGTCTAGAATGTTAAATTTAATCGTTTTGTTTTGTTTAAATAGCTCAAGAAAAATGCAATAGACAAGTAAGACAAAACAAGAAAAGGAAGGGCATGTATAAGAATGCGCACATATCAGGTGAAAGCTTATAAAACACTGTGTCGGAATAACATCAGGTTGCGACGAAATCGTAATCTTCACTATGTGAAAGTCGATGATTAGTCACAAAAGACTTCGGATGTTCGCCGTCATGGATTGTGACGAAAGACATGCCATTTTATTCAACATGAATGTTTGATGAGAAATTTTATTTGAAAATCCACAGTTTGAAAAAATTTCCTTTCTCGAACTAATATATGGCTTTTAGCAATAAGCTACAAACATATATTCCATTAGTATAAAAGCAATCTCTTATCAATGTTAGAACGCTTTTGGGGGTTAATTTTACGTATATTTAGTTCAAACTATATTTAGAAGTGAGCAAGTTCGAAATTTCAACCACAATGCATGTTATTTTTTATAAAAAGTGTTCCGAGATTATACTTAAGGTCTAACAAGATACAGCATCGACAAAAGATACAAAACATTAGATACAGAACATTAGCTGCCTTAAGACATTTGTATGTACCAATAAACTTCAAACTTATCTCTGAAATGAATGGTAGCTTATCAAAGAAAGAGTTAGCCTGCTGATCTCATAGCTCAGTGCAGATAACAACAAAAAATACTCATTCTCATACTATCAAAAAGACAAGAAATTTAGTTTCCCGCTTTTCGTTACTTGTAGTTTTTAATAAATTGGTGATATATTGCCCCTTTATATAATGACTTTACAATGCACGTAAATTAGTTTCCCATCAACAAGAAAATGGTTTTTAAAGTTTGGCTTTTCAAATCTTTTTTTCCAGGTGTAATTCGAATTCTGAAAATATATCTGCTTTTCTTTTTTTGACATTTTTTTGTTGTTTCGCAAGGAGTAATATAATATTACACTCTTCTCTAGTTTCTAAACTTTCGTTGAACTCGATACCGGCGAAAAATCCGTTACGTTTGTCATCTTTGGCATAATTTAATATAAAGGAAATGTATATACAAAAATTGATTGACCAAAATACCTTTCGAGATTAAATTTTGACATAACACAATCTGATAATTTTCTTTTCAACGTATGGCATACATATGGCCACTGCAGTCTTATTATAATTTAGACCACCCCAAAATGTTGATAAAATGTTCGTCATTCATGTGATAAAAAGCCTCTTCATAATGACCAACACTAATTAAAAATAGTTCATAAAACTTTATCTATTTAATGTTAACAAATCTGAATAAGACATACATTCTCATCGTGGTTTTTCATTGTCCTCTTTAAGAGAGGGCCTTTAAACAAGACAAACACAAAATTGAAACTTCTTTTGATTGTTGCAAATTATGAAAAAATGAGACCACTTTACAATTAAATAAGACTTTTCACAACCAGGATATCAGATACGCATGTTCTGTAAAGAAAAATCTATGTTGAGATAACTTTTTACCATAACGTGGTCATGATATAAAGTATGAGATACATACATTCGTTTTCACACCTTCACTCTGAAGCGCTAGGAGAACTTTCTCAAAGTACGTCCATCTTCATGTATCGCTCTCCATTCCCGTCTTTTAACTCATAGAATTGACATGTGTACGTGGAAAAATCAGTCTAGTGTCTAATCATTTTTCTATATACATGCTTTTCAAGGAAAAAAACTAATATAAATGTAAACACATACATAGTTGAAGCATTTGAACTAATAATGCAATATGTGGTTTGTTATTTGAAATCAATACTCTTGATATCAGATATCGAAACAGTAATATAATATATAATTTTAAATCAATACATCATAATATTCGATATCGAACAAGTAATTAAAAGTCTGGTTTGTGGCTTTAAATAAGCAACTCCTGAAATCCGATATTATTAGTCATAATACTAATTCTTTCGAAACATGATAAGACAATATGTTCTATCTTTATTTGTGAATAGTAGTTCATACTTACTGTCACCTGTCTGTAGTAAGCATTGTTTATACAAAAACGTTCAGTAATGCATGTGTTATTCCATACTGATTACACTAAATGTTGTAAAAATACAATCGAAGTTTGTACTTTGAGTGTTGGCGCAGTAATACACCTTTTATAAAGTGTATACTATTACGCGAACATTTTCAATTACGTAGAACAACGAAAATCATCCACAAATCAAATTAAAATTTATTTTAAGGCCTTTCAACTCAGAAAGATCATTTACAATAATATAATATACATATTTTAGTATTTATTTATTTATTCATCCTTAACCAATATGTGCCACACAAACACAATTTTGAATAAATTTCAATATAAATATGCCGTTATATCTTAACAAGTTTCGTACATTTTTACAAAGACAATTTGTTTTCAAAATAAAGTAGCTAAAATTATAAAAAATAAAAAGAACAAAAAAATAACAAAGAAAAAGCCAAAAAGGTTGATAGACCGGTACACAGAAGGCAAAGTGAGCGTGATAATCAAGTGTTCTCTAGCATTTTCTTAAGGGTTATCAGTATGCTATAAACAAAAGCAATGTTATGGGTGTAAGGGTCCTGAGGGATGATTTTGATAGCTCACAAAACTGACTACATAAGGGCCAAACCTAAATGTAATTCACAGACAGTTATAAATCGAGCTTCAACACATTGAACAGTTATTTGTATAATGTTCTAAAGTTAAAGCATCAATTCACACGCATAATTGTAAAGGTAATTTAACTCATGTTACAGATTAGACTGTGACATAAACACATACGATGATACGTACAAATTGTACTCAGATTTATTTTATTTTTTAAATTAATGGATCAGATGAGAGTTGATGCTACAGCGATATCAATATTTGTATAATAATGAGGCTGTTATTCAATTTTGTTTCAGATTTGTTTATTATTTGAGATGGAAGGATTCGTTCTACCGTTGGTAGCGATATTTGCAGTATTTTACTGTGAATTTTCCTTTGGGCAATTTCATGATGATGTTGGAAATTCCTTAGTCGATGTTAAGTGGACGTTATTCAAACACAAATACGGTAAGCGATTTGAAATAATTCTAACTGAATAAATGGGATCCCAAAAACATTTAGATATCAGAATCATGTTGACCTGATCTTTCTGATGTCGGATTGACGTCCAATCTTGATTGTATATGAATTGAAAACGACATTGGAATATGTTCCGAAGATTCGACGTTGGTTGTTAACCTAAACCTTGAACTGACGTCAGATTAAGGTTGTATATGAAATTAGAACCGAAATCGGGAATTCACTCGAAACCGATATCCGAAATAAGCCGATATCGGTTCTTGACCTGAACCTGATATCGGATTGACATCGGCTTTAAGTTTCTTTGTTTTACAGTTAAATTAATAAATGTGGTGACTAAAATGAACAATGTATACAAAGCAATTGTCTAAACCTGGATTATTTTTCTATGTAATGAAAAGCAAAACCAACCAAATGATCTTTTAATAACAGTGTAACTATAATAGCTATAATTGATAAAGTAAATAAATATTTTGCATTAGTTTAAAGTGTACAGTGATTATTTGCGACTAAATTCACTCATAGCGATTCAACATAATGCACTAATTATTCATCATAAAAATAACCTTCAGAGAAATACATTCCTTTTGTCATCAGTTATAATACAAACACACCAACTGATATGCCTATGGATTCATGTGGTTTAAGAACTTACCGCACGAGCTAATTCCATGAACAAATATGTTCACGATTTCGAACGGTTCTTGTTATTTTTTACAATAAGATGGAAGTACCGTATTTCAAGTTTTCAACTCAAATTGCGAAATAACAAAGCAACAAATACACAAATGACGCAAATATATTGCGTAATTGCATGATGTTTCGTTTTGAGGCTGTGTTTCAAAAGTCGCCACGCTATTATTCATCTATTATGAGAAACGGCTTGTGCGGAAGCCGTACGTTAAAAAAATGCTAAAACAGGGTGGGCGGGAAGGGTCAAACCAGCCCAAAATTGACAGCTCCGTTTTTCTATCAGTGTATTATACTGTAACCTCTAGGCATATAATAAAATATGATAACTTAAAAATAGATTTCCCTTTTCTATGTGCAATATATAATAAACTTTCTAAGAAAGGGTAGTTTTACATCATTAAACTTTTACTTGCTTTTCCTATAAATGAAAATACTGCAAAAGGAAAAAAAACGTTAAAAAGTTTGTTGTATGACGTCGCACTGAAGTCGGCTTTGCAGTAAATGAGAGCGCATTTAAAATCAACCTTATTACAACATTTATTGATCGGATTATAGTTGTGAAAACGTCGCGACATAAGTTACACCATTTACCGACGTTTATGAGCCGTCTTATAAAAGCTCTCATGAATGCTAAATATAAATCTTAAGATCCTACTATGATCTCCATTTTTAAATAACATTTAATGTTGTTTTTGATTACACGTCTGGAAGAATGAGTGAAAAAGAAATGATAGGAAAAACGTAGGAGCTATGTTATTGAGAGGTTTTACTACCAACCCTGTTTAAGCGTATACAGTTCAGCTTCCATGCAAGCCAAACTTCAAAATTTATAAATACTGGGGCGTACGGCGAACGAGGTATTCCCACCACATTTGCCCACACTTACATTTATTTAGCAATCGGCATGTTAATAAATGCATCATTTTCAACAGTATTTTTTAAAAAATCTGAATCCTATTTTATTTTGTAAAGCTCATGTTACTCTTTTATAATCAGACAAGAAATATGAATATGAAGAAGAGAGGATGCGAAAGAGCAATTACGAAGCAAATCTGGTAGAAATCGAATTAAACAATTATCTCGTCGACATGGGATTGCGATCTTGTAGACTTGATGAAAATGCTAACACTGATGCAGTAGGGCTTAAGTATTTATTAAATAGAAATGCTTATATTTCATTGCCATTGATCAGATGGTATGCATGCTTTCATAGCATTATTAACTGCTTATTCCGTGAAGATCAAATTAAACTCTTCAAAGATAAAGAAGTTTGTGTTTGGAAACGTTCGGTGTCGATATGGTGTGCCTTGACAATGTGTTAATTTGTCAATCCAAGTGAGTTTACATTTGCCTATTGTGTATTGAAAACAAATTGACAATTTTCAAGTGTATGGTATCTTGCATTTCAATTAAAATTCCTTGGTTTTTCCTGGTGGTTTCTATAGCATAAGCACTCAAACTTTCAAAGTCTTTGTTGCTGTTAAAGCATAGGTGACCCCTCTTTCTTTTCAAAGATTAATTATATACACTACGAGCATCGAATAAAGAAAGTGTGAAAGAAATGTGAGGTAGATACCAGCTTTTTCTCTGCAATATCCCACAGAGACAAAACATAAGATAAAACATTTAACTCTTTACCCCACTTACAGTGAATAAGTTTGTGCTCGAAATAGACGTTGTTGAAATAAACCAATAAATAACTAACCAATACTTGTAAAATACTGCTTAAAATTGATAATTTATTTATTTAGACAAGGGAAGAATTTGTCCGTTCATTGATTTGCGAAAGGTGGGAGAGTGAAGAAAAATTTACGATTCCCCCAGAAGAGGACCAAGGACCGTATCAGATGGATTACCAACCTATAGTTTGTAAATATTTTCTTATTGTTGCAATAAATATTTGGGACTAAGCGATGAAATATATTTTTTTTCTAATAGAACAATTATGACTTTCACTTTTAATTTGTAAGTATAATTGCATTTTGTTGTGAAAATCTTTCAATGAAGCAGAGTAACTAAAACCCACAGGACATAGACTTTAGTCTAGGTTTATTTCCAAGTCTTAAGTCAAGTCTTAAGTCAAGTTGTTGGTGATATTATCAGGTGCGCAAATATATTGTGAACGACATTGCTGGGAAAAATTTATCATTGAGCTGTAGCGTCTGACTGATTGATAGTCTTACTAACCGACATAAAAGTAGTATTTGTTGTACTTAAGCCTTGATTAAATTCTTGGAAATATTTCACTTTATATAAGGTATATGCATATACATATCCTTACCGCATAAACATATCCTTACCGATTGAAGATGCTGGTACGCCACCCTCTTCAGCGGATTTTAAAAAATGCACTGAATCCATATGGAGCGTCGATTCACTCAGTTTTTTCCCTGGTGAAATTTCGATCAACTTGAGTGGAACACCGTGAGTATACAACTGAATACGTCACGGAAAGAAAGTAAGATGTCACATTTTGTTAATGAAGAGTAGCTGACGTTTGAAGTTTTCGTCATCTGATAAACTTTCATAGGGCAAAGTTACTTGTTGATCAGAAATAGGATCATTGTTATTAGCCACAGTGTGAGCCCTTGTATGTCAGACATTGTTTTAACTTGCAGTGTGTGCTTCTGTAGGTATGGCTATGTTTTAACCTGTAATGAGCGCTCTTATATGTCTTATCGACAGTCAAATTATCTCATTTTCAAAGAAGAGCGACATAGGGGTTTCTACTCGGAGTGTAGTAAACTCTCTTTTGTAGCATCCAATGCATTAAAATTTTTCAGCATTTTTCTGTATTTTTGGCGAAAATATTTCCAAATTTTGGAGTACAATATTTTTTGCATGATGTTAACTCTTTTCACGACTTGTTTTTTTTAGATTTATAAGCGTCACAAGTGCTGGTGCTGCTAAGTTTAGATCTGGAACCTACCCCACATTCAACACTCTGCTGAGTAATTTTAATCCGTATCTTGGGACTGCGGATCCTAATTTAAATACACAGATTAGCTCATTCCTAACACAGCTTCTTGCAAGACCTCCTATGCAAGAGGCGAGCAGCTGTCTGCAAAAATGGGGTATTGCTTTTGTTTCAAACTTATAAATTAAAACAGGAATTGTATTTGAAAAATAGTGAGATTTTATTATTATTCACCTGATAATTTTCAAAACATTTAATCAGAAATATCTTTTGTGGTCGTATTCAATGTACATCAAACTGAACAATTGAAAACTGGCACCTGGGATTTTTGAAAGTGAATTAATAAATACTACTCTTCTTAGAGAACAAAATCCATATGAAGTTCGATGCATGATTTTAGCTGGGTCACTTGATTCCCGCTGCTGCTGGCACAGTTAACTGTGCAGTTAGCTGTCGTGAATACTGTGCCTGAAGATAAGGTCAATTGGTTTAAAGACTACTGTTTATCCAGTAAATTAACTGCCAAACTTTATTTGTGAGCTACTTGCCGGTTTAGGATATGTGACAGCGAGCAATTTTAGATCCGAAATTCAGAAGTATTGGTTTAGCCCATACAGTCGCAGCGGTGGGCCTCTGGACAGTTCTGGTTTTCAGCATGTTTTTCAGGTAAAACAAAAGTTTGACATATTTGACATATATCATCACTCTTAACAGCGACAATCTAACAAAAGTAGAAACTAAATAATGAAAAGAGACCAATAAAAATAATAATAATAATTATCTAATAAAAGTAGATAAATTTATTTAAAAAATGTAAAAAAGATAAATTTATAAAGAAAATAATAATAAAAACTAATAAACATGCATCAATAAAAAATAATAATACAAATTTTATGACAATCAAAAATAAATTAGAAATAATAAACAAACCTAGTAAAAATAGATAAATTAGAAAATATAAATGTAATAAAATAGATTAGATCAGCAGTGTTACGTAATTGTTGTGATACACATCTCATCGGGATACGAAGAACAATTTTGTTGTCTTCAGGTCGTCACTTAACGATCACTTTATGCTTTATGCTGTAACAGGGAGAAGTGACCACAGGTAAAACCACTCTTACTGGCTATCATGGCTGGGTTAATACCTACAACCAGCAAAGCGTATCACCAGGCGGATTTGTTTATGGATATGCAAGCAAAGATTGCAGAGTATGTGCTTCCTTATTTGTGCTTGCCTAAAAAAATTAAATTAAAAACTAATGGTATCCTATTTAATCTGAAAACTATGTACAATATTCACCAGGATTAGAAAAATGATACATAACTTTTATTTAGGCATTATCGGAACCATTATCGGGACCGTCCTTTAATTGCAGCATTATCGGGAACGTTATATTATCGGTACCAGAAGTGTTGTTGCACAGAATTAATATTGGAATATCATTTGCACGCCAATATTTTGCCACATTTTGTTAAGTTGATACATTTTTAGTTTTGTTGTTTTCTCTATATGTACATATATCTATCTGCATAAATGTCAGTTGGGTGACAATAGGGAACAGTGGGCGATAAACCTGTTCAATATTTGCTTCCCCATGGTTTGAATTCACAGAGCTGATGTGTTTCAGAAATACGGCGTTGGAGATCTTGTGAACATCAACAACTTCTACTGGAAAAATGCCAGGAAAGACATCAGTTCCATGTGGGTTGGGGCGAGTCCTGAATTTGAAATTGCCATTTACACGCTATGTGCACTTGTCTATCCGAACGCAGAATGCAAATTTGAAGTAAATGGAGGCACAGCCGTGTCTGCAAAAACCTTTTGGAATGGCGCCACCGCAACTAAAATAGGAAGCGCCTTTACACTTTGCAAATAGCTGAGGAGGACCGAACTTCTCATGAATTGCAATTAATAACATAAATATTTGTCATTAAAAGCAAACACACATCAGTAAAAGCATCAAAAGATAAATTTGATTGTAAAAAATGTATCTGTTTATGTTAAGCTCACAAACTTTGTAAAGTAAAACATCGTTTATCTCGTAAATTCAAAATCAACGAAATAACTTTTTCGGTGATCCGGCAGATAGATTTGGATAAGCTTAAGAGAGACTGTAATTAATACAACATGAAAGATAAAAGCGAACACATGAACAACTATTTAATGGATAATTGAACTGTTTAAAATCTCATATCGGTTTTCATGGAGTAAAATAAAAATTAAAAAATATTGAAAACGTGTGTAAAAGGTTTGAAAATATCTGTGTGCACTTAAGGTGAGAGACTACAATATTGTTCAAAAGGTGATTATCGAAGACCAAGTTGTAATTTGTATGGCTGTGAGTAATGATGCGTATTCGTTTTAGGGGTATGTGCTTTCGCTAAAAAGGCTTTGCACACACTGCATAATGGAAAAAAATAAAAATTTGATTTTATTGAAACATCAAATAGAACTGGTAAGTTGAAGAGCAATGTAGGTTTCGAACCATGATCCTTAAGATTACGATATATCTGCTTCATTGGAAGATAAGAGATCCCATATTTTGTCTTATACTTTGCTGTTAGTTAAACCTAAAGATAAACGTTATTGTTGTAGACTTAGTTTAGTTTTTGAAATGGTGCCCATTTATCCTCTTTATATGACCCCTAGTTTATAAAATAGGTGTTGCATTCATGTGGTCCCCCTTATTAGTTCAATACACGTGTCTTATTAGAGGAACGTAATGTCTCCCATTCTTTGTTCTCCACGTGTTTTGCTTTTCTGATGAAATCAGTCACACTAGACAGACGTGAAAGGTTGGCCCGGAGTTTAAGTCAGCCACAATGCGTAAGAAATAAATTTTAAGTTTGTTATAATAAATGCTTAATATGCAGAGACTTTGTCGGTATAATTTAGAGGAACTGCACATTGAATTTCCATGTTGATGAACCATATTTCTCGGCATTAATTAAATATAATTTTGAGCGTTATTTTATGGCAATCTCCTAAATACTTGTAATCATTTAATTGAAGTTCACATTGCGGGCCATGTCGGGGAATATAGAGCAAGAGCAGACACGATCTTTTATTTCCATCTGTCACAGTCATTTTATCAAAGCTTACATGTTATGTTTGCATAATATCTTTGTAGCTCGATTGAATAGTATACTTTTTGCTGTAATGTATCTTTGTTTTAACACACACCCAATCAGGCTATCGTGTGGGAATACTTCATAAATTCACGATACGTTGTACGATGCGGATTGCAATCCTTTTACCATAAGCCTGAGCTCGTTTATGGCGATTCTCAAAACGTCCCTATTCTTGTTTTATGATATCTTCCTGTTGGCTCTATATTCCGGTCGTACAATGCTGATGAATTTGATGAGACTTTGACCAATATTTAAAGCGCGTTCTGAGATGAGGATATTTTCTTTTTATGTCTGGACGTTAATATCTATTAACTTGGTTTAATATAAATAAATCGATGTGTTGCAAATATGTTTTCTTTTATTGGCCATACATCTTTATTCCCGTTAAATTGAATTTGGAAGATTATTGACCATACATTGCTCGGACGATCCACATTGCAACCCACTTTATCCTTTGTACTCGTTCGTTACAATTCTCAAAACACCTTTATTCACTTTTAATGTAATTTCTCTGTTGCAAATCTCTCTGTTGATTCATTATACCACATTTCAGATTCGCTCATGAAAATTATCAAAACACCTTCATTCATATTTAATGAAACCTCTCTGTTGCTTCATCATACGGCATTTCAGACTTAATAACCTGTAAACAGGGTCAGCCTATCAAATTGTAGACATCCCAGCAAACATAAGAAGTCTTTAAATGGTTAGTAAATGGTTTTACGTCGTGACGTTTTTACAACTGTAACCAAATCAAAAATTTTAAAATAACGTTGATTTTACGTCGAGACCGAATAGACCGAAAAGCTGACTTCTGTTCTGTAGCGCTAAAAGCGTTTCATAGACAATTTATTATATTTTTCATATAAAAAGGCAAAACAACTCATTAGTTCTCATTTTTATAGTATGCCCGAGCCCAGCCTTTAAAGGAATGGTATAAAAATTGAGTGGACAATATGGATTGATCGAGTATGACCCTCTTACCTCAGATTAAGTTATTTTTGTCACGGCATCTTTCCATAAAATCCTGTTCTTAAAATCAATAAATGGGTCAATACAGTGACTACATTTAGAGCACAGCCTGGAAAGAAAGCGTCACATAATTACAGACGTCATATAATTGTGTCATTAGTGTATTTGTTGCGCTGTTATTTCGTGATTTGAATTGAAATAAGTTCCGATGAAATATGAAAAATGTGAAAAAGGGTTTTAAGTAGAAAAATGTTTGTTTAAGGGTGGGCTCGTGAGGCTACTTCCTAAAGATACATGAGTTTAAGGCATATAATTAACATATTTGTATATTATTATTGATTACAAAAAGGAAGGCATTTTACAAGGTAAGCTTTTATTTTTGAAGGTAATTTGTTGTTAGTAACTTTATGCACTTCTTTCGGTGATTTAGTCTTGCTTAAATAACGACAAGTTTTGAAACATTAGAAGGGGGATGCAGAGAGGGGACAAATTTGTCGGAAAGAATTATTGCTCATTGCAAATAAATGCCTAGTTTTGAAGTCCTCAGCTTAAGTCAATAAGTTAATAAGTTTTTAAAATGCTGGTATAAATTGTTCCTTGTAATCACTGTATCTACAAGTTTGAATTCCTAAACACAAAAAATCCCGACGTCTGTTTGAATTTCATATACAAGTTAAAGCCGAAGTAAAATCCGATGTCAGGTTTAGGTCAAGAATGGACGTCGAATTTACGCCGCAAGCCGACGTCGGTTCCAATTTCATTTACAACTTAAATCCGGCGTCAGTTCGAAGTCAGAAAGGTCGGGTTCCGACGTCAGCCCGACGTCTCACTGACATCGAAATATTTGCTGGAATAACTTCTGTGACGCGGCTAAATTTATTAAAGTGATTTTTCTGGTATTGGCATAACTATAGAATAATTGTCATTGCAGTCTATGAACAAAATTCTATATCAATGGCTTATTCTTAAAATCAGCATTTAATCCAGTAAAAGTGATATTACTTGACACGTTTATTTTTATAAGCCCACGAATCAGTTGAATTAATAAGTTTGTGTTGTCAATCTTATACTTGGTTGCATAAAGATGCCACTCCTCAATAAGCGCTTGTCGAAGTTGTGTGTAATTTCGCGGAGGTGGCGATCCAGATGATCCCATAGAGGTTCAATAGGATACAGGTCCGTTGAATATGGGGGCCATGGAAGCAGCTGGAAGTTGTTTGCAATAAGGTACTGCTTACACATATGAGACATTGGGGACATACATTATCTTGCATAAAAATGGCACCTGGATTCTGCTGTACATAGGGGACAATCTGAGCACTTAATACGGCGTCAGTGTAGCCGCCAGGTTACCATCAATAACGAGGAACTGCAAACGCTAGCCAAAGATACAGTTGATATCGAGATTCATCACTGAATATCACACGTCGTCAGTGACGGTGTCTCCACTCTCCCTGGCTTGCAGCCCCAGTGAATGCAATTTTGACGTCGGCGGGCGTTGTACACGATACCAACCAGTGGCCGTGGACATTGAATTGCATGTTCGCGAAGGCGAGTAATTATCGCTCTGCTGGATATGAGTGGGTTTTGAGTGCCAGGACTTTCGTTTGCAGTCATAACGGCAGTGCGAAAGCGGTCCCTCATATACTGTAAGTGAATTCTTCGATCTTGTCGAGCGGTCGTTACACGAGGTCGCCCGCTACTCTTTCTGCCTTAAGTGCTTTTGGTATCTTTATAGAGCCGTCGCAAACGATAAATTAGTGCTCGAGTGTACCCAGAAAGTTTGGCCACCTTTCTCGTGGATGGTGTCGCTACACTCAACATGCCTAGTGCTCATTCCCTTTCTGTATAAGAGAGCTGTGGCATTGTTCTCCGTGTTTTTGGAACAAAATTCTTCAAATATTAGGCTAGCTTTCAGCAAACTGTACGAGTTAATAAACAGTACTTAGACCCCAACATAAACACGCTATGGCAGTTCCTATGGTAACAATCACATTGTGTCGCACCGGTCGAGGCATTGAATTGATGTATAAAAAAGTACCATACACATAAACATGACCTAATAAATCAGTTGTGCAAATATGAAAACTATGTTCTTAATAATTAAATGGTTATTCGAATAATGGATGCTTTCTTTTTTGGGTCAGTATAGTTGTTTGTAATATATAACTTATCGTTTGTTAGTCTAAAATAATTTAAAAATATTGACAACTAAATTAGAGTCGCATAAAAGCAAACGTCTATTTGAGCGTTTGCTGATTATGCACATAAGTTGTACTAAAAGAAATATTTATAATTCTGTTTAGCTTAAAATTACCCAGTGTAACTGTTAGATTGGTTGGTTGTGTATGACTGGGCATCTACTTTTTGAAAGTGACAAATATATTATTTTCAGCATTTTCCTTGTTCTTATTGAGCGTTTTTATTCAGCATAACATTAATCAAATGTCAGATATGTCTTTTCTATTCTCTTTGTTTTTTATTAATCGATCATCGTATTGCTGTATACAAGTGCAATGATAAGCAAAGACGTTAAAGAACGTTGTGCAAACATCAAACGATGAAACCTCGAAGGATGATAATTTTAGGTCTGTTTGTAACAAATGCCTCAATTTTTAGAATTTGGAGGAGGATTAAACCCTGTTGTGTAAACATTTGACTTTGAACGTTAGGTTTCACGTGTGTGTTAACAGCAGGTCCTGTCGGAATTAATCAGTTGCGGTTAAATTCATGCGAATTTGCCATTAAATACATGTCTATAGACACAAATAAGGGGAAATGTCTGTATTTCAGCAACATCTAGCTCTGTATATTTATAAAGGGTTTTAGTTGATTGTGTTCTTATCCATGCCTTTACGTTGGTTGATGATTACTTGCGCCTGATTTGAGCATATATGACTGTTGCATTTGAGTGCAAGCCCGTAGCAAATTGCATAATAAAACTGCCTATGAGCAAAATGCATACTCATGACTACCTTCATTTTGGATTGCATAGGTCTTAGCCCTAAGTCGTAACACACTTGACCGAAACCGCTCGCAGGCCCAGCTCCTACCCAGTGAAGACCATCCCCCCGGGGCATTACTGCATTAGATCAATTCACCCGCCGTTTTCAAATTACATTGCTGTTTGTTGGCTGAAAAACAGCTTGCACTGATTTATTCATTTATTATCAAAATTAGCTAATCTATTATTTGCCCAGAAGGGGAATTTTTTATCTTGCTTAAGGCATATGAATTGCTATTATTATCGTTGATCAATTTTCTCAACCGTTCACGAAATGGTAATTATTTGTAACAGAAATTTCAATGCTGACTCATCTTATCAATTAGCATATAACGCAGTAATCGCACCAATTGTGTAAATAGTTGCAATAATTGCACATAGACACATCTCCTCAATGCAACATAAATAGGTATTTTTTTAGAAAATGGAGGGGGAAGCAGTTCTACAGGGTTAAGCGTACGAGGATTTTGCCCTCAGGGGTGGGTGTACGGGGGATGCTTAGGAGCTTTGCAGCTTTGTTGGAGTACATGGTTGGTGCTATATTCCCAAGTACATTCATTCTTGCAAATATATGGGCTAAGAAAGACCATTGTAAAGCATATGTGTCATTTAAGGCAGAATCAAACGTATTGCATTTCAAAGATTTTCAAATCAAAATTTGTAAAATCAAATTTATCCAACGTCATCAAATCAGAATGTAATTATTGGTGCATTTTAGAAATGGACAATTATTTATTTTTCATGATTTACATGAGAAAATTGGGAAAACCCACTTATTGATTCTCTGGAAATTCATAAATGCTGTTTTGTCACTTTTCAGTTATCCCACGAGGAAAAAAATAACAACAACACTAGTCGCGATTTCGCAAAGAAAGCGCAGCATATTCGAAAGCAAATTATAAATAATGAAGTGCCTTACAGCTTTAACTGAACAGCAATTCATGCTATAATTTGCTTTGAATTTAGTGATTATCTTAAGTACAATATTTTATCAGTGATACCAGCAAGAAAAACATTAAACAGTGCAACACCCAAAGCCAACTTTCTTGGTAACCTGTTGTGTTATCAGTCTAATTTATCAGAAAACAAGTAAATTAGCAGTCCGTTGCTGATAATGTTCTTCCTAAGTAAGTGTTGTATCAAAATTAATATGCATATGCGTAAAAGAAGGGTTGTATATACTGGAAAAACATGAGGTAATCCCACAGGTGCTTATTTGTAACTTAAGCAAAAATTAAAATAACGTCTTAACAATTACATGGCGCAATCAGTTTTTGTAGAAAGAATGAAAAATAAACTTATTTTGCTCAATTTCAAACAACCTATATGCAACATTTTAAACTACTGGAGCTTTCGAAACACAAATATTAACAAATATTAGTAAATAAATATCAAGAAACTTCCATTTATGTCTCTTTATTAAAATGTATCAATAAAGATGCAACGGTAAGACAAAACAGAAATGAACTATTTTGGCGTGCTCGAATATCATGCAAAAGTATAAAACATGGTACCGGAGTTAAGTCACGATCAAATCCCAATATAGCCACACATCATAGTCACTTCTCAAAACATACTAATCTTAACCCGGTAAAAGTGAGTTAAGTAAAATTGACATTGAAGTTTCACAGAAATTATGTCATTCTACCAATTTCTTTCCTATTTACTTTATTTTATGTGTAATACGTACTTAAGTGATTGCTTTACCTTATTGAATATTATGTTACTTTTTACAATTTTATCATTATAAATAATTTTCAATTTGATATTTGTGTACTTAGACATAATTCGGTTCTTCGAAGCAATAAATGTTGGATGAGAAAATTTAGTTGAAAATGCTCAGTTTGAACCCAGTGCCTTCCTGGAACTGAGTTTAGCTTATAGCAATAAAGTGACAAAAGCATGTTCCGTTACTATAAAAGTTATCTTTTATCAATTGAAAACACTTTTTTAGATCATTTTTGTATTTGGCTTAAAGAGTACAGATTGGCAAGTTCGTGATATAAACGAAAGTTCTTATGTTTTTATTGGCTCCGTGATTATACGCAAGATACATTAACAAAATGCACTATCAATTAAAGAGCCAAACCATTAGATACAAAAACACTAGGTGCCTTAAGATAGTTGTATTTATCCCTACAGTTCATTGTTGTTGCTGATAAAGGTTGCAGTTTATCAACGACAGAGTTCGCCTGGAGGTCTTATTACACAGTACAGATAACAGCGCCTTCACTGCATACACAGTGAAACATCGCTATTAGGGATTATAATTGACTGAATAATCAAGTCCCTCATGTCGGTGTGTGCATAACTTTGACGTCTTGCTAATTGTGAATATTGTCAGTGCTTAATTTTTGCTACTTGAAAATATCTCTTACCTGAGGTCTGTTGAGAGTTTGCTTGTGCAGCTGCTAACTGTAGTTGGCATATCTTTATCACAGTGCACGCTTGTTCCGTTTTATCTGCAGACCACACAATTCAGACTTAACACCTTGTGTAACAGTTTCTCTAATACATTAACTGAGCATAAAGACTTGCTCTTTTTTATGCTTTTTAAAAGATGGAGCAAATTTAAGCTGACCAGCTATGATTATTTAAAAGATAACGATTATTACAACAAATAATTTTTGAAGCCTTTATCTTATCTTTACTGAAACTTTGAAAGTGGGATTGGAGGGCTGAAGTTATAACACCAGTACTGTGTTCATTTTCAATTAATTTAGTTTCAATTAATTATTTAATTAATTTAATGCAATAATCTTGTTTTCTTTTTCTTAGTGGCTTTCTGCAAAATGTGTAGAAAGCGGGATTTTTGTACTCCAGATGCAGACATTTATTACTCGAAACTCTCTTAGTTCACCAAGACTAAGACCGACGTTCACGGATCCAGTAGTTTTTTTTCTCTGAAGGGAAGGGCAAATTTAAATAAGATGGAATAATTTTGACTGAGTCAAATTGTATCAGATGAAAAACGACCAATGCAAATAGAACACTTTTAGGTCTTTAAACTTGATATCCTGTTTAATGTAAACCAATCTAATTAGGTGAGACATTCAAACATTCTCAGGTGGTTTTGCATTTCTGCTATTAGTTCCTGTAAATAAAAACAACCAGCACATTGAGAATGCTTTTGATTGTTACAAGCTATGATTTAAATAAAACCACTTCGGAATAAAATAAGACTGTTGGAGCCCTGATGTAAAAAAAATCATCTTGAAAATGAAGCTATTCTATTGGGAAACGTCCATCTTTGGTTTTCATACGATGACACCACCTTTGCTCTGACACATTAGGACAAGTGTAAAAGAACGTTGTATATTTGTGGTTTGCTTTTATTTTGTTTTGATTCCTCATCTCTTTTTCTAAGTGCGCTGCTTTATTGGTACGCTCTCAATCAGTGTAAAATAACCTCATAGAAATGGTAGCTATATTTTGTCGAAAATGGTTAAATCGGGTTCTTCATTCGAGTGATAAACCCATAAAATTCCTTATTGCTATCTATGAATTGAACACTTTCTAAGCGTTAATTATGTCAGTTGGCGGAGAAAATGGTCTAGTTTAAAACATTTTTAATCAAATGACTCTTGAAATCTTATATCATTCATCATTATACTTATTATTTTAAATCACGATATAACATTTTTTATCTTTTCCACATTTGAAACTTTCTTTCTTTGAGCTATCTGTACTAAGGATTGTGTAGAAAAAAGTATTCAGTGCAGCATATGCTAGGAGACGATGAACATCTTAACAATTGTTGTGCCCATAGACTTACTGGTCTGTTAGGTGAAATCTAGTGGGATTTCTTACTTAATTTATAATCTCTGTACTTTCTTTTTTAATCTTCGGTGCACTGCATGAGCGGAAATTTATCTAATCGCCGTGAACCAATATTCGTCAGGTACTCCCAGTTTGAAATAAAATTATGTATAAATATGCACTGATATCGATACCAGGTTCATATTATAAAAATGATAATAAAACAAGCAAGTTAGAAGATATCAGATTAATCAGAAATGATTTATAGTTCAGTCAAGCAGTGGTAACCATTTGTTATCAAGCATGTCTTAATTGTTTTTAGTGTCTTATGAAAAGAGCAATGTTTTGAGCGTGAGTAGCCTGCAGAATGTGTTTTATAACTCACAGAACTCCCTACATAAGCGCAAGACCTAAATGCATTTTACAGACAGCTGCTTATAAAGCTGTAACACTTCGAACAGTGATTGGTGTCATGTTTTTAATTGGACTTTAGCAAACATATACATACATATCAAGCTTTGACTGACCAGTTCAAAGTTTCACTTGCAGTGCTATCAATAATTAAACAATATTTTAGGCGTTGTTTAATTGAAATTGAAATTTGCTTATTTTTTGAGCTGGCAGGATTTGTTCTATCGTTCGTAGCTATATCTCCAGTTTTTTTACTGTATAAATATGCCACTAGACATGCTTATGATGATATTGGACATTCCTTAGTCGATAATAAATGGGCTTTGTTCAAACTCAAATACAGTAAGTTATTGAAAATAAATTTTAATTGAGTGAAAACAAAACTTCAAAATTTTACTTTCAAAAACGCTACTTTTAAAATTTACTTTCATATAGTTTTATAATTGCATCTTGTGCTTCCAGTATCATTACCAATTACAAAGAGCACTTTTTGAATTCTAAAAAATCTTATACTAAATATCAAAAGTTTTTAGTTTTTTGCCATATGTTTTTTTTTGAAAAATTGACAGACCATTCTGTCGGTGAGCCGTCCCGTAAAGAATATCATTTCAGTTCATTCATTGTTATTACATTTCAGGCTTGCAGATATAAAAAAGTTTATTTTTCTAAAACATTAATATATTTCATTTTTATTTCTTGAATGATTGACTTTATTGTATGCCTAAAGGTCCGCATGTAAACGTCTGATATGAGGCAGTGTACTGCTGTCAAATCCTCATTGAAAATGTTGAATTTGTTAAATGTAAGCTTCACCACCACCTTTTTGAAATATTTCTCATTGTTTCATCGTTTCCTCTCATTTTCCATGGCTTCTCCAAATTGGCATTATCCATCAATTTGGAAAACTCTTTTTCAAATAGGAGCGCACTCTGGTGGCCATTTCTATGCCAAGCAGACCAGGGAAGACTACAAGCAGCGCATGGAAAGTGTACAGGAATCTAAAACTTTTCGCATTTTACTCAGTTCTTTTGCTGATCTGCTACAAACCACGCTTGTGGCTCTGTATGCTTACTTCTTTTAAAATATTGATTTTTCGGCTAAGGATAAGATATATTAGATGCAATTGTTGTAGACAAAAACAGTTATTTGCAAAAAGTATAACTTTTGGTATATAGCAAATAGTAAATTGGTCATATTTAAACAATATTTTTTTTTTCAATTTTCTACATACAGCAGCAACAACGTAAAGCTTGCCATTGCAAAGAAAACAATGTTTTATCAAAAATTACTCGAGAAATTAATTTTGACCTAAAATAAGCAAAGCCAACTTTCTTTGTGGAATATTTTTTGGAATGAGTTCTTTGAATTGTATTTATGAAAGAGACATAAATTCAGCAGTATATGGCCTTTAATAAACTACATTGAACCACATGTAGCAGATATTTACTGTAACTTAGCGAAGCGACAGCTGTCGGTATAAGAGCATATGGTGTTTAAGGATTAGATTGAAATAAGAAAAAAGCAGTTGTGACTGTAACGAGTGACATTGAATAAAGCTACATAATATAATATGTAAATTCCAAAGGTCTGCAATACTGATCAATTTCCTTCAAAGATTTGCTTGTAATTCAAATATCCTACCCAAACCTTAAATAAATCTACATATTCTCTATCATTCGTTTGATTTTTGTATCTCAAATTAATTGCAATGAGGGAACCGACCACACTCATTCAAAAGGAACTACACTGGTTACCGATTCAATTTCGTATAAGATTCAAAATTTTAGTTATCTGTTTTATTTGTGTTCGTGGTACTGCTCCAGCCTATTTATGTGATCTTATTTCACTTTATAAAACAGCAAGAAGTCTTCGATCTGAAGACAAAATGTTACTAAAAGTTCCTTTTACAAGAACTAAGTTTGCTGAGAATTGTTTTGAAGTTAAAGCACCACAATGGTGGAATGAACTTCCTGTTGACTTGAGATACTGTGATAATTTGCCATTGTTTAGAACCAAATTAAAGTATCATTTATTTCAACTTGTCTATAACTAGTCAATGAAGATCTTTAGTTCTAGTCATAGTACCATTATTTGTATTAAATTTTAGTTTGTAAAGTTATTTAGTAATGCATATTCTGTTGTTGTAAAGCGCTTAGAGCTTATATTTTAGAATAAGCGCTATAAAAATGAAGATGAATAACAATAATAAAAATAATAATTAAAATGAGTAAAATAGTATTATTCTTAAAGTGAAATGAAGTGAAGTGAAGCTAAGACATCAATAACAATAGTTAATTAAAATAATTAACATCAAGGATTTTAGCAATCATTAATTCAAATCATCAATACCAAGGATTTTATTTCAGATAAAATACGATTACACATATATTGCAGTAAAATTTATTAATTAATCTAAAACAATAAGAAAAGACTTGAAAAAATGAAAGGAATTTTTCACTTTGACAATTGAGTATCATATTTGTTATTTGAAAGAGGGGTATAACTTTCGGCATATTCGATATTTGCACCAGAGTTTATAAAGCGTTCATTATCTATAAAAGGGTATGCTGTCGGAATCGTATTCTGTCTATTGGGAATTTATCAAAATCCAGCAGAATTTGAAAATTGTTCATGTGAAACTTTGAAAAACTTACCCGAAGAAGCATTTCATATATAACGAACAGAAACGCTTTTGAGCGCTTTTAAACGTTTATAAAACTTTTTCTAAACCCCAAAAGTTTACCTTATAGGTCTATTTGAGCGGACCATTCCATAGGGAGTGGTATTTTGCATATGTTCATTTACTGCACCTAAGGTAAACAATAGTGCTGCTTTTTAGTGTTAATAAAATATTTATCTTGTGAATTTTCCCATGCTTTCATAAACGATTTTCACATATGATATATAGAAGTTATCAAGTTTGTTGTAAATGCCGTACAGTGCATCTGATTCACATTATATGAATGATTGTTGTACTTGCAGCATTGCTGGTTTACATGCTATGCATGTCTGTCTTACTTGCCATATTCCAGATTTGCATCACGGATATGCTTTTCGTACTTGCCACATTTATGATTTACATTCTTTGCATTTCTGTCGTACTTGTTGCACACCTTATTTCAGCATGTGCAAGTCTGTCGTGATTGTTGCACACCTAATTTCAGCATATGTAAGTCTGTTGTACTTATTGCACACCTAATTTCAACACATGTAAGTCTGTCGTACTTGTTGTATATCTAGTTTCAGCATATGTAAGTCTGTCTTTCTTGTTGCACACCTAATTTCAGTATATGAAAATCTGTCGTACTTCTCGCACACTTGATTTCAATATGTGCATGTCTGCTGTACTTAAAATTTACCTAACTTGATATGCACAACCATGAATACACTTAGCCGAAACTAGATTTAATTGTTATTTGTTCCACTGTTCGCCCTTACATATTTCTTAACACGTCTTGGGAAGCCAATTGACAAGTTTTTTTTAAGTAGCTCGTCTATGAAACATTCGAGTTCAATTTCATTTTTGTCTTTTATTTCACATTGTATAACATTTATGTTTTCAACGGAGTTTATATAGGATTTATATAGAATGTAACAAATTTCTGCTTCCGTATACGCATTTAGCTTTCGTACTCGTATTCTGTTTTTTTTTTCAAACTCGAATTTCGCTTTCATATTCGTATACTGCTTTCGTACTCGTGCATCTCCTTCTTTCATACTTACATTCTGCTTGTGAACTCGAATTCCACTTTTGTACTCGTATTCTTCTTTTGAACTCAAATTCTGTTTTAGCTCTGTATTCTGCTTTTGTGATTACATTGTGCTTTGATACTGCGAGTATTTTTTTTTGCCTTAGCTAGGAGTTGCACACAGATGTAAAAGTAAATATTTTAAAGAAACGAAATGAATTCAGTGAAAAATACACTCATCGGCATTAAACGAGAATTGTAAAATAAGCTTTGTTTTATAGCTATCTAAAGACTTAATTCACACAATAATATCTATAAGTATAATAACTAAAATACGCACTTTGTCCGAAACAAATTACTTGATAATCCGTTGTTTTATCGGCCAGATTTCTTAGTACAAGATAAATAAACAGTACACTACCGATTAGTATGGAAAAAAAGAGATAGCAAAATCAAAGCACTAACAAATTAAACGTGTGGGCCATGTTTCTTACAAACAGAAATATAACGAAACCTTCTTTTTGCAGGATATTTGTCAAATATTAAATGACATACGCTACTAAAAATAATTATTTTACCGAAAATAGCAATTTGATATATCACAATGTAAAGCTTATTAGCTAAAGTATCATTTTATTTTGAAACTTAATCTCTCATTTTTTCTTTTGGTTAAAGTTTAACTTTTTACAGCACTTGATCGTAGATGCTTCCTCCTAATACGAAATGGTTAGGCGTAGAATTAAGGTAGGAAAATGAATTCCGATCACTCATTATAGAACATATGACTTAAATAATAATTTAAATTGGAAGTCTTCTGTTTTCAGTTAGGGTCTCGTGAACAATAAAGCAAATTAGCCTTATGCTCATAGACTCCTCTTCCGCACCCCCACCCAATGGCTGCAGCACAGAATCTGACATTCTGACCGCACCGAGGAAACATAAATAAAGAGCTCGTAAAGCTAATGAGTACTGGAGATTCTTGAATACATGTGATGTATCCCAAAAAGACGATAATTATTCAAATTTAGAACTGCTTTTACAGTGGCTCAGCCAGACATTTTAGAATATGGTGACATTGGGTTGGGGGTTATAGAAGCCCATTTCATCTTAGTGGACACATTAACGTAAAAGAGGAACAAATGATGCAAGGGAGGGGATGATCAGCCGATGTAAAGAAGGGCAAATTTTTATGTCAAGTTGGGGACAAAACATGTAAAGACAGGCAAATAACTCATGTAAAGTTTGGGGGAGGGACATAACAGATTATGTGGGGTACAACGCATGTAAAAAGTGTAAGGGATGCACAAACATGTAAATGGAAAAGAACCTATTCAAACGATGCACAGCTCAAATCAAAGAGGGGCACAGCCCACGTAAAGTTGAAGAGGTGGGGTGAGCAACCAATTCAGTGGAATTGGACACAATCCATGTAAATTTTACAGAACAACTGTAAAGGGGCGCATCCCATTTGAATGAGGCATAGCCCTCGTGAATAGGCACACCGCATTTAAAAGTGGCACAATCCATGAAAAGGGGACACAACCCATGCAAAAGGCAGCTCAGACCCTCAATTTCTTTTACGTAGAATAGTTTTATACATGTCAATGTGAAAGACTCCAAAGAGCTGCTGTTTCTTCAGGAATTTCGAAATAATCTTCCCGTTTCTCTCTCTTTTTCTTTTCAATGATTCCTCAAATATTAATTATATATTTTAGCAGAATATTATAATGTGATACAAGACATTAATTTAGCAACCAGTTCTTAATTGTTTTCTGTTTTATTTTTACCTTAACCCTACATCCTATCAGTAATAACATCACATATGACATAAAAAACCTCGTATGCAACGCTCAGTGGAAACTTTTTTGATAAACCGTAGTGCTGCTGGGTATAATAATAAGATTATGAAGTTAATGAGCAGCGCACTACTGATTATTTTAGCGAAGTAAAAAGTAATAAAAATGTAGTCAAAGCATCAAAAATAATCTAAAACAATTGCTAGATACGCATAAGTAAAGTTAGGGATAGTAGGAAAATATGAGGTTAGTCGGTTCTTGGTTTGTTATTGCCTAAGTGAAGACCTAGATAGTATGTTGGGTATATCACTGTATCATAAACTTTAACAATATTGGTTCAAACTGGTGATTATTTAAACCCGACTTATCGGTTTGAAATGTATACAACTGCTACGCATTTTTTAGCAACTCAAATTTGCTATAACTGAAACAAAGAAGCGAGAATAATCGCAATTTGTCTTATCTTATGCTTCCTTTATTTATTATATAAACGAATGTCTAGAATGTTAAATTTAATCGTTTTGTTTTGTTTAAATAGCTCAAGAAAAATGCAATAGACAAGTAAGACAAAACAAGAAAAGGAAGGGCATGTATAAGAATGCGCACATATCAGGTGAAAGCTTATAAAACACTGTGTCGGAATAACATCAGGTTGCGACGAAATCGTAATCTTCACTATGTGAAAGTCGATGAGTAGTCACAAAAGACTTCGGATGTTCGCTGTCATGGATTGTGACGAAAGACATGCCATTCTATTGAACATGAATGTTTGATGAGAAATTTTAATTGAAAGTAAACAGTTTGAAAAAATTTCCTTTCTCGAACAAATATATGGCTTTTAGCAATAAGCTACAAACATATATTCCATTAGCATAAAAGCAATCTCTTATCAATGTTAGAACGTTTTTGGGGATTATTTTTACGTATATTTAGTTCAAACTATATTTAGAAGTGAGCAAGTTCGAAATTTCAACTACAATGCATGTTATTTTTTATAAAAAATGTTCCGAGATTATACTTAAGGTCTTACAAGATACAGCATCGACAAAAGATACAAAACATTAGATACAGAACATTAGCTGCCTTAAGACAGTTGTATGTACCAATAAACTTCAAACTTATCTCTGATATGAATGGTAGCTTATCAAAGAAAGAGTTAGCCTGCCGATCGCATAGCTCAGTGCAGATAACAACAAAAAATACTCATTCTCACACTATCGAAAAGACAAGAAATTGAATTTCCGCTTTTTGTTACTTGTAGTTTTTAATAAATTGGTGATATATTGCCCCTTATATGATGACTTTACAATGCATGTAAATTAGTTTCCCATCAACAAGAAAATGGTTTTCAAAGTTTGGCTTTTCAAATCTTTTTTTCCAGGTGTAATTCGAATTCTGAAAATATCTCTGCTTTTCTTTTTTTTGACATATTTTGTTGTTTCGCAAAGAGTAATGGAATATTATACTCTTCTCTAGTTTCTAAACTTCTGTTGAACTCGATACCGGCGAAAAATCCGTTACGTTTGTCATCTTTGGCATAATTTAATATGAAGGAAATGTATATACCAAAATTGATTGACCAAAATACCTTTCGAGATTAAATTTTGACATAACACAATCTGATAATTTTCTTTTCAACGTATGGCACACACATGGCCACTGCAGTCTTATTATAATTTAGACCACCGCAGAATTTTGATAAAATGTTCGTTATTCATGTGATAAAAAGCCTCTTCATAACGACCAACACTAATTAAAAACTTCATCTATTTAATGTTAACAAATCTGAATAAGGCATACATTCTCATCGTGGTTTTTCATTTTCTTCTTTAAGAGAGGGCCTTTAAACAAGACAAACACAAAATTGAAATTTCTCTTGATTGTTGCAAATTATGAATTAATGAGACCACTTTACAATTAAATAAGACTTTTCACAGCCAGGATGTCAGATACTCATGTTCTGTAAAGAAAAATCTATGCTGAGATAGCTTTTTACCATAACATGGTCATGATATAATGTATGAGATACCTTTATGGCATAGCAGTTGTGCAAAGTAACAAAGTTCATATATTTTGCTCAAAATAATCCACGAAAACTTTTTGATCTATGAACATGTTATAGCATTTTAGATACATATGAATACCAAGGGCTTGTATGTTACGCTTGAAATATTCCCTGATTGCTTGTAAATTTTTATTGTTGCCTTAAACGTTTTTTTATTGTTCTACATTCGTTTTCACACCTTCACTCTGAAAGGCTAGGAGAACTTTCTCAAAGTACGTTTATCTTCTTGTAGCGCTCTCCATTCCCGTCTTTTAACTTCATAGAATTGACATGTGTACGTAGAAAAACCAATCTAGTTTCTAATTATATTTCTATGCACATGTTTTTCAAGGAATAAAACTAATATAAATGTAAACACATACATAGTTGAAGCATTTGAACTAATAATGCAATATGTGGTTTGTTATTTGAGATCAATAACTCTTGATATCAGATATCGACACAGTAATATAATATATAATTTTAAATCAATAAATCTTAATATTCGATATCAAACAAGTAATAAAAACTCTGGTTTGTGGCTTTAAATAAACAACTCCTGAAATCTAATATTATTAGTCATAATACTAATTGTTTCGAAACATGATAAGACAATATGTTCAATCTTTATTTGTGAAAGGTAGTTCATACTTACTGTTACCTGTCGTCTGTAGTAAGCATTGTTTATAAAAGACATTCAGTAATGAATGTGTTATTCAATACTGATTACAATAAATGTTGTTCACATTGACTGAATGGCCCATAGGTAAAAATACAGCCGTAGTTTGTACTTTGAGTGTTAGCGCAGTAATAAACCTTCTAAAAACACTTTCCATTTACGTAGAACACCAAAGAAAATTATCCACAAATCAAATTAAAAATTATTTTAAGGCCCTTCAACTAAGAAAGATCATTCACAATAATATAATTTATATATATATATTAGTATTTCTTTATTTATTCATCCTTAACCGATATGTGCCACACAAACAAAATTTCGAATAAATTTCAATATAAATATGCCGTTATATCTTAACCAGTTTCGTACATATTTATAAAGATAATTTGTTTTTAAAATAAAGTAGCTGAAATTATGAAAAAATGAAAAGAACAAAAAAGCAAAAAAGCCAAAAAAGGTTGAAAGACCGGTACACCGAAGGCAAACTGAGTGTGATAATCAATTATTCTTTAGCATTTTCTTAAGGGTTATCAGTATGCTATTATGAACAAAAGCAATGTTATGGGTGTAAAGGTCCTGAGGGATGATTTTGATAACTCACAAAACTGACTATATAAGGGCCAAACCTAAATGTAATTCACAGACAGTTATTATTCAAGCTTCAGCACATTGAACAGTTATTCGCATAATGTTCTAAAGTTAAAACATCAATTCACACGAATAATTGTAAAAGTAATTTATGTCATGTTACACATTAGACTTTGACACGAACACATACGATGATAAGTAAACATTGTACTCAAATTTTATTTTTTAAATTAATGGATCAGTTGAGAGTTGCTGCTACAGTGATATCAATATTTATATAATAATAAAGCTGTTATTCAATTTTGTTTCAGATTTGTTTATTATTTGACATGGAAGGATTCGTTCTACCGTTGGTAGCGATATTTGCAGTATTTTACTGTGAATTTTCCTTTGGGCAATTTCATGATGATGTTGGAAATTCCTTAATCGATGTTAAGTG
The DNA here is from genome assembly GCA_949752745.1 of Protula sp. h YS-2021. Lineage (NCBI taxonomy): Eukaryota > Metazoa > Annelida > Polychaeta > Sabellida > Serpulidae > Protula > Protula sp. h YS-2021. The sequence goes on from OX457026.1 coordinate 102,709,165, forward strand.
GACTGTATTCAAACACAAATACGGTAAGCGATTTGAAATAATTTTAACTGAATAAATCTGATCCCAACCAACATTTAGATATCAGAATTATGTTGATCTGATCTTTCTGATGTCGGATTGACGTCCAATCTTGGTTGTATATGAAACTGAAAACGATGTTCACATCGGCTTTAAGTTTCTTTGTTTTACAGTTGAATTAATAAATGTGGGGACAAAAATGAACAATGCATACAAATGAATTGACTAAATTTGGTTTATTTTTCGATGTATTGAAGCACAACCAACCAAATGATCTTTTAATAACAGTGTAATATTAACTATAACTGATAAAGTAAATAAATATTTTGCATTTATTTAAAGTGTACAGTGATTATTTGCGACTAAATTCACTCATAGCGATTCAACATAATGCACTAATTATTCATCATAAAAATAACCTTCAGAGAAATGCATTCCTTTTCTCATCAGTTATAATACAAACACACCAACTGATATGCCTATGGATTCATGTGGTTTAATAACTTACCGCACGAGCTAATTCCATGAACAAATATGTTCATAATTTCGAAGGTTTCTTGTTATTTTTCACAGTAAAACGGAAGTACCGTATTTCAAGTTTTCAGTCAAATTGCTAAATAACAAAGCAACAAATACACAAATGCCGCAAATATATTGCGTAATTACATGAACTTTCGTTTTGAGGCTGTGTTTCAAAAGTCGTCACGCTATTATTCATCTATTATGAGAAAGGGCTTGTACGGAAGAGGTACGTTAAAAACTTGCTTAAACAGGGTGGACGGAAAGGGTCAAACCAGCCCAACATTGACCGCTCAGTTTTTCTGTCGTCTATTACAGTGGAAACTCTGGGCATATAATAGAAACTCATAGCTTAAAAATAGACTTCCCTTTTCCATGTGCAAAATATAATAAACTTTCTAAGAAAGGGTAGTTTTACATCATTAAACTTTTACTTGCTTTTTGCGGTTTTCCTATTAATGAAAATACTGCAAAAGGAGAAAAAACATTAAAAAGTTTGTTGTATGACGTCGGCTTTGCAGCAATTGAGATCGCCATGTAAAATCATCCTTTTTACAACATTTAGTGGTCGGATTATAGTTGTAAAAACGTCGCGACATAAATTGTACCATTTACCAACTAAAACGGACGTTGCTTGTTTGCTGAAACTTTTCGTTAAATTGTATGATATCTTTCCACTTTTCCAGTCTCATCACCTAATTAAAAACAGCACATTTGAGGGAAGAAAACATTAACCAAAGATATTTCATTTCTTTGGCAATAGCTATAGAGACCAATATGTCGACGTTTATGAGCCGTCTTATAAAGGCTGTCATGTATGCTAAATATAAAACACATCTTACGATCTTAATATGATCTCCATTTTTAAATAACACTTAATGTTGTTTTTGATTATATGTCTGGAAGAATGAGTGAAAAAGAAATGATAGAAAAAACGTAGGAGCTATGTTATTGAGAGGTTGTACTACCAACCCTGTTTAAACGTATATTTTTTCACAGTTCAGCAAGCCAAACTTCAAACGTTATAAATACGGGGGCGTACGGCGAATGTGGTATTCCCACCACATTTTCCCACATTTACATTTATTTAGCAATCCGCATTTCAATAATATTTTTTTAAAAATTCAATCCTATTTTATTTTGTAAAGCTCATGTTACTCTTTTATAATAAGACAAGGAATATGAATATGAAGAAGAGAGGATGCGAAAGAGCAATTACGAAGCAAATCTGGTAGAAATCGAACTAAACAATTATCTCGTCGACATGGGATTGCGATCTTGTAGACTTGACGAAAATGCTGACACTGATGCAGTATGGCTTAAGTATTTATTAAATAGAAATGCTTATGTTTCATTTCCATTGATCAGATAGTATACATGCTTTCAAAGCATTATTAACTGCTTATTCCGTGTAGATCAAAATAAACTCTTCAACGATAAAGAAGTTTGTGTTTGGAAACGTTCAGTGTCGATATGGTGTAACTTGACAATGTGTTAATTTGTCAATCCAAGTGAGTTTACATTTGGCTATTGTGGATTGAAAAGAAATTTTCAAGTGTGTGGTATCTTGCATTTCAATTAAAATTTCTTGGTTTTTTTCTGATGGTTTCTATAGCATAAGCATTCGACCTTTCAAAGTCTTTGTTGCTGTTAAAGCATAGGTAACCCCTCTTTCTTTTCAAAGCTTAAATATATACACTACGAGCATCGAATAGAGAAAGTGTGAAAGAATTGTGAAGTAGATACCCGCTTTTTTGCATAAGATAAAACATTTAATTCTTTACCCCACTTACCGTGAATAAGTTTGTGTTCGAAAAAGACGTTGAATCATGTTAAATATTACAGTCAGTGAGATATTTATACAACCAATTGTATTGCATGAAATGTCCAAATAAATAACTAACCAATACTTGTAAAATACTGCTTAAAATTGATACTAATTTTAATTTATTTATTTAGGCAAGGGAAGAATTCGTCCGTTCACTGATTTGCAAAAGGTGGGAGAGTGAAGAAAAATTTGTGATTCCCTCAGAAGAGGACCAAGGCCCGTATCAGATGGATAACCAACCCATAGTTTGTAAATATTGTCTTATTGTTGCAATAAATATTTTGGACTAAGCGATGAAATATATATTTTTCTAATAGAACAATTATAACTTTCCCTTTTAATTTGTAGTTATAATAGATTTTGTTGTGAAAATCTTTCAATGGAGCAGAGTGACTAAAAGCCACAGGACATAGACTTTAGTCTAGGTTTATTTCCAAGTCTTAAGTCAAGTCTTAAGTTGTTGGCGATATTATCAGGTACGCAAATATATTGTGAACGACATTGCTGGGAAAAATTTATTATTGAGCTGTGGCCTCTGACTGATTGACAGTCTTACTAACTGACATAAAAGTCGCATTTGTTGTAATGAAGCCTTGATTAAGTACTGGAAAATATTTCACTTTATATGAGGTATACGAAAAACATATCCTTACCGATTGAAGATGCTGGTACACCACCCTCTTCAGCAGAGTTTAAAAAATGTACTGAATCCATATGGAGCGTCGATTCACTCAGTTTTTTTCCTGGTGAAATTTCGATCAACTTGAGTGGAACACCGTGAGTATACAACTGAATACGTCACGGAAAGAAAGTCAGATGTCACATTTTGTTATTTAAGAGTAGTTGGCGTTTAAAGTTTTCGTCATCTGATAAACTTTCATAGGGCAAAGTTACTTTGCAGCCATGTTGATCAGAAATAGGATCATTTTTATTGGCCACAGTGTGAGCCCTTGTATGTCAGACAATATTTTAACTTGCAGTGTGCGCTTCTGTAGGTATGGCTATATTTTAACGTGTAATGAGCGGTCTTATATGTCTTATCGACTGTGAAATTATCTCCTTTTTAAACAAGAATGACATCGGGGTTTCTCCTCCTAGTGTAGTAAACTCTCTTTTGTAGCATCCAATGCATTAACCTTTTTGAGCATTTTTTCTGTATTTTAGGCGAAAATATTTCCAAATTTTGGAGTACAATATTTTTTTGCATGATGTTCACTCTTTTCACGACTTGTTTTTTAGATTTATAAGCGTCACAAGTGCTGGTGCTGCTAAGTTTAGATCTGGAACCTACCCCACATTCAACACTCTGCTGAGTAATTTTATTCCGTATCTTGGGACTGCAGATCCTAATTTAAATACACAGATTAGCTCATTCCTAACACAGCTTCTTGCAAGACCTCCTATGCAAGAGGCCAGCAGCTGTCTGCAAAAATGGGGTATTGCTTTTGTTTCAAACTTATAAATTAAAACAGGAATTGTATTTGAAAAATAGTGAGATTTTATTATTATTCACTTGATAATTTTCAAAACATTAAATCAGAAATATCTTTTGTGGTTGTATTCAATGTACATCAAACCGAACAATTGAAAACTGGCACCTGGGATTTTTGAAAGTGAATTAATAAATGCTACTCTTCTTAGAGAACAAAATCCATATTAAGTTCGATGCATGATTTTAGCTGGGTCACTTGATTCCCGCTGCTGCTGGCACAGTTAACTGTGCAGTTAGCTTTTGTGAATTTGCCTGAAGATAAGGCCAATTGGTTTAAAGACTGCTGTTTATCTAGTAAAGGAACTGCCAAGCATTATTTGTGAGCTATTTGCCGGTTTAGGATATGTGACAGCGAGCAATTTTAGATCCGAAATTCAGAAGTATTGGTTTAGCCCATACAGCCGCAGCGGTGGGCCTCTGGACAGTTCTGGTTTTCAGCATGTTTTTCAGGTAAAACAAAAGTTTGACATATTTGACATATATCATCACTCTTAACAGGGACAATCTAACAAAAGTAGAAACTAAATAATGAAAAGAGACCAATAAAAATAATAATAATAATTATCTAATAAAAGTAGACAAATATATTTAAAAAATGTAAAATAGATAAATTTATAAAGAAAATAATAATAAAAACTAATAAACATGCATCAATAAAAAATAATAATACAAATTTTATGACAATCAAAAATAAATTAGAAATAATAAGCAAACCTAGTAAAAATAGATAAATTAGAAAATATAAATGTAATAAAATAGATTAGATCAGCAGTGTTACGTAATTGTTGTGATACACATCTCATCGGGATACGAAGAACAATTTTGTTGTCTTCAGGTCGTCACTTAACGATCACTTTATGCTTTATGCTGTAACAGGGAGAAGTGACCACAGGTAAAACCACTCTTACTGGCTATCATGGCTGGGTTAATACCTACAACCAGCAAAGCGTATCACCAGGCGGATTTGTTTATGGATATGCAAGCAAAGATTGCAGAGTATGTGCTTCCTTATTTGTGCTTGCCTAAAAAAATTAAATTAAAAACTAATGGTATCCTATTTAATCTGAAAACTATGTACAATATTCACCAGGATTAGAAAAATGATACATAACTTTTATTTAGGCATTATCGGGACCATTATCGGGACCATTATCGGGACCGTCCTTTAATTGCAGCATTATCGGGAACGTTATATTATCGGGACCAGAAGTGTTGTTGCACAGAATTAATATTGGAATATCATTTGCACGACAATATTTTGCCACATTTTGTTAAGTTGATACATTTTTAGTTTTGTTGTTTTCTCTATATGTACATATATCTATCTGCATAAATGCCGGTTGGGTGACAATAGGGAACAGTGGGCGATAAACCTGTTCAATATTTGCTTCCCCATGGTTTGAATTCACAGAGCTGATGTGTTTCAGAAATACGGCGTTGGAGATCTTGTGAACATCAACAACTTCTACTGGAAAAATGCCAGGAAAGACATCAGTTCCATGTGGGTTGGGGCGAGTCCTGAATTTGAAATTGCCATTTACACGCTATGTGCACTTGTCTATCCGAACGCAGAATGCAAATTTGAAGTAAATGGAGGCACAGCCGTGTCTGCAAAAACCTTTTGGAATGGCGCCACCGCAACTAAAATAGGAAGCGCCTTTACACTTTGCAAATAGCTGAGGAGGACCGAACTTCTTATGAATTGCAATTAATAACATAAATATTTGTCATTAAAAGCAAACACACATCAGTAAAAGCATCAAAAGATAAATTTGATTGTAAAAAATGTATCTGTTTATGTTAAGCTCACAAACTTTGTAAAGTAAAACATCGTTTATCTCGTAAATTCAAAATCAACGAAATAACTTTTTCGGTGATCCGGCAGATAGATTTGGATAAGCTTAAGAGAGACTGTAATTAATACAACATGAAAGATAAAAGCGAACACATGAACAACTATTTAATGGATAATTGAACTGTTTAAAATCTCATATCGGTTTTCATGGAGTAAAATAAAAATAAAAAAATATTGAAAACGTGTGTAAAAGGTTTGAAAATATCTGTGTGCACTTAAGGCTAGAGACTACAATATTGTTCAAAAGGTGATTATCGAAGACCAAGTTGTAATTTGTATGGCTGTGAGTAATGATGCGTATTCGTTTTAGGGGTATGTGCTTTCGCTAAAAAGGCTTTGCACACACTGCATAATGGAAAAAAATAAAAATTTGATTTTATTGAAACATCAAATAGAACTGGTAAGTTGAAGAGCAATGTAGGTTTCGAACCATGATCCTTAAGATTACGATATATCTGCTTCATTGGAAGATAAGAGATCCCATATTTTGTCTTATACTTTGCTGTTAGTTAAACCTAAAGATAAACGTTATTGTTGTAGACTTAGTTTAGTTTTTGAAATGGTGCCCATTTATCCTCTTTATATGACCCCTAGTTTATAAAATAGGTGTTGCATTCATGTGGTCCCCCTTATTAGTTCAATACACGTGTCTTATTAGAGGAACGTAATGTCTCCCATTCTTTGTTCTCCACGTGTTTTGCTTTTCTGATGAAATCAGTCACACTAGACAGACGTGAAAGGTTGGCCCGGAGTTTAAATCAGCCACAATGCGTAAGAAATAAATTTTAAGTTTGTTATAATAAATGCTTAATATGCAGAGACTTTGTCGGTATAATTTAGAGGAACTACACATTGAATTTACATGTTGATGAACCATATTTCTCGGCATTAATTAAATATAATTTTGAGCGTTATTTTATGGCAATCTCCTAAAGACTTGTAATCATTTAGTTGAAGTTCACATTGCGGGCCATGTCGGGGAATATAGAGCAAGAGCAGACACGATCTTTTATTTCCATCTGTCACAGTCATTTTATCAAAGCTTACATGTTATGTTTGCATGATATCTTTGTAGCTCGATTGAATAGTATACTTTTTGCTGTAATGTATCTTTGTTTTAACACACACCCAATCAGGCTATCGTGTGGGAATACTTCATAAATTCACGATACGTTGTACGATGCGGATTGCAATCCTTTTACCATAAGCCTGAGCTCGTTTATGGCGATTCTCAAAACGTCCCTATTCTTATTTTATGATATCTTCCTGTTGGCTCTATATTCCGGTCGTACAATGCTGATGAATTTGATGAGACTTTGATCAATATTTAAAGCGCGTTCTGAGATGAGGATATTTTCTTTTTATGTCTGGACGTTAATACCTATTAACTTGGTTTAATATAAATAAATCGATGTGTTGCAAATATGTTTTCTTTTATTGGCCATACATCTTTATTCCCGTTAAATTGAATTTGGAAGATTATTGACCATACATTGCTCGGACGATCCACATTGCAACCCACTTTATCCTTTATACTCGTTCGTTACAATTCTCAAAACACCTTTATTCACTTTTAATGTAATTTCTCTGTTGCAAATCTCTCTGTTGATTCATTATACCACATTTCAGATTCGCTCATGAAAATTATCAAAACACCTTCATTCATGTTTAATGAAACCTCTCTGTTGCTTCATCATACGGCATTTCAGACTTAATAACCTGTAAACTGGGTCAGCCTATCAAATTGTAGACATCCCAGCAAACATAAGAAGTCTTAAATGGTTAGTAAATGGTTTTACGTCGTGACGTTTTTACAACTGTAACCAAATCAAAAATTTTAAAATAACGTTGATTTTACATCGAGACCTAATAGACCGAAAAGCTGACTTCTGTTCTGTAGCGCTAAAAGCGTTTCATAGACAATTTATTATATTTTTCATATAAAAAGGTAAAACAACTCATTAGTTCTCATTTTTATAGTATGCCCGAGCCCAGCCTTTAAAGGAATGGTATAAAAATTGAGTGGACAATATGGATTGATCGAGTATGACCCTCTTACCTCAGATTAAGTTATTTTTGTCACGGCATCTTTTCCATAAAATCCTGTTCTTAAAATCAATAAATGGGTCAATACAGTGACTACATTTAGAGCACAGCCTGGAAAGAAAGCGTCACATAATTACAGACGTCATATAATTGTGTCATTAGTGTATTTGTTGCGTTGTTATTTCGTGATTTGAATTGAAATAAGTTCCGATGAAATATGAAAAATGTGAAAAAGGGTTTTAAGTAGAAAAATGTTTGTTTAAGGGTGGGCTCGTGAGGCTACTTCCTAAAGATACATGAGTTTAAGGCATATAATTAACATATTTGTATATTATTACTGATTACAAAAAGGAAGGCATTTTACAAGGTAAGCTTTTATTTTTGAAGGTAATTTGTTGTTAGTAACTTTATGCTCTTCTTTCGGTGATTTAGTCTGGCTTAAATAACGACAAGTTTTGAAACATTAGAAGGGGGATGCAGAGAGGGGACAAATTTGTCGGAAAGAATTATTGCTCATTGCAAATAAATGCCTAGTTTTGAAGTCCTCAGCTTAAGTCAATAAGTTAATAAGTTTTTAAAATGCTGGTATAAATTGTTCCTTGTAATCACTGTATCTACAAGTTTTAATTCCTAAACACAAAAAATCCCGACGTCTGTTTGAATTTCATATACAAGTTAAAGCCGAAGTAAAATCCGATGTCAGGTTTACGTCAAGAATGGACGTCGAATTTACGCCGCAAGCCGACGTCGGTTCCAATTTCATTTACAAGTTAAATCCGGCGTCAGTTCGAAGTCAGAAAGGTCGGGTTCCGACGTCAGCCCGACGTCTCACTGACATCGAAATATTTGCTGGAATAACTTCTGTGACGCGGCTAAATTTATTAAAGTGATTTTTCTGGTATTGGCATAACTATAGAATAATTGTCATTGCAGTCTATGAACAAAATTCTATATCAATGGCTTATTCTTAAAATCAGCATTTAATCCAGTAAAAGTGATATTACTTGACACGTTTATTTTTATAAGCCCACGAATCAGTTGAATTAATAAGTTTGTGTTGTCAATCTTATCCTTGGTTGCATAAAGATGCCACTCCTCAATAAGCGCTTGTCGAAGTTGTGTGTAATTTCGCGGAGGTGGCGATCCAGATGATCCCATAGAGGTTCAATAGGATACAGGTCCGTTGAATATGGGGGCCATGGAAGCAGCTGGAAGTTGTTTGCAATAAGGTACTGCTTACACATATGAGACATTGGGGACATACATTATCTTGCATAAAAATGGCACCTGGATTCTGCTGTACATAGGGGACAATCTGAGCACTTAATACGGCGTCAGTGTAGCCGCCAGGTTACCATCAATAACGAGGAACTGCAAACGCTAGCCAAAGAGTATTGCGCCGCATACCTTAAGAAGCCAACACCCAACCGATAAACTTGTCGTGCGCAGGATGTGGTGTAACGCACTCTAGTACGCCGGTATTCTCGCGCACGACCGTCTGCACGATACAGTTGATATCGAGATTCATCACTGAATATCACACGTCGTCAGTGACGGTGTCTCCACTCTCCCTGGCTTGCAGCCCCAGTGAATGCAATTTTGACGTCGGCGGGCGTTGTACACGATACCAACCAGTGGCCGTGGACATTGAATTGCATGTTCGCGAAGGCGAGTAATTATCGCTCTGCTGGATATGAGTGGGTTTTGAGTGCCAGGACTTTCGTTTGCAGTCATAACGGCAGTGCGAAAGCGGTCCCTCATATACTGTAAGTGAATTCTTCAATCTTGTCGAGCGGTCGTTACACGAGGTCGCCCGCTACTCTTTCTGCCTTAAGTGCTTTTGGTATCTTTATAGAGCCGTCGCAAACGATAAATTAGTGCTCGAGTGTACCCAGAGAGTCTGGCCACCTTTCTCGTGGATGGTGTCGCTACACTCAACATGCCTAGTGCTCATTCCCTTTCTGTATAAGAGAGCTGTGGCATTGTTCTCCGTGTTTTTGGAACAAAATTGTCAATTCTTCAAATATTAGGCTAGCTTTCAGCAAACTGTACGAGTTAATAAACAGTACTTAGACCCCAACATAAACACGCTATGGCAGTTCCTATGGTAACAATCACATTGTGTCGCACCGGTCGAGACATTGAATTGATGTATAAAAAAGTACCATACACATAAACATGACCTAATAAATCAGTTGTGCAAATATGAAAACTATGTTCTTAATAATTAAATGGTTATTCGAATAATGGATGCTTTCTTTTTTGGGTCAGTATAGTTGTTTGTAATATATAACTTATCGTTTGTTAGTCTAAAATAATTTAAAAATATTGACAACTAAATTAGAGTCGCATAAAAGCAAACGTCTATTTGAAACGTTTGCTGATTATGCACATAAGTTGTACTAAAAGAAATATTTATAATTCTGTTTAGCTTAAAATTACCCAGTGTAACTGTTAGATTGGTTGGTTGTGTATGACCGGGCATCTACTTTTTGAAAGTGACAAATATATTATTTTCAGCATTTTCCTTGTTCTTATTGAGCGTTTTTATTCAGCATAACATTAATCAAATGTCAGATATGTCTTTTCTATTCTCTTTGTTTTTTATTAATCGATCATCGTATTGCTGTATACAAGTGCAGTGGTAAGCAAAGGCGTTAAAGAACGTTGTGCAAACATCAAACGATGAAACCTCGAAGGATGATAATTTTAGGTCTGTTTGTAACAAATGCCTCAATTTTTAGAATTTGGAGGAGGATTAGACCCTGTTGTGTAAACATTTGACTTTGAACGTTAGGTTTCACGTGTGTGTTAACAGCAGGTCCTGTCGGAATTAATCAGTTGCGGTTAAATTCATGCGAATTTGCCATTAAATACATGTCTATAGACACAAATAAGGGGAAATGTCTGTATTTCAGCAACATCTAGCTCTGTATATTTATAAAGGGTTTTAGTTGATTGTGTTCTTATCCATGCCTTTACGTTGGTTGATGATTATTTGCGCCTGATTTGAGCATATATGACTGTTGCATTTGAGTGCAAGCCCGTAGCAAATTGCATAATAAAACTGCCTATGAGCAAAATGCACACTCATGACTACCTTCATTTTGGATTGCATAGGTCTTAGCCCTAAGTCGTAACACACTTGACCGAAACTGCTCGCAGGCCCAGCTCCTATCCAGTGAAGACCATCCCCCCGGGGCATTACTGCATTAGATCAATTCACCCGCCGTTTTCAAATTACATTGCTGTTTGTTGGCTGAAAAACAGCTTGCACTGATTTATTCATTTATTATCAAAATTAGCTAATCTATTATTTGCCCAGAAGGGAAATTTTTTATCTTGCTGAAGGCATATGAATTGTTATTATTATCGTTGATCAATTTTCTCAACCGTTCACGAAATGGTAATTATTTGTAACAGAAATTTCAATGCTGACTCATCTTATCAATTAGCATATAACGCAGTAATCGCACCAATTGTGTAAATAGTTGCAATAATTGCACATATACACATCTCCTCAATGCAACATAAATAGGTATTTTTTTAGAAAATGGAGGGGGAAGCAGTTCTACAGGGTTAAGCGTACGAGGATTTTGCCATCAGGGGTGGGTGTACGGGGGATGCTTAGGAGCTTTGCAGCTTTGTTGGAGTACATGGTTGGTGCTATATTCCCAAGTACATTAATTCTTGCAATATATGGGCTAAGAAAGACCATTGTAAAGCATATGTCTCATTTAAGGCAGAATCAAACGTATTGCATTTCAAAGATTTTCAAATCAAAATTTGTAAAATCAAATTTATCCAACGTCATCAAATCAGAATGTAATTATTGGTGCATTTTAGAAATGGACAATTATTTATTTTTCATGATTTACATGAGAAAATTGGGAAAACCCACTTATTGATTCTCTGGAAATTCATAAATGCTGTTTTTTCACTTTTCAGTTATCCCACGAGGAAAAAAATAACAACAACACTAGTCGCGATTTCGCAAAGAAAGCGCAGCATATTCGAAAGCAAATAATAAATAATGAAGTGCATTACAGCTTTAACTGAACAGCAATTCATGCTATAATTTGCTTTGAATTTAGTGATTATCTTAAGTACAATATTTTATCAGTGATACCAGCAAGAAAAACATTAAACAGTGCAACACCCAAAGCCAACTTTCTTGGTAACCTGTTGTGTTATCAGTCTAATTTATCAGATAACAAGTAAATTAGCAGTCCGTTGCTGATAATGTTCTTCCTAAGTAAGTGTTGTATCAAAATTAATATGCATATGCGTAAAAGAAGGGTTGTATATACTGGAAAAACATGAGGTAATCCCACAGGTGCTTATTTGTAACTTAAGCAAAAATTAAAATAACGTCTTAACAATTACATGGCGCAATCAGTTTTTGTAGAAAGAATGAAAAATAAACTTATTTTGCTCAATTTCAAACAACCTATATGCAACATTTTAAACTACTGGAGCTTTCGAAACACAAATATTAACAAATATTAGTAAATAAATATCAAGAAACTTCCATTTATGTCTCTTTATTAAAATGTATCAATAAAGATGCAACGGTAAGACAAAACAGAAATGAACTATTTTGGCGTGCTCGAATATCATGCAAAAGTATAAAACATGGTACCGGAGTTAAGTCACGATCAAATCCCAATATAGCCACACATCATAGTCACTTCTCAAAACATACTAATCTTAACCCGGTAAAAGTGAGTTAAGTAAAATTGACATTGAAGTTTCACAGAAATTATGTCATTCTACCAATTTCTTTCCTATTTACTTTATTTTATGTGTAATACGTACTTAAGTGATTGCTTTACCTTATTGAATATTATGTTACTTTTTACAATTTTATCATTATAAATAATTTTCAATTTGATATTTGTGTACTTAGACATAATTCGGTTCTTCGAAGCAATAAATGTTGGATGAGAAAATTTAGTTGAAAATGCTCAGTTTGAACCCAGTGCCTTCCTGGAACTGAGTTTAGCTTATAGCAATAAAGTGACAAAAGCATGTTCCGTTACTATAAAAGTTATCTTTTATCAATTGAAAACACTTTTTTAGATCATTTTTGTATTTGGCTTAAAGAGTACAGATTGGCAAGTTCGTGATATAAACGAAAGTTCTTATGTTTTTATTGGCTCCGTGATTATACGCAAGATACATTAACAAAATGCACTATCAATTAAAGAGCCAAACCATTAGATACAAAAACACTAGGTGCCTTAAGATAGTTGTATTTATCCCTACAGTTCATTGTTGTTGCTGATACAGGTTGCAGTTTATCAACGACAGAGTTCGCCTGGAGGTCTTATTACACAGTACAGATAACAGCGCCTTCACTGCATACACAGTGAAACATCGCTATTAGGGATTATAATTGACTGAATACTCAAGTCCCTCATGTCGGTGTGTGCATAACTTTGACGTCTTGCTAATTGTGAGTATTGTCAGTGCTTAATTTTTGCTACTTGAAAATATCTCTTACCTGAGGTCTGTTGAGAGTTTGCTTGTGCAGCTGCTAACTGTAGTTGGCATATCTTTATCACAGTGCACGCTTGTTCCGTTTTATCTGCAGACCACACAATTCAGACTTAACACCTTGTGTAACAGTTTCTTTAATACATTAACTGAGCATAAAGACTTGCTCTTTTTTATGCTTTTTAAAAGATGGAGCAAATTTAAGCGGACCAGCTATGATTATTTAAAAGATAACGATTATTACAACAAATAATTTTTGAAGCCTTTATCTTATCTTTACTGAAACTTTGAAAGTGGGATTGGAGGGCTGAAGTTATAACACCAGTACTGTGTTCATTTTCAATTAATTTAGTTTCAATTAATTATTTAATTAATTTAGTGCAATAATCTTGTTTTCTTTTTCTTAGTGGCTTTCTGCAAAATGTGTAGAAAGCGGGATTTTTGTACTCCAGATGCAGACATTTATTACTCGAAACTCTCTTAGTTCACCAAGACTAAGACCGACGTTCACGGATCCAGTAGTTTTTTTTCTCTGAAGGGAAGGGCAAATTTAAATAAGATCGAATAATTTTGACTGAGTCAAATTGTATCAGATGAAAAATGACCAAGTTAGTTCCAAAATAAAATTTACAAACTTGTGCTGTGAAGTGTTTAAACGTATGGACCAATGCAAATGAAACACTTTTAGGTCTTTAAACTTGATATCCTGTTTAATGTAAACCAATCTAATTAGGTGAGACATTCAAACATTCTCAGGTGGTTTTGCATTTCTGCTATTAGTTCCTGTAAATAAAAACAACCAGCACATTGAGAATGCTTTTGATTGTTACAAGCTATGATTTAAATAAAACCACTTCGGAATAAAATAAGACTGTTGGAGCCCTGATGTAAAAAAAATCATCTTGAAAATGAAGCTATTCTATTGGGAAACGTCCATCTTTGGTTTTCATACGATGACACCACCTTTACTCTGACACATTAGGACAAGTGTAAAAGAACGTTGTATATTTGTGGTTTGCTTTTATTTTGTTTTGATTCCTCATCTCTTTTTCTAAGTGCGCTGCTTTATTGGTACGCTCTCAATCAGTGTAAAATAACCTCATAGAAATGGTAGCTATATTTTGTCGAAAATGGTTAAATCGGGTTCTTCATTCGAGTGATAAACCCATAAAATTCCTTATTGCTATCTATGAATTGAACACTTTCTAAGCGTTAATTATGTCAGTTGGCGGAGAAAATAGTCTAGTTTAAAACATTTTTAATCAAATGACTCTTGAAATCTTATATCATTCATCATTATACTAATTATTTTAAATCACGATACAACATTTTTTATCTTTTCCACATTTGAAAAAATGTTCATACTTTCTTTGATCTATCTGCACTAAGGATTGTGTAGAAAAAAGTATTCAGTGCAGCATATGCTAGGAGACGATGAACATGTTAACAATTGTTGTGCCCATAGACTTACTGGTCTGTTAGGTGAAATCTAGTGGGAATTTTTACTTAATTTATAATCTCTGTACTTTCTTTTTTAATCTTCGGTGCACTGCCTGAGCGGAAATTTATCTAATCGCCTTGAACCAATATTCGTCAGGTACTCCCAGTTTGAAATAAAATTATGTATAAATATGCACTGATATCGATACCAGTTTCATATTATAAAAATGATAATAAAACAAGCAAGTTAGAAGATATCAGATTAATCAGAAATGATTTATAGTTCAGTCAAGCAGTGGTAACCATTTGTTATCAAGCATGTCTTAATTGTTTTAGTGTATTATGAAAAGAGCAATGTTTTAGTGTATTATGAAAAAAAAGCTGTAACACTTCGAACAGTGATTGGTGTCATGTTTTTAATTGGACTTTAGCAAACATATACATACATATCAAGCTTTGACTGACCAGTTCAAAGTTTCACTTGCAGTGCTATCAATAATTAAACAATATTTTAGGCGTTGTTTAATTGAAATTGAAATTTGCTTATTATTTGAGCTGGCAGGATTTGTTCTATCGTTCGTAGCTATATCTCCAGTTTTTTACTGTAAAAATATGCCACTAGACATGCTTATGATGATATTGGACATTGCTTAGTCGATAATAAATGGGCTCTGTTCAAACTCAAATACAGTAAGTTATTGAAAATAAATTTTAATTGAGTTAAAACAATACTTCAAAATTTTACTTTCAAAAACGCTACTTTTAAACTTCACTTTCATATAGTTTTATAATTGCATCTTGTGCTTTCAGTATCATTACCCAATTACAAAGAGCACTTTTTGAATTCTAAAAAATCTTATACTAAATATCAAAAGTTTTTAGTATTTTGCCATATGCTTTTTTTTGAAAAATTGACAGACCATTCTGTCGATGTTTATTAGCCGTCCCGTAAAGAATATCATTTCAGTTCATTCATTGTTATTACATTTCAGGCTTGCAGATATAAAAAAGTTTATTTTTCTAAAACATTAATATATTTTATTTTTATTTATTGAATGATTGACTTTATTGTATGACTAAAGGTCCGCATGTAAACGTCTGATATGAGGCAGTGCACTGCTGTCAAATCATCATTGAAAATGTTGAATTTGTTAAATGTAAGCTTCACCACCACCTTTTTGAAATATTTCTCATTGTTTCATCGTTTCCTCTCATTTTCCATGGCTTCTCCAAATTGGCATTATTCATCAATTTGGAAAACTCTTTTTCAAATAGGAGCGCACTCTGGTGGCCATTTCTATGCCAAGCAGACCAGGGAAGACTACAAGCATCGCATGGAAAGTGTACAGGAATCTAAAACTTTTCGCATTTTACTCAGTTCTTTTGCTGATCTGCTACAAACCACGCTCGTGGCTCTGTATGCTTACTTCTTTTAAAATATTGATTTTTCGGCTAAGGATAAGATATATTAGATGCAATTGTTGTAGACAAAAACAGTTATTTGCAAAAAGTATAACTTTTGGTATATAGCAAATAGTAAATTGGTCATATTTAAACAATATTTTTTTTTCAATTTTCTACATACAGCAGCAACAACGTAAAGCTTGCCATTGCAAAGAAAACAATGTTTTTTCAAAAATTACTCGAGAAATTAATTTTGACCTAAAATAAGCAAAGCCAACTTTCTTTGTGGAATATTTTTTGGAATGAGTTCTTTGAATTGTATTTATGAAAGAGACATAAATTCAGCAGTATATGGCCTTTAATAAACTACATTGAACCACATGTAGCAGATATTTACTGTAACTTAGCGAAGCGACAGCTGTCGGTATAAGAGCATATGGTGTTTAAGGATTAGATTGAAATAAGAAAAAAGCAGTTGTGACTGTAACGAGTGACATTGAATAAAGCTACATAATATAATATGTAAATTCCAAAGGTCTGCAATACTGATTAATTTCCTTCAAAGATTTGCTTGTAATTCAAATATCCTACCCAAACCTTAAATAAATCTACATATTCTCTATCATTCGTTTGATTTTTGTATCTCAAATTAATTGCAATGAGGGAACCGACCACACTCATTCAAAAGGAACTACACTGGTTACCGATTCAATTTCGTATAAGATTCAGAATTTTAGTTATCTGTTTTATTTGTGTTCGTGGTACTGCTCCAGCCTATTTATGTGATCTTATTTCACTTTATAAAACAGCAAGAAGTCTTCGATCTGAAGACAAAATGTTACTAAAAGTTCCTTTTACAAGAACTAAGTTTGCTGAGAATTGTTTTGAAGTTAAAGCACCACAATGGTGAAATGAACTTCCCGTTGACTTGAGATACTGTGATAATTTGCCATTGTTTAGAACCAAATTAAAGTATCATTTATTTCAACTTGTCTATAACTAGTCAATGAAGATCTTTAGTTCTAGTCATAGTACCATTATTTGTATTAAATTTTAGTTTGTAAAGTTATTTAGTAATGCATATTCTGTTGTTGTAAAGCGCTTAGAGCTTATATTTTAGAATAAGCGCTATAAAAATGAAGATGAATAACAATAATAAAAATAATAATTAAAATGAGTAAAATAGTATTATTCTTAAAGTGAAATGAAGTGAAGTGAAGCTAAGACATCAATAACAATAGTTAATTAAAATAATTAACATCAAGGATTTTAGCAATCATTAATTCAAATCATCAATACCAAGGATTTTATTTCAGATAAAATACGATTACACATATATTGCAGTAAAATTTATTAATTAATCTAAAACAATAAGAAAAGACTTGAAAAAATGAAAGGAATTTTTCACTTTGACAATTGAGTATCATATTTGTTATTTGAAAGAGGGGTATAACTTTCGGCATATTCGATATTTGCACCAGAGTTTATAAAGCGTTCATTATCTATAAAAGGGTATGCTGTCGGAATCGTATTCTGTCTATTGGGAATTTATCAAAATCCAGCAGAATTTGAAAATTGTTCATGTGAAACTTTGAAAAACTTACCCGAAGAAGCATTTCATATATAACGAACAGAAACGCTTTTGAGCGCTTTTAAACGTTTATAAAACTTTTTCTAAACCCCAAAAGTTTACCTTATAGGTCTATTTGAGCGGACCATTCCATAGGGAGTGGTATTTTGCATATGTTCATTTACTGCACCTAAGGTAAACAATAGTGCTGCTTTTTAGTGTTAATAAAATATTTATCTTGTGAATTTTCCCATGCTTTCATAAACGATTTTCACATATGATATATAGAAGTTATCAAGTTTGTTGTAAACGCCGTACAGTGCATCTGATTCACATTATATGAATGATTGTTGTACTTGCAGCATTGCTGGTTTACATGCTATGCATGTCTGTCTTACTTGCCATATTCCAGATTTGCATCACGGATATGCTTTTCGTACTTGCCACATTTATGATTTACATTCTTTGCATTTCTGTCGTACTTGTTGCACACCTTATTTCAGCATGTGCAAGTCTGTCGTGATTGTTGCACACCTAATTTCAGCATATGTAAGTCTGTCGTACTTGCTGCACATCTAATTTCAGCATATGTAAGTCTGTTGTACTTATTGCACACCTAATTTCAACACATGTAAGTCTGTCGTACTTGTTGTACATCTAGTGTCAGCATATGTAAGTCTGTCTTTCTTGTTGCACACCTAATTTCAGTATATGAAAATCTGTCGTACTTCTCGCACACTTGATTTCAATATGTGCATGTCTGCTGTACTTAAAATTTACCTAACTTGATATGCACAACCATGAATACACTTAGCCGAAACTAGATTTAATTGTTATTTGTTCCACTGTTCGCCCTTACATATTTCTTAACACGTCTTGGGAAGCCAATTGACAAGTTTTTTTAAGTAGCTCGTCTGTGAAACATATATTTAATAACTGATTTAAGACTTGCAGCAAAGAATCAGAGTTCAATTTCATTTTTGTCTTTTATTTCACATTGTATAACATTTATGTTTTCAACGGAGTTTATATAGGATTTATATAGAATATAACAAATTTCTGCTTCCGTATACGCATTTTGCTTTCGTACTCGTATTCTGTTTTTTTTTCAAACTCGAATTTTGCTTTCATATTCGTATACTGCTTTCGTACTCGTGCATCTCCTTCTTTCATACTTACATTCTGCTTGTGAACTCGAATTCCACTTTTGTACTCGTATTCTTCTTTTGAACTCAAATTCTGTTTTAGCTCTGTATTCTGCTTTTGTGATTACATTGTGCATTTATACTGCGAGTATTTTTTTTGCCTTAGCTGGGAGTTGCACACAGATGTAAAAGTAAATATTTTAAAGAAACGAAATGAATTCAGTGAAAAATACACTCATCGGCATTAAACGAGAATCGTAAAATAAGCTTTGTTTTATAGCTATCTAAAGACTTAATTCACACAATAATATCTATAAGTATAATAACTAAAATACGCACTTTGTCCGAAACAAATTACTTGATAATCCGTTGTTTTATCGGCCAGATTTCTTAGTACAAGATAAATAAACAGTACACTACCGATTAGTATGGAAAAAAAGAGATAGCAAAATCAAAGCACTAACAAATTAAACGTGTGGGCCATGTTTCTTACAAACAGAAATATAACGAAACCTTCTTTTTGCAGGAAATTTGTCAAAAATTAAATGACATACGCTACTAAAATAATTATTTTACCGAAAATAGCAATTTGATATATCACAATGTAAAGCTTATTAGCTAAAGTATCATTTTATTTTGAAACTTAATCTCTCATTTTTTCTTTTGGTTAAAGTTTAACTTTTTACAGCACTTGATCGTAGATGCCTCCTCCTAATACGAAATGGTTAGGCGTAGAATTAAGGTAGGAAAATGAATTCCGATCACTCATTATAGAACATATGACTTAAATAATAATTTAAATTGCAAGTCTTCTGTTTTCAGTTAGGGTCTCGTGAACAATAAAGCAAATTCGCCTTATGCTCATAGACTCTTCTTCCGCACCCCCACCCCATGGCTGCACCACAGAATCTGACATTCTGACCGCACCGAGGAAACATAAATAAAGAGCTCGTAAAGTTAATGAGTACTGGAGATTCTTGAATACATGTGATGTATCCCAAAAAGACGATAATTATTCAAATTTAGAACTGCTTTTTCAGTGGCTCAGCCAGACATTTTAGAATATGGTGACATTGGGTTGGGGGTTATAGAAGCCCATTTCATCTTAGTGGACACATTAACGTAAAAGAGGAACAAATGATGCAAGGGAGGGGATGATCAGCCGATGTAAAGAAGGGCAAATTTTTGTGTCAATTGGGGACAAAACATGTAAAGGAAGGCAAATAACTCATGTAAAGTTTGGGGGAGGGACATAACAGATTATGTGGGGTACAACGCATGTAAAAAGTGTAAGAGATGCACAAACATGTAAATGGAAAAGAGCCTATTCAAACGATGCACAGCTCAAATCAAAGAGGGGCACAGCCCACGTAAAGTTGAGGAGGCGGGGTGAGCAACCAATTCAGTGGAATTGGACCCAATCCATGAAAAATTTTACAGAACAACTGTAAAGGGTCGCATCCCATTTGAATGAGGCATAGCCCTCGTAAATAGGCACACCGCATTTAAAAGTGGCACAATCCATGAAAAGGGGACACAACCCATGCAAAAGGCAGCTCAGACCCTCAATTTCTTTTACGTAGAATAGTTTTATACATGTCAATGTGAAAGACTCCAAAGAGCTGCTGTTTCCTCAGGAATTTCGAAATAATCTTCCCGTTTCTCTCTCTTTTCCTTTTCAATGATTCCTCAAATATTAATTATATATTTTAGCAAAATATTATAATGTGATACAAGACGTTAATTTAGCAACCAGTTCTTATTTGTTTTCTATTTTATTTTTACCTTAACCCTACATCCTATCAGTAATACATTACATATGACATAAAAAACCTTGTGTGCAACGCTCAATGGAAACTTTTTTGATAAACCGTAGTGCTGCTGGGTATAATAATAAGATTATGAAGTTAATGAGCAGTGCACTACTGATTATTTTAGCGAAGTAAAAAGTAATAGAAATGTAGTCAAAGCATCAAAAATAATATAAAACAATTGCTAGATACGCATAAGTAAAGTTAGGGTTAGTAGGAAAGTATGAGGTTAGTCGGTTCTTGGTTGGTTATTGCCTAAGTGAAGACCTAGATAGTATGTTGGGTATATCACTGTATCATAAACTTTAACAATATTGGTTCAACGGAAAACAACCCAGTGGGTCGTCTGACAGCATAACTAAGTTTACCTTACAATAGTTTGATAGATTTAATCTTCATCAAACTGGTGATTATTTAAACCCGACTTATCGGTTTGAAATGTATACAACTGCTACGCATTTTTCGAGCAACTAAAATTTGCTATAACTGAAATAAAGAAGCGAGAATAATTGCAATTTGTCTTATCTTATGCTTCCTTTATTTATTATGTAAACGAATGTCTAGAATGTTAAATTTAATCGTTTTTTTTGTTTAAATAGCTCAAGAAAAATGCAATAGACAAGTAAGACAAAACAAGAAAAGGAAGGGCATGTATAAGAATGCGCACATATCAGGTGAAAGCTTCTAAAACACTATGTCGGAATAACATCAGGTTGCGACGAAATCGTAATCTTCACAATGTGAAAGTCGATGAGTAGTCACAAAAGACTTCGGATGTTCGCCGTCATGGATTGTGACGAAAGACATGCCATTTTATTCAACATGAATGTTTAATGAGAAATTTTATTTGAATATCCACAGTTTGAAAAAATTTCCTTTCTCGAACTAATATATGGCTTTTAGCAATAAGCTACAAACATATATTCCATTAGTATAAAAGCAATCTCTTATCAATGTTAGAACGCTTTTGGGGATTAATTTTACGTATATTTAGTTCAAACTATATTTAGAAGTGAGCAAGTTCGAAATTTCAACCACAATGCATGTTATTTTTTATAAAAAGTGTTCCGAGATTATACTTAAGGTCTAACAAGATACAGCATCGACAAAAGATACAAAACATTAGATACAGAACATTAGCTGCCTTAAGACATTTGTATGTACCAATAAACTTCAAACTTATCTCTGAAATGAATGGTAGCTTATCAAAGAAAGAGTTAGCCTGCTGATCTCATAGCTCAGTGCAGATAACAACAAAAAATACTCATTCTCATACTATCAAAAAGACAAGAAATTTAGTTTCCCGCTTTTCGTTACTTGTAGTTTTTAATAAATTGGTGATATATTGCCCCTTTATATAATGACTTTACAATGCACGTAAATTAGTTTCCCATCAACAAGAAAATGGTTTTTAAAGTTTGGCTTTTCAAATCTTTTTTTCCAGGTGTAATTCGAATTCTGAAAATATATCTGCTTTTCTTTTTTTGACATTTTTTGTTGTTTCGCAAAGAGTAATATAATATTATACTCTTCTCTAGTTTCTAAACTTTCGTTGAACTCGATACCGGCGAAAAATCCGTTACGTTTGTCATCTTTGGCATAATTTAATATGAAGGAAATGTATATACAAAAATTGATTGACCAAAATACCTTTCGAGATTAAATTTTGACATAACACAATCTGATAATTTTCTTTTCAACGTATGGCATACATATGGCCACTGCAGTCTTATTATAATTTAGACCACCCCAAAATGTTGATAAAATGTTCGTCATTCATGTGATAAAAAGCCTCTTCATAATGACCAACACTAATTAAAAATAGTTCATAAAACTTTATCTATTTAATGTTAACAAATCTGAATAAGACATACATTCTCATCGTGGTTTTTCATTGTCCTCTTTAAGAGAGGGCCTTTAAACAAGACAAACACAAAATTGAAACTTCTTTTGATTGTTGCAAATTATGAAAAAATGAGACCACTTTACAATTAAATAAGACTTTTCACAACCAGGATATCAGATACGCATGTTCTGTAAAGAAAAATCTATGTTGAGATAACTTTTTACCATAACGTGGTCATGATATAAAGTATGAGATACATACATTCGTTTTCACAACTTCACTCTGAAGCGCTAGGAGAACTTTCTCAAAGTACGTCCATCTTCATGTATCGCTCTCCATTCCCGTCTTTTAACTCATAGAATTGACATGTGTACGTGGAAAAATCAGTCTAGTGTCTAATCATTTTTCTATATACATGCTTTTCAAGGAAAAAAACTAATATAAATGTAAACACATACATAGTTGAAGCATTTGAACTAATAATGCAATATGTGGTTTGTTATTTGAAATCAATACTCTTGATATCAGATATCGAAACAGTAATATAATATATAATTTTAAACCAATACATCATAATATTCGATATCGAACAAGTAATTAAAAGTCTGGTTTGTGGCTTTAAATAAGCAACTCCTGAAATCCGATATTATTAGTCATAATACTAATTATTTCGAAACATGATAAGACAATATGTTCTATCTTTATTTGTGAATAGTAGTTCATACTTACTGTCACCTGTCTGTAGTAAGCATTGTTTATACAAAAACGTTCAGTAATGCATGTGTTATTCCATACTGATTACACTAAATGTTGTAAAAATACAATCGAAGTTTGTACTTTGAGTGTTGGCGCAGTAATACACCTTTTATAAAGTGTATACTATTACGCGAACATTTTCAATTACGTAGAACAACGAAAATCATCCACAAATCAAATTAAAATTTATTTTAAGGCCTTTCAACTCAGAAAGATCATTTACAATAATATAATATACATATTTAAGTATTTATTTATTTATTCATTCTTAACCAATATGTGCCACACAAACACAATTTTGAATAAATTTCAATATAAATATGCCGTTATATCTTAACCAGTTTCGTACATTTTTACAAAGACAATTTGTTTTCAAAATAAAGTAGCTAAAATTATAAAAAATAAAAAGAACAAAAAAATAACAAAGAAAAAGCCAAAAAGGTTGATAGACCGGTACACAGAAGGCAAAGTGAGCGTGATAATCAAGTGTTCTCTAGCATTTTCTTAAGGGTTATCAGTATGCTATAAACAAAAGCAATGTTATGGGTGTAAGGGTCCTGAGGGATGATTTTGATAGCTCACAAAACTGACTACATAAGGGCCAAACCTAAATGTAATTCACAGACAGTTATTAATCGAGCTTCAACACATTGAACAGTTATTTGTATAATGTTCTAAAGTTAAAGCATCAATTCACACGCATAATTGTAAAGGTAATTTAACTCATGTTACAGATTAGACTGTGACATAAACACATACGATGATACGTACAAATTGTACTCAGATTTATTTTATTTTTTAAATTAATGGATCAGTTGAGAGTTGATGCTACAGCGATATCAATATTTGCATAATAATGAGGCTGTTATTCAATTTTGTTTTAGATTTGTTTATTATTTGAGATGGAAGGATTCGTTCTACCGTTGGTAGCGATATTTGCAGTATTTTACTGTGAATTTTCCTTTGGGCAATTTCATGATGATGTTGGAAATTCCTTAGTCGATGTTAAGTGGACGTTATTCAAACACAAATACGGTAAGCGATTTGAAATAATTCTAACTGAATAAATGGGATCCCAAAAACATTTAGATATCAGAATCATGTTGACCTGATCTTTCTGATGTCGGATTGACGTCCAATCTTGATTGTATATGAATTGAAAACGACATTGGAATATGTTCCGAAGATTCGACGTTGGTTGTTAACCTAAACCTTGAACTGACGTCATATTAAGGTTGTATATGAAATTAGAACCGAAATCGGGAATTCACTCGAAACCGATATCCGAAACAAGCCGATATCGGTTCTTGACCTGAACCTGATATCGGATTGACATCGGCTTTAAGTTTCTTTGTTTTACAGTTAAATTAATAAATGTGGTGACTAAAATGAACAATGTATACAAAGCAATTGTCTAAACCTGGATTATTTTTCTATGTAATGAAAAGCAAAACCAACCAAATGATCTTTTAATAACAGTGTAACTATAATAGCTATAATTGATAAAGTAAATAAATATTTTGCATTAGTTTAAAGTGTACAGTGATTATTTGCGACTAAATTCACTTATAGCGATTCAACATAATGCACTAATTATTCATCATAAAAATAACCTTCAGAGAAATACATTCCTTTTGTCATCAGTTATAATACAAACACACCAACTGATATGCCTATGGATTCATGTGGTTTAAGAACATACCGCACGAGCTAATTCCATGAACAAATATGTTCACGATTTCGAACGGTTCTTGTTATTTTTTACAATAAGACGGAAGTACCGTATTTCAAGTTTTCAACTCAAATTGCGAAATAACAAAGCAACAAATACACAAATGACGCAAATATATTGCGTAATTGCATGATGTTTCGTTTTGAGGCTGTGTTTCAAAAGTCGCCACGCTATTATTCATCTATTATGAGAAACGGCTTGTGCGGAAGCCGTACGTTAAACAAATGCTAAAACAGGGTGGGCGGGAAGGGTCAAACCAGCCCAAAATTGACAGCTCGTTTTTCTTTCAGTGTATTATACTGTAACCTCTAGGCATATAATAAAATATGATAACTTAAAAATAGATTTCCCTTTTCTATGTGCAATATATAATAAACTTTCTAAGAAAGGGTAGTTTTACATCATTAAACTTTTACTTGCTTTTTCTATAAATGAAAATACTGCAAAAGGAAAAAAAACGTTAAAAAGTTTGTTGTATGACGTCGCACTGAAGTCGGCTTTGCAGTAAATGAGAGCGCATTTAAAATCAACCTTATTACAACATTTATTGATCGGATTATAGTTGTGAAAACGTCGCGACATAAGTTACACCATTTACCGACGTTTATGAGCCGTCTTATAAAAGCTCTCATGAATGCTAAATATAAATCTTAAGATCCTACTATGATCTCCATTTTTAAATAACATTTAATGTTGTTTTTGATTACACGTCTGGAAGAATGAGTGATAAAGAAATGATAGGAAAAACGTAGGAGCTATGTTATTGAGAGGTTTTACTACCAACCCTGTTTAAGCGTATACAGTTCAGCTTCCATGCAAGCCAAACTTCAAAATTTATAAATACTGGGGCGTACGGCGAACGAGGTATTCCCACCACATTTGCCCACACTTACATTTATTTAGCAATCCGCATGTTAATAAATGCATCATTTTCAACAGTATTTTTTAAAAAATCTGAATCCTATTTTATTTTGTAAAGCTCGTGTTACTCTTTTATTTCTTCAGACAAGAAATATGAATATGAAGAAGAGAGGATGCGAAAGAGCAATTACGAAGCAAATCTGGTAGAAATCGAATTAAACAATTATCTCGTCGACATGGGATTGCGATCTTGTAGACTTGATGAAAATGCTAACACTGATGCAGTAGGGCTTAAGTATTTATTAAATAGAAATGCTTATATTTCATTGCCATTGATCAGATGGTATGCATGCTTTCATAGCATTATTAACTGCTTATTCCGTGAAGATCAAATTAAACTCTTCAAAGATAAAGAAGTTTGTGTTTGGAAACGTTCGGTGTCGATATGGTGTGCCTTGACAATGTGTTAATTTGTCAATCCAAGTGAGTTTACATTTGCCTATTGTGTATTGAAAACAAATTGACAATTTTCAAGTGTATGGTATCTTGCATTTCAATTAAAATTCCTTGGTTTTTCCTGGTGGTTTCTATAGCATAAGCACTCAAACTTTCAAAGTCTTTGTTGCTGTTAAAGCATAGGTGACCCCTCTTTCTTTTCAAAGATTAATTATATACACTACGAGCATCGAATAAAGAAAGTGTGAAAGAAATGTGAGGTAGATACCAGCTTTTTCTCTGCAATATCCCACAGAGACAAAACATAAGATAAAACATTTAACTCTTTACCCCACTTACAGTGAATAAGTTTGTGCTCGAAATAGACGTTGTTGAAATAAACCAATAAATAACTAACCAATACTTGTAAAATACTGCTTAAAATTGATAATTTATTTATTTAGACAAGGGAAGAATTTGTCCGTTCATTGATTTGCGAAAGGTGGGAGAGTGAAGAAAAATTTACGATTCCCCCAGAAGAGGACCAAGGACCGTATCAGATGGATTACCAACCTATAGTTTGTAAATATTTTCTTATTGTTGCAATAAATATTTGGGACTAAGCGATGAAATATATTTTTTTTCTAATAGAACAATTATGACTTTCACTTTTAATTTGTAAGTATAATTGCATTTTGTTGTGAAAATCTTTCAATGAAGCAGAGTAACTAAAACCCACAGGACATAGACTTTAGTCTAGGTTTATTTCCAAGTCTTAAGTCAAGTCTTAAGTCAAGTTGTTGGTGATATTATCAGGTGCGCAAATATATTGTGAACGACATTGCTGGGAAAAATTTATCATTGAGCTGTAGCGTCTGACTGATTGATAGTCTTACTAACCGACATAAAAGTAGTATTTGTTGTACTTAAGCCTTGATTAAATTCTTGGAAATATTTCACTTTATATAAGGTATATGCATATACATATCCTTACCGCATAAACATATCCTTACCGATTGAAGATGCTGGTACGCCACCCTCTTCAGCGGATTTTAAAAAATGCACTGAATCCATATGGAGCGTCGATTCACTCAGTTTTTTCCCTGGTGAAATTTCGATCAACTTGAGTGGAACACCGTGAGTATACAACTGAATACGTCACGGAAAGAAAGTAAGATGTCACATTTTTTTAATGAAGAGTAGCTGACGTTTGAAGTTTTCGTCATCTGATAAACTTTCATAGGGCAAAGTTACTTTGCAGCCATGTTGATCAGAAATAGGATCATTTTTATTAGCCACAGTGTGAGCCCTTGTATGTCAGACATTGTTTTAACTTGCAGTGTGTGCTTCTGTAGGTATGGCTATGTTTTAACCTGTAATGAGCGCTCTTATATGTCTTATCGACAGTCAAATTATCTCATTTTCAAAGAAGAGCGACATAGGGGTTTCTACTCGGAGTGTAGTAAACTCTCTTTTGTAGCATCCAATGCATTAAAATTTTTCAGCATTTTTCTGTATTTTTGGCGAAAATATTTCCAAATTTTGAAGTACAATATTTTTTGCATGATGTTAACTCTTTTCACGACTTGTTTTTTTTTAGATTTATAAGCGTCACAAGTGCTGGTGCTGCTAAGTTTAGATCTGGAACCTACCCCACATTCAACACTCTGCTGAGTAATTTTAATCCGTATCTTGGGACTGCGGATCCTAATTTAAATACACAGATTAGCTCATTCCTAACACAGCTTCTTGCAAGACCTCCTATGCAAGAGGCGAGCAGCTGTCTGCAAAAATGGGGTATTGCTTTTGTTTCAAACTTATAAATTAAAACAGGAATTGTATTTGAAAAATAGTGAGATTTTATTATTATTCACCTGATAATTTTCAAAACATTTAATCAGAAATATCTTTTGTGGTCGTATTCAATGTACATCAAACTGAACAATTGAAAACTGGCACCTGGGATTTTTGAAAGTGAATTAATAAATACTACTCTTCTTAGAGAACAAAATCCATATGAAGTTCGATGCATGATTTTAGCTGGGTCACTTGATTCCCGCTGCTGCTGGCACAGTTAACTGTGCAGTTAGCTGTCGTGAATACTGTGCCTGAAGATAAGGTCAATTGGTTTAAAGACTACTGTTTATCCAGTAAATTAACTGCCAAACTTTATTTGTGAGCTACTTGCCGGTTTAGGATATGTGACAGCGAGCAATTTTAGATCCGAAATTCAGAAGTATTGGTTTAGCCCATACAGTCGCAGCGGTGGGCCTCTGGACAGTTCTGGTTTTCAGCATGTTTTTCAGGTAAAACAAAAGTTTGACATATTTGACATATATCATCACTCTTAACAGCGACAATCTAACAAAAGTAGAAACTAAATAATGAAAAGAGACCAATAAAAATAATAATAATAATTATCTAATAAAAGTAGATAAATTTATTTAAAAAATGTAAAAAAGATAAATTTATAAAGAAAATAATAATAAAAACTAATAAACATGCATCAATAAAAAATAATAATACAAATTTTATGACAATCAAAAATAAATTAGAAATAATAAACAAACCTAGTAAAAATAGATAAATTAGAAAATATAAATGTAATAAAATAGATTAGATCAGCAGTGTTACGTAATTGTTGTGATACACATCTCATCGGGATACGAAGAACAATTTTGTTGTCTTCAGGTCGTCACTTAACGATCACTTTATGCTTTATGCTGTAACAGGGAGAAGTGACCACAGGTAAAACCACTCTTACTGGCTATCATGGCTGGGTTAATACCTACAACCAGCAAAGCGTATCACCAGGCGGATTTGTTTATGGATATGCAAGCAAAGATTGCAGAGTATGTGCTTCCTTATTTGTGCTTGCCTAAAAAAATTAAATTAAAAACTAATGGTATCCTATTTAATCTGAAAACTATGTACAATATTCACCAGGATTAGAAAAATGATACATAACTTTTATTTAGGCATTATCGGGACCATTATCGGGACCGTCCTTTAATTGCAGCATTATCGGGAACGTTATATTATCGGTACCAGAAGTGTTGTTGCACAGAATTAATATTGGAATATCATTTGCACGCCAATATTTTGCCACATTTTGTTAAGTTGATACATTTTTAGTTTTGTTGTTTTCTCTATATGTACATATATCTATCTGCATAAATGTCGGTTGGGTGACAATAGGGAACAGTGGGCGATAAACCTGTTCAATATTTGCTTCCCCATGGTTTGAATTCACAGAGCTGATGTGTTTCAGAAATACGGCGTTGGAGATCTTGTGAACATCAACAACTTCTACTGGAAAAATGCCAGGAAAGACATCAGTTCCATGTGGGTTGGGGCGAGTCCTGAATTTGAAATTGCCATTTACACGCTATGTGCACTTGTCTATCCGAACGCAGAATGCAAATTTGAAGTAAATGGAGGCACAGCCGTGTCTGCAAAAACCTTTTGGAATGGCGCCACCGCAACTAAAATAGGAAGCGCCTTTACACTTTGCAAATAGCTGAGGAGGACCGAACTTCTCATGAATTGCAATTAATAACATAAATATTTGTCATTAAAAGCAAACACACATCAGTAAAAGCATCAAAAGATAAATTTGATTGTAAAAAATGTATCTGTTTATGTTAAGCTCACAAACTTTGTAAAGTAAAACATCGTTTATCTCGTAAATTCAAAATCAACGAAATAACTTTTTCGGTGATCCGGCAGATAGATTTGGATAAGCTTAAGAGAGACTGTAATTAATACAACATGAAAGATAAAAGCGAACACATGAACAACTATTTAATGGATAATTGAACTGTTTAAAATCTCATATCGGTTTTCATGGAGTAAAATAAAAATTAAAAAATATTGAAAACGTGTGTAAAAGGTTTGAAAATATCTGTGTGCACTTAAGGTGAGAGACTACAATATTGTTCAAAAGGTGATTATCGAAGACCAAGTTGTAATTTGTATGGCTGTGAGTAATGATGCGTATTCGTTTTAGGGGTATGTGCTTTCGCTAAAAAGGCTTTGCACACACTGCATAATGGAAAAAAATAAAAATTTGATTTTATTGAAACATCAAATAGAACTGGTAAGTTGAAGAGCAATGTAGGTTTCGAACCATGATCCTTAAGATTACGATATATCTGCTTCATTGGAAGATAAGAGATCCCATATTTTGTCTTATACTTTGCTGTTAGTTAAACCTAAAGATAAACGTTATTGTTGTAGACTTAGTTTAGTTTTTGAAATGGTGCCCATTTATCCTCTTTATATGACCCCTAGTTTATAAAATAGGTGTTGCATTCATGTGGTCCCCCTTATTAGTTCAATACACGTGTCTTATTAGAGGAACGTAATGTCTCCCATTCTTTGTTCTCCACGTGTTTTGCTTTTCTGATGAAATCAGTCACACTAGACAGACGTGAAAGGTTGGCCCGGAGTTTAAGTCAGCCACAATGCGTAAGAAATAAATTTTAAGTTTGTTATAATAAATGCTTAATATGCAGAGACTTTGTCGGTATAATTTAGAGGAACTGCACATTGAATTTACATGTTGATGAACCATATTTCTCGGCATTAATTAAATATAATTTTGAGCGTTATTTTATGGCAATCTCCTAAATACTTGTAATCATTTAATTGAAGTTCACATTGCGGGCCATGTCGGGGAATATAGAGCAAGAGCAGACACGATCTTTTATTTCCATCTGTCACAGTCATTTTATCAAAGCTTACATGTTATGTTTGCATAATATCTTTGTAGCTCGATTGAATAGTATACTTTTTGCTGTAATGTATCTTTGTTTTAACACACACCCAATCAGGCTATCGTGTGGGAATACTTCATAAATTCACGATACGTTGTACGATGCGGATTGCAATCCTTTTACCATAAGCCTGAGCTCGTTTATGGCGATTCTCAAAACGTCCCTATTCTTGTTTTATGATATCTTCCTGTTGGCTCTATATTCCGGTCGTACAATGCTGATGAATTTGATGAGACTTTGACCAATATTTAAAGCGCGTTCTGAGATGAGGATATTTTCTTTTTATGTCTGGACGTTAATATCTATTAACTTGGTTTAATATAAATAAATCGATGTGTTGCAAATATGTTTTCTTTTATTGGCCATACATCTTTATTCCCGTTAAATTGAATTTGGAAGATTATTGACCATACATTGCTCGGACGATCCACATTGCAACCCACTTTATCCTTTGTACTCGTTCGTTACAATTCTCAAAACACCTTTATTCACTTTTAATGTAATTTCTCTGTTGCAAATCTCTCTGTTGATTCATTATACCACATTTCAGATTCGCTCATGAAAATTATCAAAACACCTTCATTCATGTTTAATGAAACCTCTCTGTTGCTTCATCATACGGCATTTCAGACTTAATAACCTGTAAACAGGGTCAGCCTATCAAATTGTAGACATCCCAGCAAACATAAGAAGTCTTTAAATGGTTAGTAAATGGTTTTACGTCGTGACGTTTTTACAACTGTAACCAAATCAAAAATTTTAAAATAACGTTGATTTTACGTCGAGACCGAATAGACCGAAAAGCTGACTTCTGTTCTGTAGCGCTAAAAGCGTTTCATAGACAATTTATTATATTTTTCATATAAAAAGGCAAAACAACTCATTAGTTCTCATTTTTATAGTATGCCCGAGCCCAGCCTTTAAAGGAATGGTATAAAAATTGAGTGGACAATATGGATTGATCGAGTATGACCCTCTTACCTCAGATTAAGTTATTTTTGTCACGGCATCTTTCCATAAAATCCTGTTCTTAAAATCAATAAATGGGTCAATACAGTGACTACATTTAGAGCACAGCCTGGAAAGAAAGCGTCACATAATTACAGACGTCATATAATTGTGTCATTAGTGTATTTGTTGCGCTGTTATTTCGTGATTTGAATTGAAATAAGTTCCGATGAAATATGAAAAATGTGAAAAAGGGTTTTAAGTAGAAAAATGTTTGTTTAAGGGTGGGCTCGTGAGGCTACTTCCTAAAGATACATGAGTTTAAGGCATATAATTAACATATTTGTATATTATTATTGATTGCAAAAAGGAAGGCATTTTACAAGGTAAGCTTTTATTTTTGAAGGTAATTTGTTGTTAGTAACTTTATGCACTTCTTTCGGTGATTTAGTCTTGCTTAAATAACGACAAGTTTTGAAACATTAGAAGGGGGATGCAGAGAGGGGACAAATTTGTCGGAAAGAATTATTGCTCATTGCAAATAAATGCCTAGTTTTGAAGTCCTCAGCTTAAGTCAATAAGTTAATAAGTTTTTAAAATGCTGGTATAAATTGTTCCTTGTAATCACTGTATCTACAAGTTTGAATTCCTAAACACAAAAAATCCCGACGTCTGTTTGAATTTCATATACAAGTTAAAGCCGAAGTAAAATCCGATGTCAGGTTTAGGTCAAGAATGGACGTCGAATTTACGCCGCAAGCCGACGTCGGTTCCAATTTCATTTACAACTTAAATCCGGCGTCAGTTCGAAGTCAGAAAGGTCGGGTTCCGACGTCAGCCCGACGTCTCACTGACATCGAAATATTTGCTGGAATAACTTCTGTGACGCGGCTAAATTTATTAAAGTGATTTTTCTGGTATTGGCATAACTATAGAATAATTGTCATTGCAGTCTATGAACAAAATTCTATATCAATGGCTTATTCTTAAAATCAGCATTTAATCCAGTAAAAGTGATATTACTTGACACGTTTATTTTTATAAGCCCACGAATCAGTTGAATTAATAAGTTTGTGTTGTCAATCTTATACTTGGTTGCATAAAGATGCCACTCCTCAATAAGCGCTTGTCGAAGTTGTGTGTAATTTCGCGGAGGTGGCGATCCAGATGATCCCATAGAGGTTCAATAGGATACAGGTCCGTTGAATATGGGGGCCATGGAAGCAGCTGGAAGTTGTTTGCAATAAGGTACTGCTTACACATATGAGACATTGGGGACATACATTATCTTGCATAAAAATGGCACCTGGATTCTGCTGTACATAGGGGACAATCTGAGCA
The DNA here is from genome assembly GCA_949752745.1 of Protula sp. h YS-2021. NCBI lineage: Eukaryota > Metazoa > Annelida > Polychaeta > Sabellida > Serpulidae > Protula > Protula sp. h YS-2021. The sequence goes on from OX457026.1 coordinate 102,742,489, forward strand.
CTTAATACGGCGTCAGTGTAGCCGCCAGGTTACCATCAATAACGAGGAACTGCAAACGCTAGCCAAAGATACAGTTGATATCGAGATTCATCACTGAATATCACACGTCGTCAGTGACGGTGTCTCCACTCTCCCTGGCTTGCAGCCCCAGTGAATGCAATTTTGACGTCGGCGGGCGTTGTACACGATACCAACCAGTGGCCGTGGACATTGAATTGCATGTTCGCGAAGGCGAGTAATTATCGCTCTGCTGGATATGAGTGGGTTTTGAGTGCCAGGACTTTCGTTTGCAGTCATAACGGCAGTGCGAAAGCGGTCCCTCATATACTGTAAGTGAATTCTTCGATCTTGTCGAGCGGTCGTTACACGAGGTCGCCCGCTACTCTTTCTGCCTTAAGTGCTTTTGGTATCTTTATAGAGCCGTCGCAAACGATAAATTAGTGCTCGAGTGTACCCAGAAAGTTTGGCCACCTTTCTCGTGGATGGTGTCGCTACACTCAACATGCCTAGTGCTCATTCCCTTTCTGTATAAGAGAGCTGTGGCATTGTTCTCCGTGTTTTTGGAACAAAATTCTTCAAATATTAGGCTAGCTTTCAGCAAACTGTACGAGTTAATAAACAGTACTTAGACCCCAACATAAACACGCTATGGCAGTTCCTATGGTAACAATCACATTGTGTCGCACCGGTCGAGGCATTGAATTGATGTATAAAAAAGTACCATGCACATAAACATGACCTAATAAATCAGTTGTGCAAATATGAAAACTATGTTCTTAATAATTAAATGGTTATTCGAATAATGGATGCTTTCTTTTTTGGGTCAGTATAGTTGTTTGTAATATATAACTTATCGTTTGTTAGTCTAAAATAATTTAAAAATATTGACAACTAAATTAGAGTCGCATAAAAGCAAACGTCTATTTGAGCGTTTGCTGATTATGCACATAAGTTGTACTAAAAGAAATATTTATAATTCTGTTTAGCTTAAAATTACCCAGTGTAACTGTTAGATTGGTTGGTTGTGTATGACTGGGCATCTACTTTTTGAAAGTGACAAATATATTATTTTCAGCATTTTCCTTGTTCTTATTGAGCGTTTTTATTCAGCATAACATTAATCAAATGTCAGATATGTCTTTTCTATTCTCTTTGTTTTTTATTAATCGATCATCGTATTGCTGTATACAAGTGCAATGATAAGCAAAGACGTTAAAGAACGTTGTGCAAACATCAAACGATGAAACCTCGAAGGATGATAATTTTAGGTCTGTTTGTAACAAATGCCTCAATTTTTAGAATTTGGAGGAGGATTAAACCCTGTTGTGTAAACATTTGACTTTGAACGTTAGGTTTCACGTGTGTGTTAACAGCAGGTCCTGTCGGAATTAATCAGTTGCGGTTAAATTCATGCGAATTTGCCATTAAATACATGTCTATAGACACAAATAAGGGGAAATGTCTGTATTTCAGCAACATCTAGCTCTGTATATTTATAAAGGGTTTTAGTTGATTGTGTTCTTATCCATGCCTTTACGTTGGTTGATGATTACTTGCGCCTGATTTGAGCATATATGACTGTTGCATTTGAGTGCAAGCCCGTAGCAAATTGCATAATAAAACTGCCTATGAGCAAAATGCATACTCATGACTACCTTCATTTTGGATTGCATAGGTCTTAGCCCTAAGTCGTAACACACTTGACCGAAACCGCTCGCAGGCCCAGCTCCTACCCAGTGAAGACCATCCCCCCGGGGCATTACTGCATTAGATCAATTCACCCGCCGTTTTCAAATTACATTGCTGTTTGTTGGCTGAAAAACAGCTTGCACTGATTTATTCATTTATTATCAAAATTAGCTAATCTATTATTTGCCCAGAAGGGGAATTTTTTATCTTGCTTAAGGCATATGAATTGCTATTATTATCGTTGATCAATTTTCTCAACCGTTCACGAAATGGTAATTATTTGTAACAGAAATTTCAATGCTGACTCATCTTATCAATTAGCATATAACGCAGTAATCGCACCAATTGTGTAAATAGTTGCAATAATTGCACATAGACACATCTCCTCAATGCAACATAAATAGGTATTTTTTTAGAAAATGGAGGGGGAAGCAGTTCTACAGGGTTAAGCGTACGAGGATTTTGCCCTCAGGGGTGGGTGTACGGGGGATGCTTAGGAGCTTTGCAGCTTTGTTGGAGTACATGGTTGGTGCTATATTCCCAAGTACATTCATTCTTGCAAATATATGGGCTAAGAAAGACCATTGTAAAGCATATGTGTCATTTAAGGCAGAATCAAACGTATTGCATTTCAAAGATTTTCAAATCAAAATTTGTAAAATCAAATTTATCCAACGTCATCAAATCAGAATGTAATTATTGGTGCATTTTAGAAATGGACAATTATTTATTTTTCATGATTTACATGAGAAAATTGGGAAAACCCACTTATTGATTCTCTGGAAATTCATAAATGCTGTTTTGTCACTTTTCAGTTATCCCACGAGGAAAAAAATAACAACAACACTAGTCGCGATTTCGCAAAGAAAGCGCAGCATATTCGAAAGCAAATTATAAATAATGAAGTGCCTTACAGCTTTAACTGAACAGCAATTCATGCTATAATTTGCTTTGAATTTAGTGATTATCTTAAGTACAATATTTTATCAGTGATACCAGCAAGAAAAACATTAAACAGTGCAACACCCAAAGCCAACTTTCTTGGTAACCTGTTGTGTTATCAGTCTAATTTATCAGAAAACAAGTAAATTAGCAGTCCGTTGCTGATAATGTTCTTCCTAAGTAAGTGTTGTATCAAAATTAATATGCATATGCGTAAAAGAAGGGTTGTATATACTGGAAAAACATGAGGTAATCCCACAGGTGCTTATTTGTAACTTAAGCAAAAATTAAAATAACGTCTTAACAATTACATGGCGCAATCAGTTTTTGTAGAAAGAATGAAAAATAAACTTATTTTGCTCAATTTCAAACAACCTATATGCAACATTTTAAACTACTGGAGCTTTCGAAACACAAATATTAACAAATATTAGTAAATAAATATCAAGAAACTTCCATTTATGTCTCTTTATTAAAATGTATCAATAAAGATGCAACGGTAAGACAAAACAGAAATGAACTATTTTGGCGTGCTCGAATATCATGCAAAAGTATAAAACATGGTACCGGAGTTAAGTCACGATCAAATCCCAATATAGCCACACATCATAGTCACTTCTCAAAACATACTAATCTTAACCCGGTAAAAGTGAGTTAAGTAAAATTGACATTGAAGTTTCACAGAAATTATGTCATTCTACCAATTTCTTTCCTATTTACTTTATTTTATGTGTAATACGTACTTAAGTGATTGCTTTACCTTATTGAATATTATGTTACTTTTTACAATTTTATCATTATAAATAATTTTCAATTTGATATTTGTGTACTTAGACATAATTCGGTTCTTCGAAGCAATAAATGTTGGATGAGAAAATTTAGTTGAAAATGCTCAGTTTGAACCCAGTGCCTTCCTGGAACTGAGTTTAGCTTATAGCAATAAAGTGACAAAAGCATGTTCCGTTACTATAAAAGTTATCTTTTATCAATTGAAAACACTTTTTTAGATCATTTTTGTATTTGGCTTAAAGAGTACAGATTGGCAAGTTCGTGATATAAACGAAAGTTCTTATGTTTTTATTGGCTCCGTGATTATACGCAAGATACATTAACAAAATGCACTATCAATTAAAGAGCCAAACCATTAGATACAAAAACACTAGGTGCCTTAAGATAGTTGTATTTATCCCTACAGTTCATTGTTGTTGCTGATAAAGGTTGCAGTTTATCAACGACAGAGTTCGCCTGGAGGTCTTATTACACAGTACAGATAACAGCGCCTTCACTGCATACACAGTGAAACATCGCTATTAGGGATTATAATTGACTGAATAATCAAGTCCCTCATGTCGGTGTGTGCATAACTTTGACGTCTTGCTAATTGTGAATATTGTCAGTGCTTAATTTTTGCTACTTGAAAATATCTCTTACCTGAGGTCTGTTGAGAGTTTGCTTGTGCAGCTGCTAACTGTAGTTGGCATATCTTTATCACAGTGCACGCTTGTTCCGTTTTATCTGCAGACCACACAATTCAGACTTAACACCTTGTGTAACAGTTTCTCTAATACATTAACTGAGCATAAAGACTTGCTCTTTTTTATGCTTTTTAAAAGATGGAGCAAATTTAAGCTGACCAGCTATGATTATTTAAAAGATAACGATTATTACAACAAATAATTTTTGAAGCCTTTATCTTATCTTTACTGAAACTTTGAAAGTGGGATTGGAGGGCTGAAGTTATAACACCAGTACTGTGTTCATTTTCAATTAATTTAGTTTCAATTAATTATTTAATTAATTTAATGCAATAATCTTGTTTTCTTTTTCTTAGTGGCTTTCTGCAAAATGTGTAGAAAGCGGGATTTTTGTACTCCAGATGCAGACATTTATTACTCGAAACTCTCTTAGTTCACCAAGACTAAGACCGACGTTCACGGATCCAGTAGTTTTTTTTTCTCTGAAGGGAAGGGCAAATTTAAATAAGATGGAATAATTTTGACTGAGTCAAATTGTATCAGATGAAAAACGACCAATGCAAATAGAACACTTTTAGGTCTTTAAACTTGATATCCTGTTTAATGTAAACCAATCTAATTAGGTGAGACATTCAAACATTCTCAGGTGGTTTTGCATTTCTGCTATTAGTTCCTGTAAATAAAAACAACCAGCACATTGAGAATGCTTTTGATTGTTACAAGCTATGATTTAAATAAAACCACTTCGGAATAAAATAAGACTGTTGGAGCCCTGATGTAAAAAAAATCATCTTGAAAATGAAGCTATTCTATTGGGAAACGTCCATCTTTGGTTTTCATACGATGACACCACCTTTACTCTGACACATTAGGACAAGTGTAAAAGAACGTTGTATATTTGTGGTTTGCTTTTATTTTGTTTTGATTCCTCATCTCTTTTTCTAAGTGCGCTGCTTTATTGGTACGCTCTCAATCAGTGTAAAATAACCTCATAGAAATGGTAGCTATATTTTGTCGAAAATGGTTAAATCGGGTTCTTCATTCGAGTGATAAACCCATAAAATTCCTTATTGCTATCTATGAATTGAACACTTTCTAAGCGTTAATTATGTCAGTTGGCGGAGAAAATGGTCTAGTTTAAAACATTTTTAATCAAATGACTCTTGAAATCTTATATCATTCATCATTATACTTATTATTTTAAATCACGATATAACATTTTTTATCTTTTCCACATTTGAAACTTTCTTTCTTTGAGCTATCTGTACTAAGGATTGTGTAGAAAAAAGTATTCAGTGCAGCATATGCTAGGAGACGATGAACATCTTAACAATTGTTGTGCCCATAGACTTACTGGTCTGTTAGGTGAAATCTAGTGGGATTTCTTACTTAATTTATAATCTCTGTACTTTCTTTTTTAATCTTCGGTGCACTGCATGAGCGGAAATTTATCTAATCGCCGTGAACCAATATTCGTCAGGTACTCCCAGTTTGAAATAAAATTATGTATAAATATGCACTGATATCGATACCAGGTTCATATTATAAAAATGATAATAAAACAAGCAAGTTAGAAGATATCAGATTAATCAGAAATGATTTATAGTTCAGTCAAGCAGTGGTAACCATTTGTTATCAAGCATGTCTTAATTGTTTTTAGTGTCTTATGAAAAGAGCAATGTTTTGAGCGTGAGTAGCCTGCAGAATGTGTTTTATAACTCACAGAACTCCCTACATAAGCGCAAGACCTAAATGCATTTTACAGACAGCTGCTAATAAAGCTGTAACACTTCGAACAGTGATTGGTGTCATGTTTTTAATTGGACTTTAGCAAACATATACATACATATCAAGCTTTGACTGACCAGTTCAAAGTTTCACTTGCAGTGCTATCAATAATTAAACAATATTTTAGGCGTTGTTTAATTGAAATTGAAATTTGCTTATTTTTTGAGCTGGCAGGATTTGTTCTATCGTTCGTAGCTATATCTCCAGTTTTTTTACTGTATAAATATGCCACTAGACATGCTTATGATGATATTGGACATTCCTTAGTCGATAATAAATGGGCTTTGTTCAAACTCAAATACAGTAAGTTATTGAAAATAAATTTTAATTGAGTGAAAACAAAACTTCAAAATTTTACTTTCAAAAACGCTACTTTTAAAATTTACTTTCATATAGTTTTATAATTGCATCTTGTGCTTCCAGTATCATTACCAATTACAAAGAGCACTTTTTGAATTCTAAAAAATCTTATACTAAATATCAAAAGTTTTTAGTTTTTTGCCATATGTTTTTTTTTTTGAAAAATTGACAGACCATTCTGTCGGTGAGCCGTCCCGTAAAGAATATCATTTCAGTTCATTCATTGTTATTACATTTCAGGCTTGCAGATATAAAAAAGTTTATTTTTCTAAAACATTAATATATTTCATTTTTATTTATTGAATGATTGACTTTATTGTATGCCTAAAGGTCCGCATGTAAACGTCTGATATGAGGCAGTGTACTGCTGTCAAATCCTCATTGAAAATGTTGAATTTGTTAAATGTAAGCTTCACCACCACCTTTTTGAAATATTTCTCATTGTTTCATCGTTTCCTCTCATTTTCCATGGCTTCTCCAAATTGGCATTATCCATCAATTTGGAAAACTCTTTTTCAAATAGGAGCGCACTCTGGTGGCCATTTCTATGCCAAGCAGACCAGGGAAGACTACAAGCAGCGCATGGAAAGTGTACAGGAATCTAAAACTTTTCGCATTTTACTCAGTTCTTTTGCTGATCTGCTACAAACCACGCTTGTGGCTCTGTATGCTTACTTCTTTTAAAATATTGATTTTTCGGCTAAGGATAAGATATATTAGATGCAATTGTTGTAGACAAAAACAGTTATTTGCAAAAAGTATAACTTTTGGTATATAGCAAATAGTAAATTGGTCATATTTAAACAATATTTTTTTTTCAATTTTCTACATACAGCAGCAACAACGTAAAGCTTGCCATTGCAAAGAAAACAATGTTTTATCAAAAATTACTCGAGAAATTAATTTTGACCTAAAATAAGCAAAGCCAACTTTCTTTGTGGAATATTTTTTGGAATGAGTTCTTTGAATTGTATTTATGAAAGAGACATAAATTCAGCAGTATATGGCCTTTAATAAACTACATTGAACCACATGTAGCAGATATTTACTGTAACTTAGCGAAGCGACAGCTGTCGGTATAAGAGCATATGGTGTTTAAGGATTAGATTGAAATAAGAAAAAAGCAGTTGTGACTGTAACGAGTGACATTGAATAAAGCTACATAATATAATATGTAAATTCCAAAGGTCTGCAATACTGATCAATTTCCTTCAAAGATTTGCTTGTAATTCAAATATCCTACCCAAACCTTAAATAAATCTACATATTCTCTATCATTCGTTTGATTTTTGTATCTCAAATTAATTGCAATGAGGGAACCGACCACACTCATTCAAAAGGAACTACACTGGTTACCGATTCAATTTCGTATAAGATTCAAAATTTTAGTTATCTGTTTTATTTGTGTTCGTGGTACTGCTCCAGCCTATTTATGTGATCTTATTTCACTTTATAAAACAGCAAGAAGTCTTCGATCTGAAGACAAAATGTTACTAAAAGTTCCTTTTACAAGAACTAAGTTTGCTGAGAATTGTTTTGAAGTTAAAGCACCACAATGGTGGAATGAACTTCCTGTTGACTTGAGATACTGTGATAATTTGCCATTGTTTAGAACCAAATTAAAGTATCATTTATTTCAACTTGTCTATAACTAGTCAATGAAGATCTTTAGTTCTAGTCATAGTACCATTATTTGTATTAAATTTTAGTTTGTAAAGTTATTTAGTAATGCATATTCTGTTGTTGTAAAGCGCTTAGAGCTTATATTTTAGAATAAGCGCTATAAAAATGAAGATGAATAACAATAATAAAAATAATAATTAAAATGAGTAAAATAGTATTATTCTTAAAGTGAAATGAAGTGAAGTGAAGCTAAGACATCAATAACAATAGTTAATTAAAATAATTAACATCAAGGATTTTAGCAATCATTAATTCAAATCATCAATACCAAGGATTTTATTTCAGATAAAATACGATTACACATATAGTTTTTTGCCATATGTTTTTTTTGAAAAATTGACAGACCATTCTGTCGGTGAGCCGTCCCGTAAAGAATATCATTTCAGTTCATTCATTGTTATTACATTTCAGGCTTGCAGATATAAAAAAGTTTATTTTTCTAAAACATTAATATATTTCATTTTTATTTATTGAATGATTGACTTTATTGTATGCCTAAAGGTCCGCATGTAAACGTCTGATATGAGGCAGTGTACTGCTGTCAAATCCTCATTGAAAATGTTGAATTTGTTAAATGTAAGCTTCACCACCACCTTTTTGAAATATTTCTCATTGTTTCATCGTTTCCTCTCATTTTCCATGGCTTCTCCAAATTGGCATTATCCATCAATTTGGAAAACTCTTTTTCAAATAGGAGCGCACTCTGGTGGCCATTTCTATGCCAAGCAGACCAGGGAAGACTACAAGCAGCGCATGGAAAGTGTACAGGAATCTAAAACTTTTCGCATTTTACTCAGTTCTTTTGCTGATCTGCTACAAACCACGCTTGTGGCTCTGTATGCTTACTTCTTTTAAAATATTGATTTTTCGGCTAAGGATAAGATATATTAGATGCAATTGTTGTAGACAAAAACAGTTATTTGCAAAAAGTATAACTTTTGGTATATAGCAAATAGTAAATTGGTCATATTTAAACAATATTTTTTTTTTTTCAATTTTCTACATACAGCAGCAACAACGTAAAGCTTGCCATTGCAAAGAAAACAATGTTTTATCAAAAATTACTCGAGAAATTAATTTTGACCTAAAATAAGCAAAGCCAACTTTCTTTGTGGAATATTTTTTGGAATGAGTTCTTTGAATTGTATTTATGAAAGAGACATAAATTCAGCAGTATATGGCCTTTAATAAACTACATTGAACCACATGTAGCAGATATTTACTGTAACTTAGCGAAGCGACAGCTGTCGGTATAAGAGCATATGGTGTTTAAGGATTAGATTGAAATAAGAAAAAAGCAGTTGTGACTGTAACGAGTGACATTGAATAAAGCTACATAATATAATATGTAAATTCCAAAGGTCTGCAATACTGATCAATTTCCTTCAAAGATTTGCTTGTAATTCAAATATCCTACCCAAACCTTAAATAAATCTACATATTCTCTATCATTCGTTTGATTTTTGTATCTCAAATTAATTGCAATGAGGGAACCGACCACACTCATTCAAAAGGAACTACACTGGTTACCGATTCAATTTCGTATAAGATTCAAAATTTTAGTTATCTGTTTTATTTGTGTTCGTGGTACTGCTCCAGCCTATTTATGTGATCTTATTTCACTTTATAAAACAGCAAGAAGTCTTCGATCTGAAGACAAAATGTTACTAAAAGTTCCTTTTACAAGAACTAAGTTTGCTGAGAATTGTTTTGAAGTTAAAGCACCACAATGGTGGAATGAACTTCCTGTTGACTTGAGATACTGTGATAATTTGCCATTGTTTAGAACCAAATTAAAGTATCATTTATTTCAACTTGTCTATAACTAGTCAATGAAGATCTTTAGTTCTAGTCATAGTACCATTATTTGTATTAAATTTTAGTTTGTAAAGTTATTTAGTAATGCATATTCTGTTGTTGTAAAGCGCTTAGAGCTTATATTTTAGAATAAGCGCTATAAAAATGAAGATGAATAACAATAATAAAAATAATAATTAAAATGAGTAAAATAGTATTATTCTTAAAGTGAAATGAAGTGAAGTGAAGCTAAGACATCAATAACAATAGTTAATTAAAATAATTAACATCAAGGATTTTAGCAATCATTAATTCAAATCATCAATACCAAGAATTTTATTTCAGATAAAATACGATTACACATATATTGCAGTAAAATTTATTAATTAATCTAAAACAATAAGAAAAGACTTGAAAAAATGAAAGGAATTTTTCACTTTGACAATTGAGTATCATATTTGTTATTTGAAAGAGGGGTATAACTTTCGGCATATTCGATATTTGCACCAGAGTTTATAAAGCGTTCATTATCTATAAAAGGGTATGCTGTCGGAATCGTATTCTGTCTATTGGGAATTTATCAAAATCCAGCAGAATTTGAAAATTGTTCATGTGAAACTTTGAAAAACTTACCCGAAGAAGCATTTCATATATAACGAACAGAAACGCTTTTGAGCGCTTTTAAACGTTTATAAAACTTTTTCTAAACCCCAAAAGTTTACCTTATAGGTCTATTTGAGCGGACCATTCCATAGGGAGTGGTATTTTGCATATGTTCATTTACTGCACCTAAGGTAAACAATAGTGCTGCTTTTTAGTGTTAATAAAATATTTATCTTGTGAATTTTCCCATGCTTTCATAAACGATTTTCACATATGATATATAGAAGTTATCAAGTTTGTTGTAAATGCCGTACAGTGCATCTGATTCACATTATATGAATGATTGTTGTACTTGCAGCATTGCTGGTTTACATGCTATGCATGTCTGTCTTACTTGCCATATTCCAGATTTGCATCACGGATATGCTTTTCGTACTTGCCACATTTATGATTTACATTCTTTGCATTTCTGTCGTACTTGTTGCACACCTTATTTCAGCATGTGCAAGTCTGTCGTGATTGTTGCACACCTAATTTCAGCATATGTAAGTCTGTTGTACTTATTGCACACCTAATTTCAACACATGTAAGTCTGTCGTACTTGTTGTATATCTAGTTTCAGCATATGTAAGTCTGTCTTTCTTGTTGCACACCTAATTTCAGTATATGAAAATCTGTCGTACTTCTCGCACACTTGATTTCAATATGTGCATGTCTGCTGTACTTAAAATTTACCTAACTTGATATGCACAACCATGAATACACTTAGCCGAAACTAGATTTAATTGTTATTTGTTCCACTGTTCGCCCTTACATATTTCTTAACACGTCTTGGGAAGCCAATTGACAAGTTTTTTTTAAGTAGCTCGTCTATGAAACATTCGAGTTCAATTTCATTTTTGTCTTTTATTTCACATTGTATAACATTTATGTTTTCAACGGAGTTTATATAGGATTTATATAGAATGTAACAAATTTCTGCTTCCGTATACGCATTTAGCTTTCGTACTCGTATTCTGTTTTTTTTTTCAAACTCGAATTTCGCTTTCATATTCGTATACTGCTTTCGTACTCGTGCATCTCCTTCTTTCATACTTACATTCTGCTTGTGAACTCGAATTCCACTTTTGTACTCGTATTCTTCTTTTGAACTCAAATTCTGTTTTAGCTCTGTATTCTGCTTTTGTGATTACATTGTGCATTTATACTGCGAGTATTTTTTTTTGCCTTAGCTAGGAGTTGCACACAGATGTAAAAGTAAATATTTTAAAGAAACGAAATGAATTCAGTGAAAAATACACTCATCGGCATTAAACGAGAATTGTAAAATAAGCTTTGTTTTATAGCTATCTAAAGACTTAATTCACACAATAATATCTATAAGTGTAATAACTAAAATACGCACTTTGTCCGAAACAAATTACTTGATAATCCGTTGTTTTATCGGCCAGATTTCTTAGTACAAGATAAATAAACAGTACACTACCGATTAGTATGGAAAAAAAGAGATAGCAAAATCAAAGCACTAACAAATTAAACGTGTGGGCCATGTTTCTTACAAACAGAAATATAACGAAACCTTCTTTTTGCAGGAAATTTGTCAAATATTAAATGACATACGCTACTAAAAATAATTATTTTACCGAAAATAGCAATTTGATATATCACAATGTAAAGCTTATTAGCTAAAGTATCATTTTATTTTGAAACTTAATCTCTCATTTTTTCTTTTGGTTAAAGTTTAACTTTTTACAGCACTTGATCGTAGATGCTTCCTCCTAATACGAAATGGTTAGGCGTAGAATTAAGGTAGGAAAATGAATTCCGATCACTCATTATAGAACATATGACTTAAATAATAATTTAAATTGGAAGTCTTCTGTTTTCAGTTAGGGTCTCGTGAACAATAAAGCAAATTAGCCTTATGCTCATAGACTCCTCTTCCGCACCCCCACCCCATGGCTGCAGCACAGAATCTGACATTCTGACCGCACCGAGGAAACATAAATAAAGAGCTCGTAAAGCTAATGAGTACTGGAGATTCTTGAATACATGTGATGTATCCCAAAAAGACGATAATTATTCAAATTTAGAACTGCTTTTACAGTGGCTCAGCCAGACATTTTAGAATATGGTGACATTGGGTTGGGGGTTATAGAAGCCCATTTCATCTTAGTGGACACATTAACGTAAAAGAGGAACAAATGATGCAAGGGAGGGGATGATCAGCCGATGTAAAGAAGGGCAAATTTTTATGTCAAGTTGGGGACAAAACATGTAAAGGCAGGCAAATAACTCATGTAAAGTTTGGGGGAGGGACATAACAGATTATGTGGGGTACAACGCATGTAAAAAGTGTAAGGGATGCACAAACATGTAAATGGAAAAGAACCTATTCAAACGATGCACAGCTCAAATCAAAGAGGGGCACAGCCCACGTAAAGTTGAAGAGGTGGGGTGAGCAACCAATTCAGTGGAATTGGACACAATCCATGTAAATTTTACAGAACAACTGTAAAGGGGCGCATCCCATTTGAATGAGGCATAGCCCTCGTGAATAGGCACACGGCATTTAAAAGTGGCACAATCCATGAAAAGGGGACACAACCCATGCAAAAGGCAGCTCAGACCCTCAATTTCTTTTACGTAGAATAGTTTTATACATGTCAATGTGAAAGACTCCAAAGAGCTGCTGTTTCTTCAGGAATTTCGAAATAATCTTCCCGTTTCTCTCTCTTTTTCTTTTCAATGATTCCTCAAATATTAATTATATATTTTAGCAGAATATTATAATGTGATACAAGACATTAATTTAGCAACCAGTTCTTAATTGTTTTCTGTTTTATTTTTACCTTAACCCTACATCCTATCAGTAATAACATCACATATGACATAAAAAACCTCGTATGCAACGCTCAGTGGAAACTTTTTTGATAAACCGTAGTGCTGCTGGGTATAATAATAAGATTATGAAGTTAATGAGCAGTGCACTACTGATTATTTTAGCGAAGTAAAAAGTAATAAAAATGTAGTCAAAGCATCAAAAATAATCTAAAACAATTGCTAGATACGCATAAGTAAAGTTAGGGTTAGTAGGAAAATATGAGGTTAGTCGGTTCTTGGTTTGTTATTGCCTAAGTGAAGACCTAGATAGTATGTTGGGTATATCACTGTATCATAAACTTTAACAATATTGGTTCAAACTGGTGATTATTTAAACCCGACTTATCGGTTTGAAATGTATACAACTGCTACGCATTTTTTAGCAACTCAAATTTGCTATAACTGAAACAAAGAAGCGAGAATAATCGCAATTTGTCTTATCTTATGCTTCCTTTATTTATTATATAAACGAATGTCTAGAATGTTAAATTTAATCGTTTTGTTTTGTTTAAATAGCTCAAGAAAAATGCAATAGACAAGTAAGACAAAACAAGAAAAGGAAGGGCATGTATAAGAATGCGCACATATCAGGTGAAAGCTTATAAAACACTGTGTCGGAATAACATCAGGTTGCGACGAAATCGTAATCTTCACTATGTGAAAGTCGATGAGTAGTCACAAAAGACTTCGGATGTTCGCTGTCATGGATTGTGACGAAAGACATGCCATTCTATTGAACATGAATGTTTGATGAGAAATTTTAATTGAAAGTCCACAGTTTGAAAAAATTTCCTTTCTCGAACAAATATATGGCTTTTAGCAATAAGCTACAAACATATATTCCATTAGCATAAAAGCAATCTCTTATCAATGTTAGAACGTTTTTGGGGATTATTTTTACGTATATTTAGTTCAAACTATATTTAGAAGTGAGCAAGTTCGAAATTTCAACTACAATGCATGTTATTTTTTATAAAAAATGTTCCGAGATTATACTTAAGGTCTTACAAGATACAGCATCGACAAAAGATACAAAACATTAGATACAGAACATTAGCTGCCTTAAGACAGTTGTATGTACCAATAAACTTCAAACTTATCTCTGATATGAATGGTAGCTTATCAAAGAAAGAGTTAGCCTGCCGATCGCATAGCTCAGTGCAGATAACAACAAAAAATACTCATTCTCACACTATCGAAAAGACAAGAAATTGAATTTCCGCTTTTTGTTACTTGTAGTTTTTAATAAATTGGTGATATATTGCCCCTTATATGATGACTTTACAATGCATGTAAATTAGTTTCCCATCAACAAGAAAATGGTTTTCAAAGTTTGGCTTTTCAAATCTTTTTTTCCAGGTGTAATTCGAATTCTGAAAATATCTCTGCTTTTCTTTTTTTTGACATATTTTGTTGTTTCGCAAAGAGTAATGGAATATTATACTCTTCTCTAGTTTCTAAACTTCCGTTGAACTCGATACCGGCGAAAAATCCGTTACGTTTGTCATCTTTGGCATAATTTAATATGAAGGAAATGTATATACCAAAATTGATTGACCAAAATACCTTTCGAGATTAAATTTTGACATAACACAATCTGATAATTTTCTTTTCAACGTATGGCACACATATGGCCACTGCAGTCTTATTATAATTTAGACCACCGCAGAATTTTGATAAAATGTTCGTTATTCATGTGATAAAAAGCCTCTTCATAACGGCCAACACTAATTAAAAACTTCATCTATTTAATGTTAACAAATCTGAATAAGGCATACATTCTCATCGTGGTTTTTCATTTTCTTCTTTAAGAGAGGGCCTTTAAACAAGACAAACACAAAATTGAAATTTCTCTTGATTGTTGCAAATTATGAATTAATGAGACCACTTTACAATTAAATAAGACTTTTCACAGCCAGGATGTCAGATACTCATGTTCTGTAAAGAAAAATCTATGCTGAGATAGCTTTTTACCATAACATGGTCATGATATAATGTATGAGATACCTTTATAGCATAGCAGTTGTGCAAAGTAACAAAGTTCATATATTTTGCTCAAAATAATCCACGAAAACTTTTTGATCTATGAACATGTTATAGCATTTTAGATACATATGAATACCAAGGGCTTGTATGTTACGCTTGAAATATTCCCTGATTGCTTGTAAATTTTTATTGTTGCCTTAAACGTTTTTTTATTGTTCTACATTCGTTTTCACACCTTCACTCTGAAAGGCTAGGAGAACTTTCTCAAAGTACGTTTATCTTCTTGTAGCGCTCTCCATTCCCGTCTTTTAACTTCATAGAATTGACATGTGTACGTAGAAAAACCAATCTAGTTTCTAATTATATTTCTATGCACATGTTTTTCAAGGAATAAAACTAATATAAATGTAAACACATACATAGTTGAAGCATTTGAACTAATAATGCAATATGTGGTTTGTTATTTGAGATCAATAACTCTTGATATCAGATATCGACACAGTAATATAATATATAATTTTAAATCAATAAATCTTAATATTCGATATCAAACAAGTAATAAAAACTCTGGTTTGTGGCTTTAAATAAACAACTCCTGAAATCTAATATTATTAGTCATAATACTAATTGTTTCGAAACATGATAAGACAATATGTTCAATCTTTATTTGTGAAAGGTAGTTCATACTTACTGTTACCTGTCGTCTGTAGTAAGCATTGTTTATAAAAGACATTCAGTAATGAATGTGTTATTCAATACTGATTACAATAAATGTTGTTCACATTGACTGAATGGCCCATAGGTAAAAATACAGCCGTAGTTTGTACTTTGAGTGTTAGCGCAGTAATAAACCTTCTAAAAACACTTTCCATTTACGTAGAACACCAAAGAAAATTATCCACAAATCAAATTAAAAATTATTTTAAGGCCCTTCAACTAAGAAAGATCATTCACAATAATATAATTTATATATATATTTTAGTATTTCTTTATTTATTCATCCTTAACCGATATGTGCCACACAAACAAAATTTCGAATAAATTTCAATATAAATATGCCGTTATATCTTAACCAGTTTCGTACATATTTATAAAGATAATTTGTTTTTAAAATAAAGTAGCTGAAATTATGAAAAAATGAAAAGAACAAAAAAGCAAAAAAGCCAAAAAAGGTTGAAAGACCGGTACACCGAAGGCAAACTGAGTGTGATAATCAATTATTCTTTAGCATTTTCTTAAGGGTTATCAGTATGCTATTATGAACAAAAGCAATGTTATGGGTGTAAAGGTCCTGAGGGATGATTTTGATAACTCACAAAACTGACTATATAAGGGCCAAACCTAAATGTAATTCACAGACAGTTATTATTCAAGCTTCAGCACATTGAACAGTTATTCGCATAATGTTCTAAAGTTAAAACATCAATTCACACGAATAATTGTAAAAGTAATTTATGTCATGTTACACATTAGACTTTGACACGAACACATACGATGATAAGTAAACATTGTACTCAAATTTTATTTTTTAAATTAATGGATCAGTTGAGAGTTGCTGCTACAGTGATATCAATATTTATATAATAATAAAGCTGTTATTCAATTTTGTTTCAGATTTGTTTATTATTTGACATGGAAGGATTCGTTCTACCGTTGGTAGCGATATTTGCAGTATTTTACTGTGAATTTTCCTTTGGGCAATTTCATGATGATGTTGGAAATTCCTTAATCGATGTTAAGTGGACTGTATTCAAACACAAATACGGTAAGCGATTTGAAATAATTTTAACTGAATAAATCTGATCCCAACCAACATTTAGATATCAGAATTATGTTGATCTGATCTTTCTGATGTCGGATTGACGTCCAATCTTGGTTGTATATGAAACTGAAAACGATGTTCACATCGGCTTTAAGTTTCTTTGTTTTACAGTTGAATTAATAAATGTGGGGACAAAAATGAACAATGCATACAAATGAATTGACTAAATTTGGTTTATTTTTCGATGTATTGAAGCACAACCAACCAAATGATCTTTTAATAACAGTGTAATATCAACTATAACTGATAAAGTAAATAAATATTTTGCATTTATTTAAAGTGTACAGTGATTATTTGCGACTAAATTCACTCATAGCGATTCAACATAATGCACTAATTATTCATCATAAAAATAACCTTCAGAGAAATGCATTCCTTTTCTCATCAGTTATAATACAAACACACCAACTGATATGCCTATGGATTCATGTGGTTTAATAACTTACCGCACGAGCTAATTCCATGAACAAATATGTTCATAATTTCGAAGGTTTCTTGTTATTTTTCACAGTAAAACGGAAGTACCGTATTTCAAGTTTTCAGTCAAATTGCTAAATAACAAAGCAACAAATACACAAATGCCGCAAATATATTGCGTAATTACATGAACTTTCGTTTTGAGGCTGTGTTTCAAAAGTCGTCACGCTATTATTCATCTATTATGAGAAAGGGCTTGTACGGAAGAGGTACGTTAAAAACTTGCTTAAACAGGGTGGACGGAAAGGGTCAAACCAGCCCAACATTGACCGCTCAGTTTTTCTGTCGTCTATTACAGTGGAAACTCTGGGCATATAATAGAAACTCATAGCTTAAAAATAGACTTCCCTTTTCCATGTGCAAAATATAATAAACTTTCTAAGAAAGGGTAGTTTTACATCATTAAACTTTTACTTGCTTTTTGCGGTTTTCCTATTAATGAAAATACTGCAAAAGGAGAAAAAACATTAAAAAGTTTGTTGTATGACGTCGGCTTTGCAGCAATTGAGATCGCCATGTAAAATCATCCTTTTTACAACATTTAGTGGTCGGATTATAGTTGTAAAAACGTCGCGACATAAATTGTACCATTTACCAACTAAAACGGACGTTGCTTGTTTGCTGAAACTTTTCGTTAAATTGTATGATATCTTTCCACTTTTCCAGTCTCATCACCTAATTAAAAACAGCACATTTGAGGGAAGAAAACATTAACCAAAGATATTTCATTTCTTTGGCAATAGCTATAGAGACCAATATGTCGACGTTTATGAGCCGTCTTATAAAGGCTGTCATGTATGCTAAATATAAAACACATCTTACGATCTTAATATGATCTCCATTTTTAAATAACACTTAATGTTGTTTTTGATTATATGTCTGGAAGAATGAGTGAAAAAGAAATGATAGAAAAAACGTAGAAGCTATGTTATTGAGAGGTTGTACTACCAACCCTGTTTAAACGTATATTTTTTCACAGTTCAGCAAGCCAAACTTCAAACGTTATAAATACGGGGGCGTACGGCGAATGTGGTATTCCCACCACATTTTCCCACATTTACATTTATTTAGCAATCCGCATTTCAATAATATTTTTTTAAAAATTCAATCCTATTTTATTTTGTAAAGCTCATGTTACTCTTTTATAATAAGACAAGGAATATGAATATGAAGAAGAGAGGATGCGAAAGAGCAATTACGAAGCAAATCTGGTAGAAATCGAACTAAACAATTATCTCGTCGACATGGGATTGCGATCTTGTAGACTTGACGAAAATGCTGACACTGATGCAGTATGGCTTAAGTATTTATTAAATAGAAATGCTTATGTTTCATTTCCATTGATCAGATAGTATACATGCTTTCAAAGCATTATTAACTGCTTATTCCGTGTAGATCAAAATAAACTCTTCAACGATAAAGAAGTTTGTGTTTGGAAACGTTCAGTGTCGATATGGTGTAACTTGACAATGTGTTAATTTGTCAATCCAAGTGAGTTTACATTTGGCTATTGTGGATTGAAAAGAAATTTTCAAGTGTGTGGTATCTTGCATTTCAATTAAAATTTCTTGGTTTTTTTCTGATGGTTTCTATAGCATAAGCATTCGACCTTTCAAAGTCTTTGTTGCTGTTAAAGCATAGGTAACCCCTCTTTCTTTTCAAAGCTTAAATATATACACTACGAGCATCGAATAGAGAAAGTGTGAAAGAATTGTGAAGTAGATACCCGCTTTTTTGCATAAGATAAAACATTTAATTCTTTACCCCACTTACCGTGAATAAGTTTGTGTTCGAAAAAGACGTTGAATCATGTTAAATATTACAGTCAGTGAGATATTTATACAACCAATTGTATTGCATGAAATGTCCAAATAAATAACTAACCAATACTTGTAAAATACTGCTTAAAATTGATACTAATTTTAATTTATTTATTTAGGCAAGGGAAGAATTCGTCCGTTCACTGATTTGCAAAAGGTGGGAGAGTGAAGAAAAATTTGTGATTCCCTCAGAAGAGGACCAAGGCCCGTATCAGATGGATAACCAACCCATAGTTTGTAAATATTGTCTTATTGTTGCAATAAATATTTTGGACTAAGCGATGAAATATATATTTTTCTAATAGAACAATTATAACTTTCCCTTTTAATTTGTAGTTATAATAGATTTTGTTGTGAAAATCTTTCAATGGAGCAGAGTGACTAAAAGCCACAGGACATAGACTTTAGTCTAGGTTTATTTCCAAGTCTTAAGTCAAGTCTTAAGTTGTTGGCGATATTATCAGGTACGCAAATATATTGTGAACGACATTGCTGGGAAAAATTTATTATTGAGCTGTGGCCTCTGACTGATTGACAGTCTTACTAACTGACATAAAAGTCGCATTTGTTGTAATGAAGCCTTGATTAAGTACTGGAAAATATTTCACTTTATATGAGGTATACGAAAAACATATCCTTACCGATTGAAGATGCTGGTACACCACCCTCTTCAGCAGAGTTTAAAAAATGTACTGAATCCATATGGAGCGTCGATTCACTCAGTTTTTTTCCTGGTGAAATTTCGATCAACTTGAGTGGAACACCGTGAGTATACAACTGAATACGTCACGGAAAGAAAGTCAGATGTCACATTTTGTTATTTAAGAGTAGTTGGCGTTTAAAGTTTTCGTCATCTGATAAACTTTCATAGGGCAAAGTTACTTTGCAGCCATGTTGATCAGAAATAGGATCATTTTTATTGGCTACAGTGTGAGCCCTTGTATGTCAGACAATATTTTAACTTGCAGTGTGCGCTTCTGTAGGTATGGCTATATTTTAACGTGTAATGAGCGGTCTTATATGTCTTATCGACTGTGAAATTATCTCCTTTTTAAACAAGAATGACATCGGGGTTTCTACTCGGAGTGTAGTAAACTCTCTTTTGTAGCATCCAATGCATTAACCTTTTTGAGCATTTTTTCTGTATTTTAGGCGAAAATATTTCCAAATTTTGGAGTACAATATTTTTTTGCATGATGTTCACTCTTTTCACGACTTGTTTTTTAGATTTATAAGCGTCACAAGTGCTGGTGCTGCTAAGTTTAGATCTGGAACCTACCCCACATTCAACACTCTGCTGAGTAATTTTATTCCGTATCTTGGGACTGCAGATCCTAATTTAAATACACAGATTAGCTCATTCCTAACACAGCTTCTTGCAAGACCTCCTATGCAAGAGGCCAGCAGCTGTCTGCAAAAATGGGGTATTGCTTTTGTTTCAAACTTATAAATTAAAACAGGAATTGTATTTGAAAAATAGTGAGATTTTATTATTATTCACTTGATAATTTTCAAAACATTAAATCAGAAATATCTTTTGTGGTTGTATTCAATGTACATCAAACCGAACAATTGAAAACTGGCACCTGGGATTTTTGAAAGTGAATTAATAAATGCTACTCTTCTTAGAGAACAAAATCCATATTAAGTTCGATGCATGATTTTAGCTGGGTCACTTGATTCCCGCTGCTGCTGGCACAGTTAACTGTGCAGTTAGCTTTTGTGAATTTGCCTGAAGATAAGGCCAATTGGTTTAAAGACTGCTGTTTATCTAGTAAAGGAACTGCCAAGCATTATTTGTGAGCTATTTGCCGGTTTAGGATATGTGACAGCGAGCAATTTTAGATCCGAAATTCAGAAGTATTGGTTTAGCCCATACAGCCGCAGCGGTGGGCCTCTGGACAGTTCTGGTTTTCAGCATGTTTTTCAGGTAAAACAAAAGTTTGACATATTTGACATATATCATCACTCTTAACAGGGACAATCTAACAAAAGTAGAAACTAAATAATGAAAAGAGACCAATAAAAATAATAATAATAATTATCTAATAAAAGTAGACAAATATATTTAAAAAATGTAAAATAGATAAATTTATAAAGAAAATAATAATAAAAACTAATAAACATGCATCAATAAAAAATAATAATACAAATTTTATGACAATCAAAAATAAATTAGAAATAATAAACAAACCTAGTAAAAATAGATAAATTAGAAAATATAAATGTAATAAAATAGATTAGATCAGCAGTGTTACGTAATTGTTGTGATACACATCTCATCGGGATACGAAGAACAATTTTGTTGTCTTCAGGTCGTCACTTAACGATCACTTTATGCTTTATGCTGTAACAGGGAGAAGTGACCACAGGTAAAACCACTCTTACTGGCTATCATGGCTGGGTTAATACCTACAACCAGCAAAGCGTATCACCAGGCGGATTTGTTTATGGATATGCAAGCAAAGATTGCAGAGTATGTGCTTCCTTATTTGTGCTTGCCTAAAAAAATTAAATTAAAAACTAATGGTATCCTATTTAATCTGAAAACTATGTACAATATTCACCAGGATTAGAAAAATGATACATAACTTTTATTTAGGCATTATCGGGACCATTATCGGGACCATTATCGGGACCGTCCTTTAATTGCAGCATTATCGGGAACGTTATATTATCGGGACCAGAAGTGTTGTTGCACAGAATTAATATTGGAATATCATTTGCACGACAATATTTTGCCACATTTTGTTAAGTTGATACATTTTTAGTTTTGTTGTTTTCTCTATATGTACATATATCTATCTGCATAAATGCCGGTTGGGTGACAATAGGGAACAGTGGGCGATAAACCTGTTCAATATTTGCTTCCCCATGGTTTGAATTCACAGAGCTGATGTGTTTCAGAAATACGGCGTTGGAGATCTTGTGAACATCAACAACTTCTACTGGAAAAATGCCAGGAAAGACATCAGTTCCATGTGGGTTGGGGCGAGTCCTGAATTTGAAATTGCCATTTACACGCTATGTGCACTTGTCTATCCGAACGCAGAATGCAAATTTGAAGTAAATGGAGGCACAGCCGTGTCTGCAAAAACCTTTTGGAATGGCGCCACCGCAACTAAAATAGGAAGCGCCTTTACACTTTGCAAATAGCTGAGGAGGACCGAACTTCTTATGAATTGCAATTAATAACATAAATATTTGTCATTAAAAGCAAACACACATCAGTAAAAGCATCAAAAGATAAATTGGATTGTAAAAAATGTATCTGTTTATGTTAAGCTCACAAACTTTGTAAAGTAAAACATCGTTTATCTCGTAAATTCAAAATCAACGAAATAACTTTTTCGGTGATCCGGCAGATAGATTTGGATAAGCTTAAGAGAGACTGTAATTAATACAACATGAAAGATAAAAGCGAACACATGAACAACTATTTAATGGATAATTGAACTGTTTAAAATCTCATATCGGTTTTCATGGAGTAAAATAAAAATAAAAAAATATTGAAAACGTGTGTAAAAGGTTTGAAAATATCTGTGTGCACTTAAGGCTAGAGACTACAATATTGTTCAAAAGGTGATTATCGAAGACCAAGTTGTAATTTGTATGGCTGTGAGTAATGATGCGTATTCGTTTTAGGGGTATGTGCTTTCGCTAAAAAGGCTTTGCACACACTGCATAATGGAAAAAAATAAAAATTTGATTTTATTGAAACATCAAATAGAACTGGTAAGTTGAAGAGCAATGTAGGTTTCGAACCATGATCCTTAAGATTACGATATATCTGCTTCATTGGAAGATAAGAGATCCCATATTTTGTCTTATACTTTGCTGTTAGTTAAACCTAAAGATAAACGTTATTGTTGTAGACTTAGTTTAGTTTTTGAAATGGTGCCCATTTATCCTCTTTATATGACCCCTAGTTTATAAAATAGGTGTTGCATTCATGTGGTCCCCCTTATTAGTTCAATACACGTGTCTTATTAGAGGAACGTAATGTCTCCCATTCTTTGTTCTCCACGTGTTTTGCTTTTCTGATGAAATCAGTCACACTAGACAGACGTGAAAGGTTGGCCCGGAGTTTAAATCAGCCACAATGCGTAAGAAATAAATTTTAAGTTTGTTATAATAAATGCTTAATATGCAGAGACTTTGTCGGTATAATTTAGAGGAACTACACATTGAATTTACATGTTGATGAACCATATTTCTCGGCATTAATTAAATATAATTTTGAGCGTTATTTTATGGCAATCTCCTAAAGACTTGTAATCATTTAGTTGAAGTTCACATTGCGGGCCATGTCGGGGAATATAGAGCAAGAGCAGACACGATCTTTTATTTCCATCTGTCACAGTCATTTTATCAAAGCTTACATGTTATGTTTGCATGATATCTTTGTAGCTCGATTGAATAGTATACTTTTTGCTGTAATGTATCTTTGTTTTAACACACATCCAATCAGGCTATCGTGTGGGAATACTTCATAAATTCACGATACGTTGTACGATGCGGATTGCAATCCTTTTACCATAAGCCTGAGCTCGTTTATGGCGATTCTCAAAACGTCCCTATTCTTATTTTATGATATCTTCCTGTTGGCTCTATATTCCGGTCGTACAATGCTGATGAATTTGATGAGACTTTGATCAATATTTAAAGCGCGTTCTGAGATGAGGATATTTTCTTTTTATGTCTGGACGTTAATACCTATTAACTTGGTTTAATATAAATAAATCGATGTGTTGCAAATATGTTTTCTTTTATTGGCCATACATCTTTATTCCCGTTAAATTGAATTTGGAAGATTATTGACCATACATTGCTCGGACGATCCACATTGCAACCCACTTTATCCTTTATACTCGTTCGTTACAATTCTCAAAACACCTTTATTCACTTTTAATGTAATTTCTCTGTTGCAAATCTCTCTGTTGATTCATTATACCACATTTCAGATTCGCTCATGAAAATTATCAAAACACCTTCATTCATGTTTAATGAAACCTCTCTGTTGCTTCATCATACGGCATTTCAGACTTAATAACCTGTAAACTGGGTCAGCCTATCAAATTGTAGACATCCCAGCAAACATAAGAAGTCTTAAATGGTTAGTAAATGGTTTTACGTCGTGACGTTTTTACAACTGTAACCAAATCAAAAATTTTAAAATAACGTTGATTTTACATCGAGACCTAATAGACCGAAAAGCTGACTTCTGTTCTGTAGCGCTAAAAGCGTTTCATAGACAATTTATTATATTTTTCATATAAAAAGGCAAAACAACTCATTAGTTCTCATTTTTATAGTATGCCCGAGCCCAGCCTTTAAAGGAATGGTATAAAAATTGAGTGGACAATATGGATTGATCGAGTATGACCCTCTTACCTCAGATTAAGTTATTTTTGTCACGGCATCTTTTCCATAAAATCCTGTTCTTAAAATCAATAAATGGGTCAATACAGTGACTACATTTAGAGCACAGCCTGGAAAGAAAGCGTCACATAATTACAGACGTCATATAATTGTGTCATTAGTGTATTTGTTGCGTTGTTATTTCGTGATTTGAATTGAAATAAGTTCCGATGAAATATGAAAAATGTGAAAAAGGGTTTTAAGTAGAAAAATGTTTGTTTAAGGGTGGGCTCGTGAGGCTACTTCCTAAAGATACATGAGTTTAAGGCATATAATTAACATATTTGTATATTATTACTGATTACAAAAAGGAAGGCATTTTACAAGGTAAGCTTTTATTTTTGAAGGTAATTTGTTGTTAGTAACTTTATGCTCTTCTTTCGGTGATTTAGTCTGGCTTAAATAACGACAAGTTTTGAAACATTAGAAGGGGGATGCAGAGAGGGGACAAATTTGTCGGAAAGAATTATTGCTCATTGCAAATAAATGCCTAGTTTTGAAGTCCTCAGCTTAAGTCAATAAG
The DNA here is from genome assembly GCA_949752745.1 of Protula sp. h YS-2021. Taxonomy (NCBI): domain Eukaryota; kingdom Metazoa; phylum Annelida; class Polychaeta; order Sabellida; family Serpulidae; genus Protula; species Protula sp. h YS-2021. The sequence goes on from OX457026.1 coordinate 102,767,758, forward strand.
TTAATAAGTTTTTAAAATGCTGGTATAAATTGTTCCTTGTAATCACTGTATCTACAAGTTTTAATTCCTAAACACAAAAAATCCCGACGTCTGTTTGAATTTCATATACAAGTTAAAGCCGAAGTAAAATCCGATGTCAGGTTTACGTCAAGAATGGACGTCGAATTTACGCCGCAAGCCGACGTCGGTTCCAATTTCATTTACAAGTTAAATCCGGCGTCAGTTCGAAGTCAGAAAGGTCGGGTTCCGACGTCAGCCCGACGTCTCACTGACATCGAAATATTTGCTGGAATAACTTCTGTGACGCGGCTAAATTTATTAAAGTGATTTTTCTGGTATTGGCATAACTATAGAATAATTGTCATTGCAGTCTATGAACAAAATTCTATATCAATGGCTTATTCTTAAAATCAGCATTTAATCCAGTAAAAGTGATATTACTTGACACGTTTATTTTTATAAGCCCACGAATCAGTTGAATTAATAAGTTTGTGTTGTCAATCTTATCCTTGGTTGCATAAAGATGCCACTCCTCAATAAGCGCTTGTCGAAGTTGTGTGTAATTTCGCGGAGGTGGCGATCCAGATGATCCCATAGAGGTTCAATAGGATACAGGTCCGTTGAATATGGGGGCCATGGAAGCAGCTGGAAGTTGTTTGCAATAAGGTACTGCTTACACATATGAGACATTGGGGACATACATTATCTTGCATAAAAATGGCACCTGGATTCTGCTGTACATAGGGGACAATCTGAGCACTTAATACGGCGTCAGTGTAGCCGCCAGGTTACCATCAATAACGAGGAACTGCAAACGCTAGCCAAAGAGTATTGCGCCGCATACCTTAAGAAGCCAACACCCAACCGATAAACTTGTCGTGCGCAGGATGTGGTGTAACGCACTCTAGTACGCCGGTATTCTCGCGCACGACCGTCTGCACGATACAGTTGATATCGAGATTCATCACTGAATATCACACGTCGTCAGTGACGGTGTCTCCACTCTCCCTGGCTTGCAGCCCCAGTGAATGCAATTTTGACGTCGGCGGGCGTTGTACACGATACCAACCAGTGGCCGTGGACATTGAATTGCATGTTCGCGAAGGCGAGTAATTATCGCTCTGCTGGATATGAGTGGGTTTTGAGTGCCAGGACTTTCGTTTGCAGTCATAACGGCAGTGCGAAAGCGGTCCCTCATATACTGTAAGTGAATTCTTCAATCTTGTCGAGCGGTCGTTACACGAGGTCGCCCGCTACTCTTTCTGCCTTAAGTGCTTTTGGTATCTTTATAGAGCCGTCGCAAACGATAAATTAGTGCTCGAGTGTACCCAGAGAGTCTGGCCACCTTTCTCGTGGATGGTGTCGCTACACTCAACATGCCTAGTGCTCATTCCCTTTCTGTATAAGAGAGCTGTGGCATTGTTCTCCGTGTTTTTGGAACAAAATTGTCAATTCTTCAAATATTAGGCTAGCTTTCAGCAAACTGTACGAGTTAATAAACAGTACTTAGACCCCAACATAAACACGCTATGGCAGTTCCTATGGTAACAATCACATTGTGTCGCACCGGTCGAGACATTGAATTGATGTATAAAAAAGTACCATACACATAAACATGACCTAATAAATCAGTTGTGCAAATATGAAAACTATGTTCTTAATAATTAAATGGTTATTCGAATAATGGATGCTTTCTTTTTTGGGTCAGTATAGTTGTTTGTAATATATAACTTATCGTTTGTTAGTCTAAAATAATTTAAAAATATTGACAACTAAATTAGAGTCGCATAAAAGCAAACGTCTATTTGAAACGTTTGCTGATTATGCACATAAGTTGTACTAAAAGAAATATTTATAATTCTGTTTAGCTTAAAATTACCCAGTGTAACTGTTAGATTGGTTGGTTGTGTATGACCGGGCATCTACTTTTTGAAAGTGACAAATATATTATTTTCAGCATTTTCCTTGTTCTTATTGAGCGTTTTTATTCAGCATAACATTAATCAAATGTCAGATATGTCTTTTCTATTCTCTTTGTTTTTTATTAATCGATCATCGTATTGCTGTATACAAGTGCAGTGGTAAGCAAAGGCGTTAAAGAACGTTGTGCAAACATCAAACGATGAAACCTCGAAGGATGATAATTTTAGGTCTGTTTGTAACAAATGCCTCAATTTTTAGAATTTGGAGGAGGATTAGACCCTGTTGTGTAAACATTTGACTTTGAACGTTAGGTTTCACGTGTGTGTTAACAGCAGGTCCTGTCGGAATTAATCAGTTGCGGTTAAATTCATGCGAATTTGCCATTAAATACATGTCTATAGACACAAATAAGGGGAAATGTCTGTATTTCAGCAACATCTAGCTCTGTATATTTATAAAGGGTTTTAGTTGATTGTGTTCTTATCCATGCCTTTACGTTGGTTGATGATTATTTGCGCCTGATTTGAGCATATATGACTGTTGCATTTGAGTGCAAGCCCGTAGCAAATTGCATAATAAAACTGCCTATGAGCAAAATGCACACTCATGACTACCTTCATTTTGGATTGCATAGGTCTTAGCCCTAAGTCGTAACACACTTGACCGAAACTGCTCGCAGGCCCAGCTCCTATCCAGTGAAGACCATCCCCCCGGGGCATTACTGCATTAGATCAATTCACCCGCCGTTTTCAAATTACATTGCTGTTTGTTGGCTGAAAAACAGCTTGCACTGATTTATTCATTTATTATCAAAATTAGCTAATCTATTATTTGCCCAGAAGGGAAATTTTTTATCTTGCTGAAGGCATATGAATTGTTATTATTATCGTTGATCAATTTTCTCAACCGTTCACGAAATGGTAATTATTTGTAACAGAAATTTCAATGCTGACTCATCTTATCAATTAGCATATAACGCAGTAATCGCACCAATTGTGTAAATAGTTGCAATAATTGCACATAGACACATCTCCTCAATGCAACATAAATAGGTATTTTTTTAGAAAATGGAGGGGGAAGCAGTTCTACAGGGTTAAGCGTACGAGGATTTTGCCCTCAGGGGTGGGTGTACGGGGGATGCTTAGGAGCTTTGCAGCTTTGTTGGAGTACATGGTTGGTGCTATATTCCCAAGTACATTCATTCTTGCAAATATATGGGCTAAGAAAGACCATTGTAAAGCATATGTGTCATTTAAGGCAGAATCAAACGTATTGCATTTCAAAGATTTTCAAATCAAAATTTGTAAAATCAAATTTATCCAACGTCATCAAATCAGAATGTAATTATTGGTGCATTTTAGAAATGGACAATTATTTATTTTTCATGATTTACATGAGAAAATTGGGAAAACCCACTTATTGATTCTCTGGAAATTCATAAATGCTGTTTTGTCACTTTTCAGTTATCCCACGAGGAAAAAAATAACAACAACACTAGTCGCGATTTCGCAAAGAAAGCGCAGCATATTCGAAAGCAAATTATAAATAATGAAGTGCCTTACAGCTTTAACTGAACAGCAATTCATGCTATAATTTGCTTTGAATTTAGTGATTATCTTAAGTACAATATTTTATCAGTGATACCAGCAAGAAAAACATTAAACAGTGCAACACCCAAAGCCAACTTTCTTGGTAACCTGTTGTGTTATCAGTCTAATTTATCAGAAAACAAGTAAATTAGCAGTCCGTTGCTGATAATGTTCTTCCTAAGTAAGTGTTGTATCAAAATTAATATGCATATGCGTAAAAGAAGGGTTGTATATACTGGAAAAACATGAGGTAATCCCACAGGTGCTTATTTGTAACTTAAGCAAAAATTAAAATAACGTCTTAACAATTACATGGCGCAATCAGTTTTTGTAGAAAGAATGAAAAATAAACTTATTTTGCTCAATTTCAAACAACCTATATGCAACATTTTAAACTACTGGAGCTTTCGAAACACAAATATTAACAATCATAATAAATCAACTTTATCTTATCTTTAAAAGTTTCGTTATTTTTTGTAAATAAATATCAAGAAACTTCCATTTATGTCTCTTTATTAAAATGTATCAATAAAGATGCAACGGTAATACAAAACAGAAATGAACTATTTTGGCGTGCTCGAATATCATGCAAAAGTATAAAACATGGTACCGGAGTTAAGTCACGATCAAATCCCAATATAGCCACACATCATAGTCACTTCTCAAAACATACTAATCTTAACCCGGTAAAAGTGAGTTAAGTAAAATTGACATTGAAGTTTCACAGAAATTATGTCATTCTACCAATTTCTTTCCTATTTACTTTATTTTATGTGTAATACGTACTTAAGTGATTGCTTTACCTTATTGAATATTATGTTACTTTTTACAATTTTATCATTATAAATAATTTTCAATTTGATATTTGTGTACTTAGACATAATTCGGTTCTTCGAAGCAATAAATGTTGGATGAGAAAATTTAGTTGAAAATGCTCAGTTTGAACCCAGTGCCTTCCTGGAACTGAGTTTAGCTTATAGCAATAAAGTGACAAAAGCATGTTCCGTTACTATAAAAGTTATCTTTTATCAATTGAAAACACTTTTTTAGATCATTTTTGTATTTGGCTTAAAGAGTACAGATTGGCAAGTTCGTGATATAAACGAAAGTTCTTATGTTTTTATTGGCTCCGTGATTATACGCAAGATACATTAACAAAATGCACTATCAATTAAAGAGCCAAACCATTAGATACAAAAACACTAGGTGCCTTAAGATAGTTGTATTTATCCCTACAGTTCATTGTTGTTGCTGATACAGGTTGCAGTTTATCAACGACAGAGTTCGCCTGGAGGTCTTATTACACAGTACAGATAACAGCGCCTTCACTGCATACACAGTGAAACATCGCTATTAGGGATTATAATTGACTGAATACTCAAGTCCCTCATGTCGGTGTGTGCATAACTTTGACGTCTTGCTAATTGTGAGTATTGTCAGTGCTTAATTTTTGCTACTTGAAAATATCTCTTACCTGAGGTCTGTTGAGAGTTTGCTTGTGCAGCTGCTAACTGTAGTTGGCATATCTTTATCACAGTGCACGCTTGTTCCGTTTTATCTGCAGACCACACAATTCAGACTTAACACCTTGTGTAACAGTTTCTTTAATACATTAACTGAGCATAAAGACTTGCTCTTTTTTATGCTTTTTAAAAGATGGAGCAAATTTAAGCGGACCAGCTATGATTATTTAAAAGATAACGATTATTACAACAAATAATTTTTGAAGCCTTTATCTTATCTTTACTGAAACTTTGAAAGTGGGATTGGAGGGCTGAAGTTATAACACCAGTACTGTGTTCATTTTCAATTAATTTAGTTTCAATTAATTATTTAATTAATTTAGTGCAATAATCTTGTTTTCTTTTTCTTAGTGGCTTTCTGCAAAATGTGTAGAAAGCGGGATTTTTGTACTCCAGATGCAGACATTTATTACTCGAAACTCTCTTAGTTCACCAAGACTAAGACCGACGTTCACGGATCCAGTAGTTTTTTTTCTCTGAAGGGAAGGGCAAATTTAAATAAGATCGAATAATTTTGACTGAGTCAAATTGTATCAGATGAAAAACGACCAAGTTAGTTCCAAAATAAAATTTACAAACTTGTGCTGTGAAGTGTTTAAACGTATGGACCAATGCAAATGAAACACTTTTAGGTCTTTAAACTTGATATCCTGTTTAATGTAAACCAATCTAATTAGGTGAGACATTCAAACATTCTCAGGTGGTTTTGCATTTCTGCTATTAGTTCCTGTAAATAAAAACAACCAGCACATTGAGAATGCTTTTGATTGTTACAAGCTATGATTTAAATAAAACCACTTCGGAATAAAATAAGACTGTTGGAGCCCTGATGTAAAAAAAATCATCTTGAAAATGAAGCTATTCTATTGGGAAACGTCCATCTTTGGTTTTCATACGATGACACCAGCTTTACTCTGACACATTAGGACAAGTGTAAAAGAACGTTGTATATTTGTGGTTTGCTTTTATTTTGTTTTGATTCCTCATCTCTTTTTCTAAGTGCGCTGCTTTATTGGTACGCTCTCAATCAGTGTAAAATAACCTCATAGAAATGGTAGCTATATTTTGTCGAAAATGGTTAAATCGGGTTCTTCATTCGAGTGATAAACCCATAAAATTCCTTATTGCTATCTATGAATTGAACACTTTCTAAGCGTTAATTATGTCAGTTGGCGGAGAAAATAGTCTAGTTTAAAACATTTTCAATCAAATGACTCTTGAAATCTTATATCATTCATCATTATACTAATTATTTTAAATCACGATACAACATTTTTTATCTTTTCCACATTTGAAAAAATGTTCATACTTTCTTTGATCTATCTGCACTAAGGATTGTGTAGAAAAAAGTATTCAGTGCAGCATATGCTAGGAGACGATGAACATGTTAACAATTGTTGTGCCCATAGACTTACTGGTCTGTTAGGTGAAATCTAGTGGGAATTTTTACTTAATTTATAATCTCTGTACTTTCTTTTTTAATCTTCGGTGCACTGCCTGAGCGGAAATTTATCTAATCGCCTTGAACCAATATTCGTCAGGTACTCCCAGTTTGAAATAAAATTATGTATAAATATGCACTGATATCGATACCAGTTTCATATTATAAAAATGATAATAAAACAAGCAAGTTAGAAGATATCAGATTAATCAGAAATGATTTATAGTTCAGTCAAGCAGTGGTAACCATTTGTTATCAAGCATGTCTTAATTTTTTTAGTGTATTATGAAAAGAGCAATGTTTTAGTGTATTATGAAAAAAAAGCTGTAACACTTCGAACAGTGATTGGTGTCATGTTTTTAATTGGACTTTAGCAAACATATACATACATATCAAGCTTTGACTGACCAGTTCAAAGTTTCACTTGCAGTGCTATCAATAATTAAACAATATTTTAGGCGTTGTTTAATTGAAATTGAAATTTGCTTATTATTTGAGCTGGCAGGATTTGTTCTATCGTTCGTAGCTATATCTCCAGTTTTTTACTGTAAAAATATGCCACTAGACATGCTTATGATGATATTGGACATTGCTTAGTCGATAATAAATGGGCTCTGTTCAAACTCAAATACAGTAAGTTATTGAAAATAAATTTTAATTGAGTTAAAACAATACTTCAAAATTTTACTTTCAAAAACGCTACTTTTAAACTTCACTTTCATATAGTTTTATAATTGCATCTTGTGCTTTCAGTATCATTACCCAATTACAAAGAGCACTTTTTGAATTCTAAAAAATCTTATACTAAATATCAAAAGTTTTTAGTATTTTGCCATATGCTTTTTTTTGAAAAATTGACAGACCATTCTGTCGATGTTTATTAGCCGTCCCGTAAAGAATATCATTTCAGTTCATTCATTGTTATTACATTTCAGGCTTGCAGATATAAAAAAGTTTATTTTTCTAAAACATTAATATATTTTATTTTTATTTATTGAATGATTGACTTTATTGTATGACTAAAGGTCCGCATGTAAACGTCTGATATGAGGCAGTGTACTGCTGTCAAATCATCATTGAAAATGTTGAATTTGTTAAATGTAAGCTTCACCACCACCTTTTTGAAATATTTCTCATTGTTTCATCGTTTCCTCTCATTTTCCATGGCTTCTCCAAATTGGCATTATTCATCAATTTGGAAAACTCTTTTTCAAATAGGAGCGCACTCTGGTGGCCATTTCTATGCCAAGCAGACCAGGGAAGACTACAAGCATCGCATGGAAAGTGTACAGGAATCTAAAACTTTTCGCATTTTACTCAGTTCTTTTGCTGATCTGCTACAAACCACGCTCGTGGCTCTGTATGCTTACTTCTTTTAAAATATTGATTTTTCGGCTAAGGATAAGATATATTAGATGCAATTGTTGTAGACAAAAACAGTTATTTGCAAAAAGTATAACTTTTGGTATATAGCAAATAGTAAATTGGTCATATTTAAACAATATTTTTTTTTCAATTTTCTACATACAGCAGAAACAACGTAAAGCTTGCCATTGCAAAGAAAACAATGTTTTTTCAAAAATTACTCGAGAAATTAATTTTGACCTAAAATAAGCAAAGCCAACTTTCTTTGTGGAATATTTTTTGGAATGAGTTCTTTGAATTGTATTTATGAAAGAGACATAAATTCAGCAGTATATGGCCTTTAATAAACTACATTGAACCACATGTAGCAGATATTTACTGTAACTTAGCGAAGCGACAGCTGTCGGTATAAGAGCATATGGTGTTTAAGGATTAGATTGAAATAAGAAAAAAGCAGTTGTGACTGTAACGAGTGACATTGAATAAAGCTACATAATATAATATGTAAATTCCAAAGGTCTGCAATACTGATTAATTTCCTTCAAAGATTTGCTTGTAATTCAAATATCCTACCCAAACCTTAAATAAATCTACATATTCTCTATCATTCGTTTGATTTTTGTATCTCAAATTAATTGCAATGAGGGAACCGACCACACTCATTCAAAAGGAACTACACTGGTTACCGATTCAATTTCGTATAAGATTCAGAATTTTAGTTATCTGTTTTATTTGTGTTCGTGGTACTGCTCCAGCCTATTTATGTGATCTTATTTCACTTTATAAAACAGCAAGAAGTCTTCGATCTGAAGACAAAATGTTACTAAAAGTTCCTTTTACAAGAACTAAGTTTGCTGAGAATTGTTTTGAAGTTAAAGCACCACAATGGTGAAATGAACTTCCTGTTGACTTGAGATACTGTGATAATTTGCCATTGTTTAGAACCAAATTAAAGTATCATTTATTTCAACTTGTCTATAACTAGTCAATGAAGATCTTTAGTTCTAGTCATAGTACCATTATTTGTATTAAATTTTAGTTTGTAAAGTTATTTAGTAATGCATATTCTGTTGTTGTAAAGCGCTTAGAGCTTATATTTTAGAATAAGCGCTATAAAAATGAAGATGAATAACAATAATAAAAATAATAATTAAAATGAGTAAAATAGTATTATTCTTAAAGTGAAATGAAGTGAAGTGAAGCTAAGACATCAATAACAATAGTTAATTAAAATAATTAACATCAAGGATTTTAGCAATCATTAATTCAAATCATCAATACCAAGGATTTTATTTCAGATAAAATACGATTACACATATATTGCAGTAAAATTTATTAATTAATCTAAAACAATAAGAAAAGACTTGAAAAAATGAAAGGAATTTTTCACTTTGACAATTGAGTATCATATTTGTTATTTGAAAGAGGGGTATAACTTTCGGCATATTCGATATTTGCACCAGAGTTTATAAAGCGTTCATTATCTATAAAAGGGTATGCTGTCGGAATCGTATTCTGTCTATTGGGAATTTATCAAAATCCAGCAGAATTTGAAAATTGTTCATGTGAAACTTTGAAAAACTTACCCGAAGAAGCATTTCATATATAACGAACAGAAACGCTTTTGAGCGCTTTTAAACGTTTATAAAACTTTTTCTAAACCCCAAAAGTTTACCTTATAGGTCTATTTGAGCGGACCATTCCATAGGGAGTGGTATTTTGCATATGTTCATTTACTGCACCTAAGGTAAACAATAGTGCTGCTTTTTAGTGTTAATAAAATATTTATCTTGTGAATTTTCCCATGCTTTCATAAACGATTTTCACATATGATATATAGAAGTTATCAAGTTTGTTGTAAACGCCGTACAGTGCATCTGATTCACATTATATGAATGATTGTTGTACTTGCAGCATTGCTGGTTTACATGCTATGCATGTCTGTCTTACTTGCCATATTCCAGATTTGCATCACGGATATGCTTTTCGTACTTGCCACATTTATGATTTACATTCTTTGCATTTCTGTCGTACTTGTTGCACACCTTATTTCAGCATGTGCAAGTCTGTCGTGATTGTTGCACACCTAATTTCAGCATATGTAAGTCTGTCGTACTTGCTGCACATCTAATTTCAGCATATGTAAGTCTGTTGTACTTATTGCACACCTAATTTCAACACATGTAAGTCTGTCGTACTTGTTGTACATCTAGTTTCAGCATATGTAAGTCTGTCTTTCTTGTTGCACACCTAATTTCAGTATATGAAAATCTGTCGTACTTCTCGCACACTTGATTTCAATATGTGCATGTCTGCTGTACTTAAAATTTACCTAACTTGATATGCACAACCATGAATACACTTAGCCGAAACTAGATTTAATTGTTATTTGTTCCACTGTTCGCCCTTACATATTTCTTAACACGTCTTGGGAAGCCAATTGACAAGTTTTTTTAAGTAGCTCGTCTGTGAAACATATATTTAATAACTGATTTAAGACTTGCAGCAAAGAATCAGAGTTCAATTTCATTTTTGTCTTTTATTTCACATTGTATAACATTTATGTTTTCAACGGAGTTTATATAGGATTTATATAGAATATAACAAATTTCTGCTTCCGTATACGCATTTTGCTTTCGTACTCGTATTCTGTTTTTTTTTCAAACTCGAATTTTGCTTTCATATTCGTATACTGCTTTCGTACTCGTGCATCTCCTTCTTTCATACTTACATTCTGCTTGTGAACTCGAATTCCACTTTTGTACTCGTATTCTTCTTTTGAACTCAAATTCTGTTTTAGCTCTGTATTCTGCTTTTGTGATTACATTGTGCATTTATACTGCGAGTATTTTTTTTGCCTTAGCTGGGAGTTGCACACAGATGTAAAAGTAAATATTTTAAAGAAACGAAATGAATTCAGTGAAAAATACACTCATCGGCATTAAACGAGAATCGTAAAATAAGCTTTGTTTTATAGCTATCTAAAGACTTAATTCACACAATAATATCTATAAGTATAATAACTAAAATACGCACTTTGTCCGAAACAAATTACTTGATAATCCGTTGTTTTATCGGCCAGATTTCTTAGTACAAGATAAATAAACAGTACACTACCGATTAGTATGGAAAAAAAGAGATAGCAAAATCAAAGCACTAACAAATTAAACGTGTGGGCCATGTTTCTTACAAACAGAAATATAACGAAACCTTCTTTTTGCAGGAAATTTGTCAAAAATTAAATGACATACGCTACTAAAATAATTATTTTACCGAAAATAGCAATTTGATATATCACAATGTAAAGCTTATTAGCTAAAGTATCATTTTATTTTGAAACTTAATCTCTCATTTTTTCTTTTGGTTAAAGTTTAACTTTTTACAGCACTTGATCGTAGATGCCTCCTCCTAATACGAAATGGTTAGGCGTAGAATTAAGGTAGGAAAATGAATTCCGATCACTCATTATAGAACATATGACTTAAATAATAATTTAAATTGCAAGTCTTCTGTTTTCAGTTAGGGTCTCGTGAACAATAAAGCAAATTCGCCTTATGCTCATAGACTCTTCTTCCGCACCCCCACCCCATGGCTGCACCACAGAATCTGACATTCTGACCGCACCGAGGAAACATAAATAAAGAGCTCGTAAAGTTAATGAGTACTGGAGATTCTTGAATACATGTGATGTATCCCAAAAAGACGATAATTATTCAAATTTAGAACTGCTTTTTCAGTGGCTCAGCCAGACATTTTAGAATATGGTGACATTGGGTTGGGGGTTATAGAAGCCCATTTCATCTTAGTGGACACATTAACGTAAAAGAGGAACAAATGATGCAAGGGAGGGGATGATCAGCCGATGTAAAGAAGGGCAAATTTTTGTGTCAATTGGGGACAAAACATGTAAAGGAAGGCAAATAACTCATGTAAAGTTTGGGGGAGGGACATAACAGATTATGTGGGGTACAACGCATGTAAAAAGTGTAAGAGATGCACAAACATGTAAATGGAAAAGAGCCTATTCAAACGATGCACAGCTCAAATCAAAGAGGGGCACAGCCCACGTAAAGTTGAGGAGGCGGGGTGAGCAACCAATTCAGTGGAATTGGACCCAATCCATGAAAAATTTTACAGAACAACTGTAAAGGGTCGCATCCCATTTGAATGAGGCATAGCCCTCGTAAATAGGCACACCGCATTTAAAAGTGGCACAATCCATGAAAAGGGGACACAACCCATGCAAAAGGCAGCTCAGACCCTCAATTTCTTTTACGTAGAATAGTTTTATACATGTCAATGTGAAAGACTCCAAAGAGCTGCTGTTTCCTCAGGAATTTCGAAATAATCTTCCCGTTTCTCTCTCTTTTCCTTTTCAATGATTCCTCAAATATTAATTATATATTTTAGCAAAATATTATAATGTGATACAAGACGTTAATTTAGCAACCAGTTCTTATTTGTTTTCTATTTTATTTTTACCTTAACCCTACATCCTATCAGTAATACATTACATATGACATAAAAAACCTTGTGTGCAACGCGCAATGGAAACTTTTTTGATAAACCGTAGTGCTGCTGGGTATAATAATAAGATTATGAAGTTAATGAGCAGTGCACTACTGATTATTTTAGCGAAGTAAAAAGTAATAAAAATGTAGTCAAAGCATCAAAAATAATATAAAACAATTGCTAGATACGCATAAGTAAAGTTAGGGTTAGTAGGAAAGTATGAGGTTAGTCGGTTCTTGGTTGGTTATTGCCTAAGTGAAGACCTAGATAGTATGTTGGGTATATCACTGTATCATAAACTTTAACAATATTGGTTCAACGGAAAACAACCCAGTGGGTCGTCTGACAGCATAACTAAGTTTACCTTACAATAGTTTGATAGATTTAATCTTCATCAAACTGGTGATTATTTAAACCCGACTTATCGGTTTGAAATGTATACAACTGCTACGCATTTTTCGAGCAACTAAAATTTGCTATAACTGAAATAAAGAAGCGAGAATAATTGCAATTTGTCTTATCTTATGCTTCCTTTATTTATTATGTAAACGAATGTCTAGAATGTTAAATTTAATCGTTTTTTTTGTTTAAATAGCTCAAGAAAAATGCAATAGACAAGTAAGACAAAACAAGAAAAGGAAGGGCATGTATAAGAATGCGCACATATCAGGTGAAAGCTTCTAAAACACTATGTCGGAATAACATCAGGTTGCGACGAAATCGTAATCTTCACAATGTGAAAGTCGATGAGTAGTCACAAAAGACTTCGGATGTTCGCCGTCATGGATTGTGACGAAAGACATGCCATTTTATTCAACATGAATGTTTAATGAGAAATTTTATTTGAATATCCACAGTTTGAAAAAATTTCCTTTCTCGAACTAATATATGGCTTTTAGCAATAAGCTACAAACATATATTCCATTAGTATAAAAGCAATCTCTTATCAATGTTAGAACGCTTTTGGGGATTAATTTTACGTATATTTAGTTCAAACTATATTTAGAAGTGAGCAAGTTCGAAATTTCAACCACAATGCATGTTATTTTTTATAAAAAGTGTTCCGAGATTATACTTAAGGTCTAACAAGATACAGCATCGACAAAAGATACAAAACATTAGATACAGAACATTAGCTGCCTTAAGACATTTGTATGTACCAATAAACTTCAAACTTATCTCTGAAATGAATGGTAGCTTATCAAAGAAAGAGTTAGCCTGCTGATCTCATAGCTCAGTGCAGATAACAACAAAAAATACTCATTCTCATACTATCAAAAAGACAAGAAATTTAGTTTCCCGCTTTTCGTTACTTGTAGTTTTTAATAAATTGATGATATATTGCCCCTTTATATAATGACTTTACAATGCACGTAAATTAGTTTCCCATCAACAAGAAAATGGTTTTTAAAGTTTGGCTTTTCAAATCTTTTTTTCCAGGTGTAATTCGAATTCTGAAAATATATCTGCTTTTCTTTTTTTGACATTTTTTGTTGTTTCGCAAAGAGTAATATAATATTATACTCTTCTCTAGTTTCTAAACTTTCGTTGAACTCGATACCGGCGAAAAATCCGTTACGTTTGTCATCTTTGGCATAATTTAATATGAAGGAAATGTATATACAAAAATTGATTGACCAAAATACCTTTCGAGATTAAATTTTGACATAACACAATCTGATAATTTTCTTTTCAACGTATGGCATACATATGGCCACAGCAGTCTTATTATAATTTAGACCACCCCAAAATGTTGATAAAATGTTCGTCATTCATGTGATAAAAAGCCTCTTCATAATGACCAACACTAACTAAAAATAGTTCATAAAACTTTATCTATTTAATGTTAACAAATCTGAATAAGACATACATTCTCATCGTGGTTTTTCATTGTCCTCTTTAAGAGAGGGCCTTTAAACAAGACAAACACAAAATTGAAACTTCTTTTGATTGTTGCAAATTATGAAAAAATGAGACCACTTTACAATTAAATAAGACTTTTCACAACCAGGATATCAGATACGCATGTTCTGTAAAGAAAAATCTATGTTGAGATAACTTTTTACCATAACGTGGTCATGATATAAAGTATGAGATACATACATTCGTTTTCACAACTTCACTCTGAAGCGCTAGGAGAACTTTCTCAAAGTACGTCCATCTTCATGTATCGCTCTCCATTCCCGTCTTTTAACTCATAGAATTGACATGTGTACGTGGAAAAATCAGTCTAGTGTCTAATCATTTTTCTATATACATGCTTTTCAAGGAAAAAAACTAATATAAATGTAAACACATACATAGTTGAAGCATTTGAACTAATAATGCAATACGTGGTTTGTTATTTGAAATCAATACTCTTGATATCAGATATCGAAACAGTAATATAATATATAATTTTAAACCAATACATCATAATATTCGATATCGAACAAGTAATTAAAAGTCTGGTTTGTGGCTTTAAATAAGCAACTCCTGAAATCCGATATTATTAGTCATAATACTAATTATTTCGAAACATGATAAGACAATATGTTCTATCTTTATTTGTGAATAGTAGTTCATACTTACTGTCACCTGTCTGTAGTAAGCATTGTTTATACAAAAACGTTCAGTAATGCATGTGTTATTCCATACTGATTACACTAAATGTTGTAAAAATACAATCGAAGTTTGTACTTTGAGTGTTGGCGCAGTAATACACCTTTTATAAAGTGTATACTATTACGCGAACATTTTCAGTTACGTAGAACAACGAAAATCATCCACAAATCAAATTAAAATTTATTTTAAGGCCTTTCAACTCAGAAAGATCATTTACAATAATATAATATACATATTTAAGTATTTATTTATTTATTCATTCTTAACCAATATGTGCCACACAAACACAATTTTGAATAAATTTCAATATAAATATGCCGTTATATCTTAACCAGTTTCGTACATTTTTACAAAGACAATTTGTTTTCAAAATAAAGTAGCTAAAATTATAAAAAATAAAAAGAACAAAAAAATAACAAAGAAAAAGCCAAAAAGGTTGATAGACCGGTACACAGAAGGCAAAGTGAGCGTGATAATCAAGTGTTCTCTAGCATTTTCTTAAGGGTTATCAGTATGCTATAAACAAAAGCAATGTTATGGGTGTAAGGGTCCTGAGGGATGATTTTGATAGCTCACAAAACTGACTACATAAGGGCCAAACCTAAATGTAATTCACAGACAGTTATTAATCGAGCTTCAACACATTGAACAGTTATTTGTATAATGTTCTAAAGTTAAAGCATCAATTCACACGCATAATTGTAAAGGTAATTTAACTCATGTTACAGATTAGACTGTGACATAAACACATACGATGATACGTACAAATTGTACTCAGATTTATTTTATTTTTTAAATTAATGGATCAGTTGAGAGTTGATGCTACAGCGATATCAATATTTGCATAATAATGAGGCTGTTATTCAATTTTGTTTCAGATTTGTTTATTATTTGAGATGGAAGGATTCGTTCTACCGTTGGTAGCGATATTTGCAGTATTTTACTGTGAATTTTCCTTTGGGCAATTTCATGATGATGTTGGAAATTCCTTAGTCGATGTTAAGTGGACGTTATTCAAACACAAATACGGTAAGCGATTTGAAATAATTCTAACTGAATAAATGGGATCCCAAAAACATTTAGATATCAGAATCATGTTGACCTGATCTTTCTGATGTCGGATTGACGTCCAATCTTGATTGTATATGAATTGAAAACGACATTGGAATATGTTCCGAAGATTCGACGTTGGTTGTTAACCTAAACCTTGAACTGACGTCAGATTAAGGTTGTATATGAAATTAGAACCGAAATCGGGAATTCACTCGAAACCGATATCCGAAACAAGCCGATATCGGTTCTTGACCTGAACCTGATATCGGATTGACATCGGCTTTAAGTTTCTTTGTTTTACAGTTAAATTAATAAATGTGGTGACTAAAATGAACAATGTATACAAAGCAATTGTCTAAACCTGGATTATTTTTCTATGTAATGAAAAGCAAAACCAACCAAATGATCTTTTAATAACAGTGTAACTATAATAGCTATAATTGATAAAGTAAATAAATATTTTGCATTAGTTTAAAGTGTACAGTGATTATTTGCGACTAAATTCACTTATAGCGATTCAACATAATGCACTAATTATTCATCATAAAAATAACCTTCAGAGAAATACATTCCTTTTGTCATCAGTTATAATACAAACACACCAACTGATATGCCTATGGATTCATGTGGTTTAAGAACATACCGCACGAGCTAATTCCATGAACAAATATGTTCACGATTTCGAACGGTTCTTGTTATTTTTTACAATAAGACGGAAGTACCGTATTTCAAGTTTTCAACTCAAATTGCGAAATAACAAAGCAACAAATACACAAATGACGCAAATATATTGCGTAATTGCATGATGTTTCGTTTTGAGGCTGTGTTTCAAAAGTCGCCACGCTATTATTCATCTATTATGAGAAACGGCTTGTGCGGAAGCCGTACGTTAAACAAATGCTAAAACAGGGTGGGCGGGAAGGGTCAAACCAGCCCAAAATTGACAGCTCCGTTTTTCTATCAGTGTATTATACTGTAACCTCTAGGCATATAATAAAATATGATAACTTAAAAATAGATTTCCCTTTTCTATGTGCAATATATAATAAACTTTCTAAGAAAGGGTAGTTTTACATCATTAAACTTTTACTTGCTTTTTCTATAAATGAAAATACTGCAAAAGGAAAAAAAACGTTAAAAAGTTTGTTGTATGACGTCGCACTGAAGTCGGCTTTGCAGTAAATGAGAGCGCATTTAAAATCAACCTTATTACAACATTTATTGATCGGATTATAGTTGTGAAAACGTCGCGACATAAGTTACACCATTTACCGACGTTTATGAGCCGTCTTATAAAAGCTCTCATGAATGCTAAATATAAATCTTAAGATCCTACTATGATCTCCATTTTTAAATAACATTTAATGTTGTTTTTGATTACACGTCTGGAAGAATGAGTGATAAAGAAATGATAGGAAAAACGTAGGAGCTATGTTATTGAGAGGTTTTACTACCAACCCTGTTTAAGCGTATACAGTTCAGCTTCCATGCAAGCCAAACTTCAAAATTTATAAATACTGGGGCGTACGGCGAACGAGGTATTCCCACCACATTTGCCCACACTTACATTTATTTAGCAATCCGCATGTTAATAAATGCATCATTTTCAACAGTATTTTTTAAAAAATCTGAATCCTATTTTATTTTGTAAAGCTCGTGTTACTCTTTTATTTCTTCAGACAAGAAATATGAATATGAAGAAGAGAGGATGCGAAAGAGCAATTACGAAGCAAATCTGGTAGAAATCGAATTAAACAATTATCTCGTCGACATGGGATTGCGATCTTGTAGACTTGATGAAAATGCTAACACTGATGCAGTAGGGCTTAAGTATTTATTAAATAGAAATGCTTATATTTCATTGCCATTGATCAGATGGTATGCATGCTTTCATAGCATTATTAACTGCTTATTCCGTGAAGATCAAATTAAACTCTTCAAAGATAAAGAAGTTTGTGTTTGGAAACGTTCGGTGTCGATATGGTGTGCCTTGACAATGTGTTAATTTGTCAATCCAAGTGAGTTTACATTTGCCTATTGTGTATTGAAAACAAATTGACAATTTTCAAGCGTATGGTATCTTGCATTTCAATTAAAATTCCTTGGTTTTTCCTGATGGTTTCTATAGCATAAGCACTCAAACTTTCAAAGTCTTTGTTGCTGTTAAAGCATAGGTGACCCCTCTTTCTTTTCAAAGATTAATTATATACACTACGAGCATCGAATAAAGAAAGTGTGAAAGAAATGTGAGGTAGATACCAGCTTTTTCTCTGCAATATCCCACAGAGACAAAACATAAGATAAAACATTTAACTCTTTACCCCACTTACAGTGAATAAGTTTGTGCTCGAAATAGACGTTGTTGAAATAAACCAATAAATAACTAACCAATACTTGTAAAATACTGCTTAAAATTGATAATTTATTTATTTAGACAAGGGAAGAATTCGTCCGTTCATTGATTTGCGAAAGGTGGGAGAGTGAAGAAAAATTTGCGATTCCCCCAGAAGAGGACCAAGGCCCGTATCAGATGGATTACCAACCTATAGTTTGTAAATATTTTCTTATTGTTGCAATAAATATTTGGGACTAAGCGATGAAATATATTTTTTTTCTAATAGAACAATTATGACTTTCACTTTTAATTTGAAAGTATAATTGCATTTTGTTGTGAAAATCTTTCAATGAAGCAGAGTGACTAAAACCCACAGGACATAGACTTTAGTCTAGGTTTATTTCCAAGTCTTAAGTCAAGTCTTAAGTCAAGTTGTTGGTGATATTATCAGGTGCGCAAATATATTGTGAACGACATTGCTGGGAAAAAATTATCATTGAGCTGTAGGGTCTGACTGATTGATAGTCTTACTAACCGACATAAAAGTAGTATTTGTTGTACTTAAGCCTTGATTAAATTCTGGGAAATATTTCACTTTATATAAGGTATATGCATATACATATCCGTACCGCATAAACATATCCTTACCGATTGAAGATGCTGGTACGCCACCCTCTTCAGCGGATTTTAAAAAATGCACTGAATCCATATGGAGCGTCGATTCACTCAGTTTTTTCCCTGGTGAAATTTCGATCAACTTGAGTGGAACACCGTGAGTATACAACTGAATACGTCACGGAAAGAAAGTAAGATGTCACATTTTTTTAATGAAGAGTAGCTGACGTTTGAAGTTTTCGTCATCTGATAAACTTTCATAGGGCAAAGTTACTTTGCAGCCATGTTGATCAGAAATAGGATCATTTTTATTAGCCACAGTGTGAGCCCTTGTATGTCAGACATTGTTTTAACTTGCAGTGTGTGCTTCTGTAGGTATGGCTATGTTTTAACCTGTAATGAGCGCTCTTATATGTCTTATCGACAGTCAAATTATCTCATTTTTAAAGAAGAGCGACATAGGGGTTTCTACTCGGAGTGTAGTAAACTCTCTTTTGTAGCATCCAATGCATTAAAATTTTTCAGCATTTTTCTGTATTTTTGGCGAAAATATTTCCAAATTTTGGAGTACAATATTTTTTGCATGATGTTAACTCTTTTCACGACTTGTTTTTTTTTAGATTTATAAGCGTCACAAGTGCTGGTGCTGCTAAGTTTAGATCTGGAACCTACCCCACATTCAACACTCTGCTGAGTAATTTTAATCCGTATCTTGGGACTGCGGATCCTAATTTAAATACACAGATTAGCTCATTCCTAACACAGCTTCTTGCAAGACCTCCTATGCAAGAGGCCAGCAGCTGTCTGCAAAAATGGGGTATTGCTTTTGTTTCAAACTTATAAATTAAAACCGAAATTGTATTTGAAAAATAGTGAGATTTTATTATTATTCACCTGATAATTTTCAAAACATTTAATCAGAAATATCTTTTGTGGTCGTATTCAATGTACATCAAACTGAACAATTGAAAACTGGCACCTGGGATTTTTGAAAGTGAATTAATAAATACTACTCTTCTTAGAGAACAAAATCCATATGAAGTTCGATGCATGATTTTAGCTGGGTCACTTGATTCCCGCTGCTGCTGGCACAGTTAACTGTGCAGTTAGCTGTCGTGAATACTGTGCCTGAAGATAAGGTCAATTGGTTTAAAGACTACTGTTTATCCAGTAAATTAACTGCCAAACTTTATTTGTGAGCTACTTGCCGGTTTAGGATATGTGACAGCGAGCAATTTTAGATCCGAAATTCAGAAGTATTGGTTTAGCCCATACAGTCGCAGCGGTGGGCCTCTGGACAGTTCTGGTTTTCAGCATGTTTTTCAGGTAAAACAAAAGTTTGACATATTTGACATATATCATCACTCTTAACAGCGACAATCTAACAAAAGTAGAAACAAAATAATAATAATAATTATCTTATAAAAGTAGATAAATTTATTTAAAAAATGTAAAATAGATAAATTTATAAAGAAAATAATAATAAAAACTAATAAACATGCATCAATAAAAAATAATAATACAAATTTTATGACAATCAAAAATAAATTAGAAATAATAAACAAACCTAGTAAAAATAGATAAATTAGAAAATATAAATGTAATAAAATAGATTAGATCAGCAGTGTTACGTAATTGTTGTGATACACATCTCATCGGGATACGAAGAACAATTTTGTTGTCTTCAGGTCGTCACTTAACGATCACTTTATGCTTTATGCTGTAACAGGGAGAAGTGACCACAGGTAAAACCACTCTTACTGGCTATCATGGCTGGGTTAATACCTACAACCAGCAAAGCGTATCACCAGGCGGATTTGTTTATGGATATGCAAGCAAAGATTGCAGAGTATGTGCTTCCTTATTTGTGCTTGCCTAAAAAAATTAAATTAAAAACTAATGGTATCCTATTTAATCTGAAAACTATGTACAATATTCACCAGGATTAGAAAAATGATACATAACTTTTATTTAGGCATTATCGGGACCATTATCGGGACCATTATCGGGACCGTCCTTTAATTGCAGCATTATCGGGAACGTTATATTATTGGGACCAGAAGTGTTGTTGCACAGAATTAATATTGGAATATCATTTGCACGCCAATATTTTGCCACATTTTGTTAAGTTGATACATTTTTAGTTTTGTTGTTTTCTCTATATGTACATATATCTATCTGCATAAATGTCGGTTGGGTGACAATAGGGAACAGTGGGCGATAAACCTGTTCAATATTTGCTTCCCCATGGTTTGAATTCACAGAGCTGATGTGTTTCAGAAATACGGCGTTGGAGATCTTGTGAACATCAACAACTTCTACTGGAAAAATGCCAGGAAAGACATCAGTTCCATGTGGGTTGGGGCGAGTCCTGAATTTGAAATTGCCATTTACACGCTATGTGCACTTGTCTATCCGAACGCAGAATGCAAATTTGAAGTAAATGGAGGCACAGCCGTGTCTGCAAAAACCTTTTGGAATGGCGCCACCGCAACTAAAATAGGAAGCGCCTTTACACTTTGCAAATAGCTGAGGAGGACCGAACTTCTCATGAATTGCAATTAATAACATAAATATTTGTCATTAAAAGCAAACACACATCAGTAAAAGCATCAAAAGATAAATTTGATTGTAAAAAATGTATCTGTTTATGTTAAGCTCACAGACTTTGTAAAGTAAAACATCGTTTATCTCGTAAATTCAAAATCAACGAAATAACTTTTTCGGTGATCCGGCAGATAGATTTGGATAAGCTTAAGAGAGACTGTAATTAATACAACATGAAAGATAAAAGCGAACACATGAACAACTATTTAATGGATAATTGAACTGTTTAAAATCTCATATCGGTTTTCATGGAGTAAAATAAAAATTAAAAAATATTGAAAACGTGTGTAAAAGGTTTGAAAATATCTGTGTGCACTTAAGGTGAGAGACTACAATATTGTTCAAAAGGTGATTATCGAAGACCAAGTTGTAATTTTTATGGCTGTGAGTAATGATGCGTATTCGTTTTAGGGGTATGTGCTTTCGCTAAAAAGGCTTTGCACACACTGCATAATGGAAAAAAAATAAAAATTTGATTTTATTGAAACATCAAATAGAACTGGTAAGTTGAAGAGCAATGTAGGTTTCGAACCATGATCCTTAAGATTACGATATATCTGCTTCATTGGAAGATAAGAGATCCCATATTTTGTCTTATACTTTGCTGTTAGTTAAACCTAAAGATAAACGTTATTGTTGTAGACTTAGTTTAGTTTTTGAAATGGTGCCCATTTATCCTCTTTATATGACCCCTAGTTTATAAAATAGGTGTTGCATTCATGTGGTCCCCCTTATTAGTTCAATACACGTGTCTTATTAGAGGAACCTAATGTCTCCCATTCTTTGTTCTCCACGTGTTTTGCTTTTCTGATGAAATCAGTCACACTAGACAGACGTGAAAGGTTGGCCCGGAGTTTAAAACAGCCACAATGCGTAAGAAATAAATTTTAAGTTTGTTATAATAAATGCTTAATATGCAGAGACTTTGTCGGTATAATTTAGAGGAACTACACGTTGAATTTACATGTTGATGAACCATATTTCTCGGCATTTATTAAATATAATTTTGAGCGTTATTTTATGGCAATCTCCTAAAGACTTGTAATCATTTAATTGAAGTTCACATTGCGGGCCATGTCGGGGAATATAGAGCAAGAGCAGACACGATCTTTTATTTCCATCTGTCACAGTCATTTTATCAAAGCTTACATGTTATGTTTGCATGATATCTTTGTAGCTCGATTGAATAGTATACTTTTTGCTGTAATGTATCTTTGTTTTAACACACACACAATCAGGCTATCGTGTGGGAATACTTCATAAATTCACGATACGTTGTACGATGCGGATTGCAATCCTTTTACCATAAGCCTGAGCTCGTTTATGGCGATTCTCAAAACGTCCCTATTCTTGTTTTATGATATCTTCCTGTTGGCTCTATATTCCGGTCGTACAATGCTGATGAATTTGATGAGACTTTGATCAATATTTAAAGCGCGTTCTGAGATGAGGATATTTTCTTTTTATGTCTGGACGTTAATATCTATTAACTTGGTTTAATATAAATAAATCGATGTGTTGCAAATATGTTTTCTTTTATTGGCCATACATCTTTATTCCCGTTAAATTGAATTTGGAAGATTATTGACCATACATTGCTCGGACGATCCACATTGCAACCCACTTTATCCTTTATACTCGTTCGTTACAATTCTCAAAACACCTTTATTCACTTTTAATGTAATTTCTCTGTTGCAAATCTCTCTGTTGATTCATTATACCACATTTCAGATTCGCTCATGAAAATTATCAAAACACCTTCATTCATGTTTAATGAAACCTCTCTGTTGCTTCATCATACGGCATTTCAGACTTAATAACCTGTAAACTGGGTCAGCCTATCAAATTGTAGACATCCCAGCAAACATAAGAAGTCTTAAATGGTTAGTAAATGGTTTTACGTCGTGACGTTTTTACAACTGTAACCAAATCAAAAATTTTAAAATAACGTTGATTTTACGTCGAGACCTAATAGACCGAAAAGCTGACTTCTGTTCTGTAGCGCTAAAAGCGTTTCATAGACAATTTATTATATTTTTCATATAAAAAGGCAAAACAACTCATTAGTTCTCATTTTTATAGTATGCCCGAGCCCAGCCTTTAAAGGAATGGTATAAAAATTGAGTGGACAATATGGATTGATCGAGTATGACCCTCTTACCTCAGATTAAGTTATTTTTGTCACGGCATCTTTTCCATAAAATCCTGTTCTTAAAATCAATAAATGGGTCAATACAGTGACTACATTTAGAGCACAGCCTGGAAAGAAAGCGTCACATAATTACAGACGTCATATAATTGTGTCATTAGTGTATTTGTTGCGTTGTTATTTCGTGATTTGAATTGAAATAAGTTCCGATGAAATATGAAAAATGTGAAAAAGGGTTTTAAGTAGAAAAATGTTTGTTTAAGGGTGGGCTCGTGAGGCTACTTCCTAAAGATAAATGAGTTTAAGGCATATAATTAACATATTTGTATATTATTACTGATTACAAAAAGGAAGGCATTTTACAAGGTAAGCTTTTATTTTTGAAGGTAATTTGTTGTTAGTAACTTTATGCACTTCTTTCGGTGATTTAGTCTGGCTTAAATAACGACAAGTTTTGAAACATTAGAAGGGGGATGCAGAGAGGGGACAAATTTGTCGGAAAGAATTATTGCTCATTGCAAATGAATGCCTAGTTTTGAAGTCCTCAGCTTAAGTCAATAAGTTAATAAGTTTTTAAAATGCTGGTATAAATTGTTCCTTGTAATCACTGTATCTACAAGTTTGAATTCCTAAACACAAAAAATCCCGACGTCTGTTTGAATTTCATATACAAGTTAAAGCCGAAGTAAAATCCGATGTCAGGTTTAGGTCAAGAATGGACGTCGAATTTACGCCGCAAGCCGACGTCGGTTCCAATTTCATTTACAACTTAAATCCGGCGTCAGTTCGAAGTCAGAAAGGTCGGGTTCCGACGTCAGCCCGACGTCTCACTGACATCGAAATATTTGCTGGAATAACTTCTGTGACGCGGCTAAATTTATTCAAGTGATTTTTCTGGTATTGGCATAACTATAGAATAATTGTCATTTCAGTCTATGAACAAAATTCTATATCAATGGCTTATTCTTAAAATCAGCATTTAATCCAGTAAAAGTGATATTACTTGACACGTTTATTTTTATAAGCCCACGAATCAGTTGAATTAATAAGTTTGTGTTGTCAATCTTATCCTTGGTTGCATAAAGATGCCACTCCTCAATAAGCGCTTGTCGAAGTTGTGTGTAATTTCGCGGAGGTGGCGATCCAGATGATCCCATAGAGGTTCAATAGGATACAGGTCCGTTGAATATGGGGGCCATGGAAGCAGCTGGAAGTTGTTTGCAATAAGGTACTGCTTACACATATGAGACATTGGGGACATACATTATCTTGCATAAAAATGGCACCTGGATTCTGCTGTACATAGGGGACAATCTGAGCACTTAATACGGCGTCAGTGTAGCCGCCAGGTTACCATCAATAACGAGGAACTGCAAACGCTAGCCAAAGAGTATTGCGCCGCATATCTTAAGAAGCCACCACCCAACCGATAAACTTGTCGTGCGCAGGATGTGGTGTAACGCACTCTAGTACGCCGGTATTCTCGCGCACGACCGTCTGCACGATACAGTTGATATCGAGATTCATCACTGAATATCACACGTCGTCAGTGACGGTGTCTCCACTCTCCCTGGCTTGCAGCCCCAGTGAATGCAATTTTGACGTCGGCGGGCGTTGTACACGATACCAACCAGTGGCCGTGGACATTGAATTGCATGTTCGCGAAGGCGAGTAATTATCGCTCTGCTGGATATGAGTGGGTTTTGAGTGCCAGGACTTTCGTTTGCAGTCATAACGGCAGTGCGAAAGCGGTCCCTCATATACTGTAAGTGAATTCTTCGATCTTGTCGAGCGGTCGTTACACGAGGTCGCCCGCTACTCTTTCTGCCTTAAGTGCTTTTGGTATCTTTATAGAGCCGTCGCAAACGATAAATTAGTGCTCGAGTGTACCCAGAGAGTCTGGCCACCTTTCTCGTGGATGGTGTCGCTACACTCAACATGCCTAGTGCTCATTCCCTTTCTGTATAAGAGAGCTGTGGCATTGTTCTCCGTGTTTTTGGAACAAAATTGTCAATTCTTCAAATATTAGGCTAGCTTTCAGCAAACTGTACGAGTTAATAAACAGTACTTAGACCCCAACATAAACACGCTATGGCAGTTCCTATGGTAACAATCACATTGTGTCGCACCGGTCGAGGCATTGAATTGATGTATAAAAAAGTACCATACACATAAACATGACCTAATAAATCAGTTGTGCAAATATGAAAACTATGTTCTTAATAATTAAATGGTTATTCGAATAATGGATGCTTAGTTGTTGTTGTTTGTAATATATAACTTATCGTTTGTTAGTCTAAAATAATTTAAAAATATTGACAACTAAATTAGAGTCGCATAAAAGCAAACGTCTATTTGAAACGTTTGCTGATTATGCACATAAGTTGTACTAAAAGAAATATTTATAATTCTGTTTAGCTTAAAATTACCCAGTGTAACTGTTAGATTGGTTGGTTGTGTATGACTGGGCATCTACTTTTTGAAAGTGACAAATATATTATTTTCAGCATTTTCCTTGTTCTTATTGAGCGTTTTTATTCAGCATAACATTAATCAAATGTCAGATATGTCTTTTCTATTCTCTTTGTTTTTTATTAATCGATCATCGTATTGCTGTATACAAGTGCAGTGGTAAGCAAAGGCGTTAAAGAACGTTGTGCAAACATCAAACGATGAAACCTCGAAGGATGATAATTTTAGGTCTGTTTGTAACAAATGCCTCAATTTTTAGAATTTGGAGGAGGATTAGACCCTGTTGTGTAAACATTTGACTTTGAACGTTAGGTTTCACGTGTGTGTTAACAGCAGGTCCTGTCGGAATTAATCAGCTGCGGTTAAATTCATGCGAATTTGCCATTAAATACATGTCTATAGACACAAATAAGGGGAAATGTCTGTATTTCAGCAACATCTAGCTCTGTATATTTATAAAGGGTTTTAGTTGATTGTGTTCTTATCCATGCCTTTACGTTGGTTGATGATTATTTGCGCCTGATTTGAGCATATATGACTGTTGCATTTGAGTGCAAGCCCGTAGCAAATTGCATAATAAAACTGCCTATGAGCAAAATGCACACTCATGACTACCTTCATTTTGGATTGCATAGGTCTTAGCCCTAAGTCGTAACACACTTGACCGAAACTGCTCGCAGGCCCAGCTCCTATCCAGTGAAGACCATCCCCCCGGGGCATTACTGCATTAGATCAATTCACCCGCCGTTTTCAAATTACATTGCTGTTTGTTGGCTGAAAAACAGCTTGCACTGATTTATTCATTTATTATCAAAATTAGCTAATCTATTATTTGCCCAGAAGGGGAATTTTTTATCTTGCTGAAGGCATATGAATTGTTATTATTATCGTTGATCAATTTTCTCAACCGTTCACGAAATGGTAATTATTTGTAACAGAAATTTCAATGCTGACTCATCTTATCAATTAGCATATAACGTAGTAATCGCACCAATTGTGTAAATAGTTGCAATAATTGCTTATATACACATCTCCTCAATGCAACATTAATAGGTATTTTTTTAGAAAATGGAGGGGGAAGCAGTTCTACAGGGTTAAGCGTACGAGGATTTTGCCCTCAGGGGTGGGTATACGGGGGATGCTTAGGAGCTTTGCAGCTTTGTTGGAGTACATGGTTGGTGCTATATTCCCAAGTACATTAATTCTTGCAAATATATGGGCTAAGAAAGACCATTGTAAAGCATATGTGTCATTTAAGGCAGAATCAAACGTATTGCATTTCAAAGATTTTCAAATCAAAATTTGTAAAATCAAATTTATCCAACGTCATCAAATCAGAATGTAATTATTGGTGCATTTTAGAAATGGACAATTATTTATTTTTCATGATTTACATGAGAAAATTGGGAAAACCCACTTATTGATTCTCTGGAAATTCATAAATGCTGTTTTTTCACTTTTCAGTTATCCCACGAGGAAAAAAATAACAACAACACTAGTCGCGATTTCGCAAAGAAAGCGCAGCATATTCGAAAGCAAATTATAAATAATGAAGTGCATTACAGCTTTAACTGAACAGCAATTCATGTTATAATTTGCTTTGAATTTAGTGATTATCTTAAGTACAATATTTTATCAGTGATACCAGCAAGAAAAACATTAAACAGTGCAACACCCAAAGCCAACTTTCTTGGTAACCTGTTGTGTTATCAGTCTAATTTATCAGATAACAAGTAAATTAGCAGTCCGTTGCTGATAATGTTCTTCCTAAGTAAGTGTTGTATCAAAATTAATATGCATATGCGTAAAAGAAGGGTTGTATATACTGGAAAAACATGAGGTAATCCCACAGGTGCTTATTTGTAACTTAAGCAAAAATTAAAATAACGTCTTAACAATTACATGGCGCAATCAGTTTTTGTAGAAAGAATGAAAAATAAACTTATTTTGCTCAATTTCAAACAACCTATATGCAACATTTTAAACTACTCGAGCTTTCGAAACACAAATATTAACAATCATAATAAATCAACTTTATCTTATCTTTAAAAGTTTCGTTATTTTTTGTAAATAAATATCAAGAAACTTCCATTTATGTCTCTTTATTAAAATGTATCAATAAAGATGCAACGGTAATACAAAACAGAAATGAACTATTTTGGCGTGCTCGAATATCATGCAAAAGTATAAAACATGGTACCGGAGTTAAGTCACGATCAAATCCCAATATAGCCACACATCATAGTCACTTCTCAAAACATACTAATCTTAACCCGGTAAAAGTGAGTTAAGTAAAATTGACATTGAAGTTTCACAGAAATTATGTCATTCTACCAATTTCTTTCCTATTTACTTTATTTTATGTGTAATACGTACTTAAGTGATTGCTTTACCTTATTGAATATTATGTTACTTTTTACAATTTTATCATTATAAATAATTTTCAATTTGATATTTGTGTACTTAGACATAATTCGGTTCTTCGAAGCAATAAATGTTGGATGAGAAAATTTAGTTGAAAATGCTCAGTTTGAACCCAGTGCCTTCCTGGAACTGAGTTTAGCTTATAGCAATAAAGTGACAAAAGCATGTTCCGTTACTATAAAAGTTATCTTTTATCAATTGAAAACACTTTTTTAGATCATTTTTGTATTTGGCTTAAAGAGTACAGATTGGCAAGTTCGTGATATAAACGAAAGTTCTTATGTTTTTATTGGCTCCGTGATTATACGCAAGATACATTAACAAAATGCACTATCAATTAAAGAGCCAAACCATTAGATACAAAAACACTAGGTGCCTTAAGATAGTTGTATTTATCCCTACAGTTCATTGTTGTTGCTGATACAGGTTGCAGTTTATCAACGACAGAGTTCGCCTGGAGGTCTTATTACACAGTACAGATAACAGCGCCTTCACTGCATACACAGTGAAACATCGCTATTAGGGATTATAATTGACTGAATACTCAAGTCCCTCATGTCGGTGTGTGCATAACTTTGACGTCTTGCTAATTGTGAGTATTGTCAGTGCTTAATTTTTGCTACTTGAAAATATCTCTTACCTGAGGTCTGTTGAGAGTTTGCTTGTGCAGCTGCTAACTGTAGTTGGCATATCTTTATCACAGTGCACGCTTGTTCCGTTTTATCTGCAGACCACACAATTCAGACTTAACACCTTGTGTAACAGTTTCTTTAATACATTAACTGAGCATAAAGACTTGCTCTTTTTTATGCTTTTTAAAAGATGGAGCAAATTTAAGCGGACCAGCTATGATTATTTAAAAGATAACGATTATTACAACAAATAATTTTTGAAGCCTTTATCTTATCTTTACTGAAACTTTGAAAGTGGGATTGGAGGGCTGAAGTTATAACACCAGTACTGTGCTCATTTTCAATTAATTTAGTTTCAATTAATTATTTAATTAATTTAGTGCAATAATCTTGTTTTCTTTTTCTTAGTGGCTTTCTGCAAAATGTGTAGAAAGCGGGATAATGCAGACATTTATTACTCGAAACTCTCTTAGTTCACCAAGACTAAGACCGACGTTCACGGATCCAGTAGTTTTTTTTCGCTGAAGGGAAGGGCAAATTTAAATAAGATCGAATAATTTTGACTGAGTCAAATTGTATCAGATGAAAAACGACCAAGTTAGTTCCAAAATAAAATTTACAAACTTGTGCTGTGAAGTGTTTAAACGTATGGACCAATGCAAATGAAACACTTTTAGGTCTTTAAACTTGATATCCTGTTTAATGTAAACCAATCTAATTAGGTGAGACATTCAAACATTCTCAGGTGGTTTTGCATTTCTGCTATTAGTTCCTGTAAATAAAAACAACCAGCACATTGAGAATGCTTTTGATTGTTACAAGCTATGATTTAAATAAAACCACTTCGGAATAAAATAAGACTGTTGGAGCCCTGATGTAAAAAAAATCATCTTGAAAATGAAACTATTCTATTGGGAAACGTCCATCTTTGGTTTTCATACGATGACACCAGCTTTACTCTGACACATTAGGACAAGTGTAAAAGAACGTTGTATATTTGTGGTTTGCTTTTATTTTGTTTTGATTCCTCATCTCTTTTTCTAAGTGCGCTGCTTTATTGGTACGCTCTCAATCAGTGTAAAATAACCTCATAGAAATGGTAGCTATATTTTGTCGAAAATGGTTAAATCGGGTTCTTCATTCGAGTGATAAACCCATAAAATTCCTTATTGCTATCTATGAATTGAACACTTTCTAAGCGTTAATTATGTCAGTTGGCGGAGAAAATAGTCTAGTTTAAAACATTTTCAATCAAATGACTCTTGAAATCTTATATCATTCATCATTATACTAATTATTTTAAATCACGATACAACATTTTTTATCTTTTCCACATTTGAAAAAATGTTCATACTTTCTTTGATCTATCTGCACTAAGGATTGTGTAGAAAAAAGTATTCAGTGCAGCATATGCTAGGAGACGATGAACATGTTAACAATTGTTGTGCCCATAGACTTACTGGTCTGTTAGGTGAAATCTAGTGGGAATTTTTACTTAATTTATAATCTCTGTACTTTCTTTTTTAATCTTCGGTGCACTGCATGAGCGGAAATTTATCTAATCGCCGTGAACCAATATTCGTCAGGTACTCTCAGTTTGAAATAGAATTACGTATAAATATGCACTAATATCGATACCAGTTTCATATTATAATAATAATAATAAAACAAGCAAGTTAGAAGATATCAGATTAATCAGAAATGGTTTATAGTTCAGTCAAGCAGTGGTAACCATTTGTTATCAAGCACATTTTAATTGTTTTCAGTGTGTTATGAAAAGAGCAATCTTTTGAGCTTGAGTAGCCTGCAGAATGTGTTTTATAACTCACAGAACTCCCTACATAAGCGCAAGATCTAAATGCGTTTTACAGACAGCTGCTAATAAAGCTGCAACACTTCGTACAGTGATTTGTGTCATGTTTTAATTGGACTTTAGCAAACATATACACACATATCAAGCTTTGACTGATCAGTTCAAAGTTTCACTTGCAGTGCTATCAATAATTAAACAATATTTTAGGCGTTGTTTAATTTTATTTGAAATTTGCTTATTATTTGAGCTGGCAGGATTTGTTCTATCGTTCGTAGCTATATCTGCATTTTCTTACTGTGAAAATGCCACTGGACATGCTTATGATGATGTTGGACATTCCTAAGGCGATATTAAATGGGATTTGTTCAAACTCAAATAC
The DNA here is from genome assembly GCA_949752745.1 of Protula sp. h YS-2021. Taxonomy (NCBI): domain Eukaryota; kingdom Metazoa; phylum Annelida; class Polychaeta; order Sabellida; family Serpulidae; genus Protula; species Protula sp. h YS-2021. Next base: position 102,799,194 of record OX457026.1, read on the forward strand.
AGTAAGTTATTGAAAATAAATGTTAATTGAGTGAAAATAATACTTAAAAAATTTTACTTTCAAAAACGCTACTTTTACATTTCATATAGTTTACTTTGATATGTCCTTTCAGTATCATCACCTAATTACAAAGATCACTTTTTGAATTCTAAAAAATCTTATACCAAATATTAAAACTATTTAGTTTTTTGCCATATGCTTGTTTTGAAAAATTGACAGATCATTCTGTCGATGTTTATTAGCCGTCCCGTAAAGAATATCATTTCAGTTCATTCATTGTTATTACATTTCAGACTTGCAGATGTAAAACTGTTCATTTTTTCTAAAACATTAATATATTTCACTTTGATTGATTGAATGATTGACTTTATTGTATGCCTAAAGGTCCGCGTGTAAACGTCTGATATGAGGCAGTATACTGTTGTCAAATCCTCATTGAAAATGTTGAATTTGGGAAATGTAAGCTTCACCACCACCTTTTTGAAATATTTCTCATTGTTTCATCGTTTCCTCTCACTTTCCATGGCTTCTCCAAATATGGCATTATTCATCAATTTGTAAAACTCTTTTTCAAATAGGAGCGCACTCTGGTGGCCATTTCTATGCCAAGCAGACCAGGAAAGACTACAAAGCAGCACATGGAAAGTGCACAGGAATCTAAAACTTGGCGCATTTTACTCAGTTCTTTTGCTGATCTGCTACACGCCACGCTCGTGGCTTTGCATGCTTACTTCTTTTAAAATATTGATTTTTCGGCTAAGGATAAGATATAATAAGCAGTTGTGACTGTAACGGGTGACATTGAATAAAAACCTATCATAAAGCTACATAATATATACTGTAAATTTAAAAGCTCTGCAACACTGACTAATTTCCTTCAAAGATTTGCTTGTAATTCAAATATCCTACCCAAATCTTCCATAAATCTACATATTCTCTACTATAATTCAGATAGCGATCATTTTCCGGCAGACATTTGGTTAAAAGCTGCTTCTTATGGCATTGCTTTCGGTTGTCTATAATGCTCTTTTGCCACAAACAGCGATTTTCAGACAAATCATTTCAGGTACAATTTTCTTTTACAGTTGCTGACTGGATAAAAAATGATAATTTGTGCCTGTCTTATGTTAATAAAATATTCATGTTGTGAATATTCCGGTACCTTTACATGTTAAGGTATAAAAATACTGTGTTACTTTAAAGAGCTATCAAAGGTATGGCATTGGGACGTTAAATGAAATTTATCAAATGTTATCAAAGTCAGGATGTATTTATTGGCACACTTTAAGTTTCGAATTCCATTAAATTTTTAAAGTTGAATTTAAATATTTAAGTTTATATTTTAGTTATCATTCGTTTGATTTTTGGTATCTTAAATTAATTTAAATAAGTAAAATAGTATTATTCTTAAAGTGAAATGAAGTGAAGTGAAGCTAAGACATCAATAGCAATAGTTAATTAAAATAATTAACATCAAGGATTATAGCAATCATTAATTCAAATCATCAATACCAACCAGATAAAATACGATTACACATACATTGCAGTAAAATTAATTAATTAATATAAAACAATAAGAAAAGGCTCTTGGAAAAATGAATGGAATTTTTCACTTTTACAATTGAGTATCATATTTGTTATTTGAAAGAAGGGTATAACTTTCGGCATATTCAATATTCGCACCAGAGTTTATCAAGCGTTCATTATCTATAAAAGGGTATGCTGTCGTAATCGCATTCTGTCTATTGGGAATTTGTCAAAATCCAGCAGAATTTGAAAATTATTCATGTGAAACTTTGAAAAACTTACCCAACGAAGCATTTCATATATAACGAACAGAAACGCTTTTGGGCGCTTTTAACGTTTATAAAACCTTTTCTAAACCACAAAAGTTTACTTTATAGGTCTATTTGAGTGGACCATTAAAAGAAGGTAGCTTTGTAAGGAATGACGGTTTCCTGATGAATCATTCCATAGGGAGTGTTATTTTGCATTTGTTCATTTGCAGCACCTAAGGTAAACAATAGTGCTGCTTTTTAGTGTTAATAAAATATTTATATTGTGATTTTCCCCATGCTTTCATAAACTATTTTCACACATGATATGTAGAAGTTATCAGGTTTGTTGTAAATGCCGTACAGTGCATCTGATTCACATTATATGAATGATTGTTGTACTTGCCACATTACTGGTTTCCATGCTATGCATGTCTGTCTTACTTGCCATATTCCAGATTTGCATCATGTATATGTTTTTCGTACATGATTATGATTTACATTCTTTGCATTTCTCTCGTACTTGTTGCCCATCTAATTTCAGCATATGTAAGTCTGTCGTACTTGTTGCCCACCTAATTTCAGCATATGTAAGTCTATCGTACTTGTTGCCGACCTAATTTCAGCATATGTAAGTCTGTCGTACTTGATGTACATCTAATTTCAGCATATATAGGTCTGTCATTCTTGTTGCCCAACTTATTTCAGTATATGAAAATCTGTCGTACTTCTCGCACACTTGATTTCAATATGTGCATGTCTGCTGTACTTAAAATTTACCTAACTTTATATACACAGCCATGAATACCCTTAGCCGAAACGAGATTTATTTGTTATTTGTTTCACTGTTAGCGCTTACATATTTCTTAACACGTCTTGGGAAGCCAATTGACAAGTTTTTTTTAAGTAGCTCGTCTATGAAACATATATTTAATAACTGACTGCAAAGAATTGTAGCAAAGAATCAGAGTTCAATTTCATTTTTGTTTTTTTTCACATTGTATAACATTTGTGTTTTCAACGGAGTTTATATAGCATTTAAATAGAATATAACAAATTTCTGCTTCTGTATACGCATTTTGCTTTCGTACTCGTATTCTGTTCTTTTTTTCCAACTCGAATTTTGCTTTCATATTCGTATGCTGCTTTCGTACTCGTGCATTTCCTTCTTTCGTACTTACATTCTGCTTTTGAACTCGAATTCCACTTTTGTACTCGTATTCTTCTTTTGAACTCAAATTCTGCTTTAGCTCTGCATTGTGCTTTTGTGATTACATTGTGCATTTATACTGCGAGTATTTTTGCCTTAGCTGGGAGCTGCACACAGATGTAAAAATAAATATTTTAAAGAAACGAAATGAATTAAATGAACAATACAGGCATCGGTATTAAACGAGAATCGCAAAATAAGCTTTGTTTTATAGTTATCTAAAGACTTAATCCACACAATAATATCGATAAGTATAATAACTAAAATACGCGCTTTGTCCGAAACAAATTACTTGATAATCCGTTGTTTTATCGGCCAGATTTCTTATTACCAGATAAATAAAAAGTACACTACCGATTAGTACGGAAAAAAGAGATAGCAAAATCAAAGCACTAACAAATTAAACGTGTAGGCCATGTTTCTTACAAACAGAAATATAACGAAACCTTCTTTTTGCAGGAAATTTGTCAAATATTAAATGACATACGCTACTAAAAATAATTATTTTACCGAAAATAGCAATTTGATATATCACAATGTAAAGCTTATTAGCTAAAGTATCATTTTATTTTGAAACTTAATCTCTCATTTTTTCTTTTGGTTAAAGTTTAACTTTTTACAGCACTTGATCGTACATGCTTCCTCCTAATACGAAATGGTTAGGCGTAGAATTAAGGTAGGAAAATGAATTCCGATTACTCATTATAGAACATATGACTTAAATAATAATTTAAATTGCAAGTCTTCTGTTTTCAGTTAGAGTCTCGTGAACAATAAAGCAAATTCGCCTTATGCTCATAGACTCCTCTTCCGCACCCCCACCCCATGGCTGCACCACAGAATCTGACATTCTGACCGCACCGAGGAAACATAAATAAAGAGCTCGTAAAGCTAATGAGTACTGGAGATTCTTGAATACATGTGATGTATCCCAAAAAGACGATAATTATTCAAATTTAGAACTGCTTTTTCAGTGGTTCAGCCAGACATTTTAGAATATGGTGACATTAGGTTGGGGGTTATAGAAGCCCATTTCATCTTAGTGGACACATTAACGTAAAAGAGGAACAAATGATGCAAGGCAGGGGATGATCAGCCAATGTAAAGAAGGGCAAATTTTTATGTCAAGTTGGGGACAAAACATGTAAAGGCAGGCAAATAACTCATGTAAAGTTTGGGGGAGGGACATAACAGATTATGTGGGGTACAACGCATGTAAAAAGTGTAAGGGATGCACAAACATGTAGATGGAAAAGAACCTATTCAAACGATGCACAGCTCAAATCAAAGAGGGGCACAGCCCACGTAAAGTTGAGGAGGTGGGGTGAGCAACCAATTCAGTGGAATTGGACACAATCCATGTAAATTTTACAGAACAACTGTAAAGGGGAGCATCCCATTTGAATGAGGCATAGCCCTCGTAAATAGGCACACCGCATTTAAAAGTGGCACAATCCATGAAAAGGGGACACAACCCATGCAAAAGGCAGCTCAGACCCTCAATTTCTTTTACGTAGAATAGTTTTATACATGTCAATGTGAAAGACTCCAAAGAGCTGTTGTTTCCTCGAGAATTTCGAAATAATATTCCCGTTTCTCTCTCTTTTTCTTTTCAATGATTCCTCAAATATTAATTATATATTTTAGCAGAATATTATAATGTGATACAAGACGTTAATTTAGCAACAAGTTCTTATTTGTTTTCTGTTTTATTTTTACCTTAACCCTACATCCTATCAGTAATAACATCACATATGACATAAAAAACCTCGTATGCAACGCTCAGTGGAAACTTTTTTTGATAAACCGTAGTGCTGCTGGATATAATAATAAGATCATGAAGTTAATGAGCAGTGCACTACTGATTATTTTAGCGAAGTAAAAAGTAATAAAAATGTAGTCAAAGCATCAAAAATAATCTAAAACTATTGCTAGATACGCATAAGTAAAGTTAGGATTAGTAGGAAAATATGAGGTTAGTCGCTTCTTGGTTTGTTATTGCCTAAGTGAAGACCTAGATAGTATGTTGGGTATATCACTGTATCATAAACTTTAACAATATTGGTTCAAACTGGTGATTATTTAAACCCGACTTATCGGTTTGAAATGTATACAACTGCTACGCATTTTTTAGCAACTCAAATTTGCTATAACTGAAACAAAGAAGCGAGAATAATCGCAATTTGTCTTATCTTATGCTTCCTTTATTTATTATATAAACGAATGTCTAGAATGTTAAATTTAATCGTTTTGTTTTGTTTAAATAGCTCAAGAAAAATGCAATAGACAAGTAAGACAAAACAAGAAAAGGAAGGGCATGTATAAGAATGCGCACATATCAGGTGAAAGCTTATAAAACACTGTGTCGGAATAACATCAGGTTGCGACGAAATCGTAATCTTCACTATGTGAAAGTCGATGATTAGTCACAAAAGACTTCGGATGTTCGCCGTCATGAATTGTGACGAAAGACATGCCATTTTATTCAACATGAATGTTTGATGATAAATTTTATTTGAAAATCCACAGTTTGAAAAAATTTCCTTTCTCGAACTAATATATGGCTTTTAGCAATAAGCTACAAACATATATTCCATTAGTATAAAAGCAATCTCTTATCAATGTTAGAACGCTTTTGGGGGTTAATTTTACGTATATTTAGTTCAAACTATATTTAGAAGTGAGCAAGTTCGAAATTTCAACCACAATGCATGTTATTTTTTATAAAAAGTGTTCCGAGATTATACTTAAGGTCTAACAAGATACAGCATCGACAAAAGATACAAAACATTAGATACAGAACATTAGCTGCCTTAAGACATTTGTATGTACCAATAAACTTCAAACTTATCTCTGAAATGAATGGTAGCTTATCAAAGAAAGAGTTAGCCTGCTGATCTCATAGCTCAGTGCAGATAACAACAAAAAATACTCATTCTCATACTATCAAAAAGACAAGAAATTTAGTTTCCCGCTTTTCGTTACTTGTAGTTTTTAATAAATTGGTGATATATTGCCCCTTTATATAATGACTTTACAATGCACGTAAATTAGTTTCCCATCAACAAGAAAATGGTTTTTAAAGTTTGGCTTTTCAAATCTTTTTTTCCAGGTGTAATTCGAATTCTGAAAATATATCTGCTTTTCTTTTTTTGACATTTTTTTGTTGTTTCGCAAAGAGTAATATAATATTATACTCTTCTCTAGTTTCTAAACTTTCGTTGAACTCGATACCGGCGAAAAATCCGTTACGTTTGTCATCTTTGGCATAATTTAATATAAAGGAAATGTATATACAAAAATTGATTGACCAAAATACCTTTCGAGATTAAATTTTGACATAACACAATCTGATAATTTTCTTTTCAACGTATGGCATACATATGGCCACTGCAGTCTTATTATAATTTAGACCACCCCAAAATGTTGATAAAATGTTCGTCATTCATGTGATAAAAAGCCTCTTCATAATGACCAACACTAATTAAAAATAGTTCATAAAACTTTATCTATTTAATGTTAACAAATCTGAATAAGACATACATTCTCATCGTGGTTTTTCATTGTCCTCTTTAAGAGAGGGCCTTTAAACAAGACAAACACAAAATTGAAACTTCTTTTGATTGTTGCAAATTATGAAAAAATGAGACCACTTTACAATTAAATAAGACTTTTCACAACCAGGATATCAGATACGCATGTTCTGTAAAGAAAAATCTATGTTGAGATAACTTTTTACCATAACGTGGTCATGATATAAAGTATGAGATACATACATTCGTTTTCACACCTTCACTCTGAAGCGCTAGGAGAACTTTCTCAAAGTACGTCCATCTTCATGTATCGCTCTCCATTCCCGTCTTTTAACTCATAGAATTGACATGTGTACGTGGAAAAATCAGTCTAGTGTCTAATCATTTTTCTATATACATGCTTTTCAAGGAAAAAAACTAATATAAATGTAAACACATACATAGTTGAAGCATTTGAACTAATAATGCAATATGTGGTTTGTTATTTGAAATCAATACTCTTGATATCAGATATCGAAACAGTAATATAATATATAATTTTAAATCAATACATCATAATATTCGATATCGAACAAGTAATTAAAAGTCTGGTTTGTGGCTTTAAATAAGCAACTCCTGAAATCCGATATTATTAGTCATAATACTAATTCTTTCGAAACATGATAAGACAATATGTTCTATCTTTATTTGTGAATAGTAGTTCATACTTACTGTCACCTGTCTGTAGTAAGCATTGTTTATACAAAAACGTTCAGTAATGCATGTGTTATTCCATACTGATTACACTAAATGTTGTAAAAATACAATCGAAGTGTGTTGGCGCAGTAATACACCTTTTATAAAGTGTATACTATTACGCGAACATTTTCAATTACGTAGAACAACGAAAATCATCCACAAATCAAATTAAAATTTATTTTAAGGCCTTTCAACTCAGAAAGATCATTTACAATAATATAATATACATATTTTAGTATTTATTTATTTATTCATCCTTAACCAATATGTCCCACACAAACACAATTTTGAATAAATTTCAATATAAATATGCCGTTATATCTTAACAAGTTTCGTACATTTTTACAAAGACAATTTGTTTTCAAAATAAAGTAGCTAAAATTATAAAAAATAAAAAGAACAAAAAAATAACAAAGAAAAAGCCAAAAAGGTTGATAGACCGGTACACAGAAGGCAAAGTGAGCGTGATAATCAAGTGTTCTCTAGCATTTTCTTAAGGGTTATCAGTATGCTATAAACAAAAGCAATGTTATGGGTGTAAGGGTCCTGAGGGATGATTTTGATAGCTCACAAAACTGACTACATAAGGGCCAAACCTAAATGTAATTCACAGACAGTTATAAATCGAGCTTCAACACATTGAACAGTTATTTGTATAATGTTCTAAAGTTAAAGCATCAATTCACACGCATAATTGTAAAGGTAATTTAACTCATGTTACAGATTAGACTGTGACATAAACACATACGATGATACGTACAAATTGTACTCAGATTTATTTTATTTTTTAAATTAATGGATCAGATGAGAGTTGATGCTACAGCGATATCAATATTTGTATAATAATGAGGCTGTTATTCAATTTTGTTTCAGATTTGTTTATTATTTGAGATGGAAGGATTCGTTCTACCGTTGGTAGCGATATTTGCAGTATTTTACTGTGAATTTTCCTTTGGGCAATTTCATGATGATGTTGGAAATTCCTTAGTCGATGTTAAGTGGACGTTATTCAAACACAAATACGGTAAGCGATTTGAAATAATTCTAACTGAATAAATGGGATCCCAAAAACATTTAGATATCAGAATCATGTTGACCTGATCTTTCTGATGTCGGATTGACGTCCAATCTTGATTGTATATGAATTGAAAACGACATTGGAATATGTTCCGAAGATTCGACGTTGGTTGTTAACCTAAACCTTGAACTGACGTCAGATTAAGGTTGTATATGAAATTAGAACCGAAATCGGGAATTCACTCGAAACCGATATCCGAAATAAGCCGATATCGGTTCTTGACCTGAACCTGATATCGGATTGACATCGGCTTTAAGTTTCTTTGTTTTACAGTTAAATTAATAAATGTGGTAACTAAAATGAACAATGTATACAAAGCAATTGTCTAAACCTGGATTATTTTTCTATGTAATGAAAAGCAAAACCAACCAAATGATCTTTTAATAACAGTGTAACTATAATAGCTATAATTGATAAAGTAAATAAATATTTTGCATTAGTTTAAAGTGTACAGTGATTATTTGCGACTAAATTCACTCATAGCGATTCAACATAATGCACTAATTATTCATCATAAAAATAACCTTCAGAGAAATACATTCCTTTTGTCATCAGTTATAATACAAACACACCAACTGATATGCCTATGGATTCATGTGGTTTAAGAACTTACCGCACGAGCTAATTCCATGAACAAATATGTTCACGATTTCGAACGGTTCTTGTTATTTTTTACAATAAGATGGAAGTACCGTATTTCAAGTTTTCACCACATTTGCCCACACTTACATTTATTTAGCAATCCGCATGTTAATAAATGCATCATTTTCAACAGTATTTTTTAAAAAATCTGAATCCTATTTTATTTTGTAAAGCTCATGTTACTCTTTTATAATCAGACAAGAAATATGAATATGAAGAAGAGAGGATGCGAAAGAGCAATTACGAAGCAAATCTGGTAGAAATCGAATTAAACAATTATCTCGTCGACATGGGATTGCGATCTTGTAGACTTGATGAAAATGCTAACACTGATGCAGTAGGGCTTAAGTATTTATTAAATAGAAATGCTTATATTTCATTGCCATTGATCAGATGGTATGCATGCTTTCATAGCATTATTAACTGCTTATTCCGTGAAGATCAAAATAAACTCTTCAACGATAAAGAAGTTTGTGTTTGGAAACGTTCAGTGTCGATATGGTGTAACTTGACAATGTGTTAATTTGTCAATCCAAACGAGTTTACATCTGCCTATTGTGGATTGAAAACAAATTTTCAAGTGTGTGGTATCTTGCATTTCAATTAAAATTTCTTGGTTTTTCCTGATGGTTTCTATAGCATAAGCACTCAAACTTTCAAAGTCTTTGTTGCTGTTAAAGCATAGGTGACCCCTCTTTCTTTTCAAAGATTAATTATATACACTACGAGCATCGAATAAAGAAAGTGTGAAAGAAATGTGAGGTAGATACCAGCTTTTTCTCTGCAATATCCCACAGAGACAAAACATAAGATAAAACATTTAACTCTTTACCCCACTTACAGTGAATAAGTTTGTGCTCGAAATAGACGTTGTTGAAATAAACCAATAAATAACTAACCAATACTTGCAAAATACTGCTTAAAATTGATAATTTATTTATTTAGACAAGGGAAGAATTCGTCCGTTCATTGATTTGCGAAAGGTGGGAGAGTGAAGAAAAATTTACGATTCCCCCAGAAGATGACCAAGGACCGTATCAGATGGATTACCAACCTATAGTTTGTAAATATTTTCTTATTGTTGCAATAAATATTTGGGACTAAGCGATGAAATATATTTTTTTTCTAATAGAACAATTATGACTTTCACTTTTAATTTGTAAGTATAATTGCATTTTGTTGTGAAAATCTTTCAATGAAGCAGAGTAACTAAAACCCACAGGACATAGACTTTAGTCTAGGTTTATTTCCAAGTCTTAAGTCAAGTCTTAAGTCAAGTTGTTGGTGATATTATCAGGTGCGCAAATATATTGTGAACGACATTGCTGGGAAAAATTTATCATTGAGCTGTAGCGTCTGACTGATTGATAGTCTTACTAACCGACATAAAAGTAGTATTTGTTGTACTTAAGCCTTGATTAAATTCTGGGAAATATTTCACTTTATATAAGGTATATGCATATACATATCCGTACCGCATAAACATATCCTTACCGATTGAAGATGCTGGTACGCCACCCTCTTCAGCGGATTTTAAAAAATGCACTGAATCCATATGGAGCGTCGATTCACTCAGTTTTTTCCCTGGTGAAATTTCGATCAACTTGAGTGGAACACCGTGAGTATACAACTGAATACGTCACGGAAAGAAAGTAAGATGTCACATTTTGTTAATGAAGAGTAGCTGACGTTTGAAGTTTTCGTCATCTGATAAACTTTCATAGGGCAAAGTTACTTTGCAGCCATGTTGATCAGAAATAGGATCATTGTTATTAGCCACAGTGTGAGCCCTTGTATGTCAGACATTGTTTTAACTTGCAGTGTGTGCTTCTGTAGGTATGGCTATGTTTTAACCTGTAATGAGCGCTCTTATATGTCTTATCGACAGTCAAATTATCTCATTTTCAAAGAAGAGCGACATAGGGGTTTCTACTCGGAGTGTAGTAAACTCTCTTTTGTAGCATCCAATGCATTAAAATTTTTCAGCATTTTTCTGTATTTTTGGCGAAAATATTTCCAAATTTTGGAGTACAATATTTTTTGCATGATGTTAACTCTTTTCACGACTTGTTTTTTTTTTAGATTTATAAGCGTCACAAGTGCTGGTGCTGCTAAGTTTAGATCTGGAACCTACCCCACATTCAACACTCTGCTGAGTAATTTTAATCCGTATCTTGGGACTGCGGATCCTAATTTAAATACACAGATTAGCTCATTCCTAACACAGCTTCTTGCAAGACCTCCTATGCAAGAGGCGAGCAGCTGTCTGCAAAAATGGGGTATTGCTTTTGTTTCAAACTTATAAATTAAAACAGGAATTGTATTTGAAAAATAGTGAGATTTTATTATTATTCACCTGATAATTTTCAAAACATTTAATCAGAAATATCTTTTGTGGTCGTATTCAATGTACATCAAACTGAACAATTGAAAACTGGCACCTGGGATTTTTGAAAGTGAATTAATAAATACTACTCTTCTTAGAGAACAAAATCCATATGAAGTTCGATGCATGATTTTAGCTGGGTCACTTGATTCCCGCTGCTGCTGGCACAGTTAACTGTGCAGTTAGCTGTCGTGAATACTGTGCCTGAAGATAAGGTCAATTGGTTTAAAGACTACTGTTTATCCAGTAAATTAACTGCCAAACTTTATTTGTGAGCTACTTGCCGGTTTAGGATATGTGACAGCGAGCAATTTTAGATCCGAAATTCAGAAGTATTGGTTTAGCCCATACAGTCGCAGCGGTGGGCCTCTGGACAGTTCTGGTTTTCAGCATGTTTTTCAGGTAAAACAAAAGTTTGACATATTTCACATATATCATCACTCTTAACAGCGACAATCTAACAAAAGTAGAAACTAAATAATGAAAAGAGACCAATAAAAATAATAATAATAATTATCTAATAAAAGTAGATAAATTTATTTAAAAAATGTAAAAAAGATAAATTTATAAAGAAAATAATAATAAAAACTAATAAACATGCATCAATAAAAAATAATAATACAAATTTTATGACAATCAAAAATAAATTAGAAATAATAAACAAACCTAGTAAAAATAGATAAATTAGAAAATATAAATGTAATAAAATAGATTAGATCAGCAGTGTTACGTAATTGTTGTGATACACATCTCATCGGGATACGAAGAACAATTTTGTTGTCTTCAGGTCGTCACTTAACGATCACTTTATGCTTTATGCTGTAACAGGGAGAAGTGACCACAGGTAAAACCACTCTTACTGGCTATCATGGCTGGGTTAATACCTACAACCAGCAAAGCGTATCACCAGGCGGATTTGTTTATGGATATGCAAGCAAAGATTGCAGAGTATGTGCTTCCTTATTTGTGCTTGCCTAAAAAAATTAAATTAAAAACTAATGGTATCCTATTTAATCTGAAAACTATGTACAATATTCACCAGGATTAGAAAAATGATACATAACTTTTATTTAGGCATTATCGGGACCATTATCGGGACCGTCCTTTAATTGCAGCATTATCGGGAACGTTATATTATCGGTACCAGAAGTGTTGTTGCACAGAATTAATATTGGAATATCATTTGCACGCCAATGTTTTGCCACATTTTGTTAAGTTGATACATTTTTAGTTTTGTTGTTTTCTCTATATGTACATATATCTATCTGCATAAATGTCGGTTGGGTGACAATAGGGAACAGTGGGCGATAAACCTGTTCAATATTTGCTTCCCCATGGTTTGAATTCACAGAGCTGATGTGTTTCAGAAATACGGCGTTGGAGATCTTGTGAACATCAACAACTTCTACTGGAAAAATGCCAGGAAAGACATCAGTTCCATGTGGGTTGGGGCGAGTCCTGAATTTGAAATTGCCATTTACACGCTATGTGCACTTGTCTATCCGAACGCAGAATGCAAATTTGAAGTAAATGGAGGCACAGCCGTGTCTGCAAAAACCTTTTGGAATGGGGCCACCGCAACTAAAATAGGAAGCGCCTTTACACTTTGCAAATAGCTGAGGAGGACCGAACTTCTCATGAATTGCAATTAATAACATAAATATTTGTCATTAAAAGCAAACACACATCAGTAAAAGCATCAAAAGATAAATTTGATTGTAAAAAATGTATCTGTTTATGTTAAGCTCACAAACTTTGTAAAGTAAAACATCGTTTATCTCGTAAATTCAAAATCAACGAAATAACTTTTTCGGTGATCCGGCAGATAGATTTGGATAAGCTTAAGAGAGACTGTAATTAATACAACATGAAAGATAAAAGCGAACACATGAACAACTATTTAATGGATAATTGAACTGTTTAAAATCTCATATCGGTTTTCATGGAGTAAAATAAAAATTAAAAAATATTGAAAACGTGTGTAAAAGGTTTGAAAATATCTGTGTGCACTTAAGGTGAGAGACTACAATATTGTTCAAAAGGTGATTATCGAAGATCAAGTTGTAATTTGTATGGCTGTGAGTAATGATGCGTATTCGTTTTAGGGGTATGTGCTTTCGCTAAAAAGGCTTTGCACACACTGCATAATGGAAAAAAATAAAAATTTGATTTTATTGAAACATCAAATAGAACTGGTAAGTTGAAGAGCAATGTAGGTTTCGAACCATGATCCTTAAGATTACGATATATCTGCTTCATTGGAAGATAAGAGATCCCATATTTTGTCTTATACTTTGCTGTTAGTTAAACCTAAAGATAAACGTTATTGTTGTAGACTTAGTTTAGTTTTTGAAATGGTGCCCATTTATCCTCTTTATATGACCCCTAGTTTATAAAATAGGTGTTGCATTCATGTGGTCCCCCTTATTAGTTCAATACACGTGTCTTATTAGAGGAACGTAATGTCTCCCATTCTTTGTTCTCCACGTGTTTTGCTTTTCTGATGAAATCAGTCACACTAGACAGACGTGAAAGGTTGGCCCGGAGTTTAAATCAGCCACAATGCGTAAGAAATAAATTTTAAGTTTGTTATAATAAATGCTTAATATGCAGAGACTTTGTCGGTATAATTTAGAGGAACTGCACATTGAATTTACATGTTGATGAACCATATTTCTCGGCATTAATTAAATATAATTTTGAGCGTTATTTTATGGCAATCTCCTAAAGACTTGTAATCATTTAATTGAAGTTCACATTGCGGGCCATGTCGGGGAATATAGAGCAAGAGCAGACACGATCTTTTATTTCCATCTGTCACAGTCATTTTATCAAAGCTTACATGTTATGTTTGCATGATATCTTTGTAGCTCGATTGAATAGTATACTTTTTGCTGTAATGTATCTTTGTTTTAACACACACCCAATCAGGCTATCGTGTGGGAATACTTCATAAATTCACGATACGTTGTACGATGCGGATTGCAATCCTTTTACCATAAGCCTGAGCTCGTTTATGGCGATTCTCAAAACGTCCCTATTATTGTTTTATGATATCTTCCTGTTGGCTCTATATTCCGGTCGTACAATGCTGATGAATTTGATGAGACTTTGATCAATATTTAAAGCGCGTTCTGAGATGAGGATATTTTCTTTTTATGTCTGGACGTTAATATCTATTAACTTGGTTTAATATAAATAAATCGATGTGTTGCAAATATGTTTTCTTTTATTGGCCATACATCTTTATTCCCGTTAAATTGAATTTGGAAAATTATTGACCATACATTGCTCGGACGATCCACATTGCAACCCACTTTATCCTTTATACTCGTTCGTTACAATTCTCAAAACACCTTTATTCACTTTTAATGTAATTTCTCTGTTGCAAATCTCTCTGTTGATTCATTATACCACATTTCAGATTCGCTCATGAAAATTATCAAAACACCTTCATTCATGTTTAATGAAACCTCTCTGTTGCTTCATCATACGGCATTTCAGACTTAATAACCTGTAAACTGGGTCAGCCTATCAAATTGTAGACATCCCAGCAAACATAAGAAGTCTTAAATGGTTAGTAAATGGTTTTACGTCGTGACGTTTTTACAACTGTAACCAAATCAAAAATTTTAAAATAACGTTGATTTTACGTCGAGACCTAATAGACCGAAAAGCTGACTTCTGTTCTGTAGCGCTAAAAGCGTTTCATAGACAATTTATTATATTTTTCATATAAAAAGGCAAAACAACTCATTAGTTCTCATTTTTATAGTATGCCCGAGCCCAGCCTTTAAAGGAATGGTATAAAAATTGAGTGGACAATATGGATTGATCGAGTATGACCCTCTTACCTCAGATTAAGTTATTTTTGTCACGGCATCTTTTCCATAAAATCCTGTTCTTAAAATCAATAAATGGGTCAATACAGTGACTACATTTAGAGCACAGCCTGGAAAGAAAGCGTCACATAATTACAGACGTCATATAATTGTATCATTAGTGTATTTGTTGCGTTGTTATTTCGTGATTTGAATTGAAATAAGTTCCGGTGAAATATGAAAAATGTGAAAAAGGGTTTTAAGTAGAAAAATGTTTGTTTAAGGGTGGGCTCGTGAGGCTACTTCCTAAAGATACATGAGTTTAAGGCATATAATTAACATATTTGTATATTATTACTGATTACAAAAAGGAAGGCATTTTACAAGGTAAGCTTTTATTTTTGAAGGTAATTTGTTGTTAGTAACTTTATGCACTTCTTTCGGTGATTTAGTCTGGCTTAAATAACGACAAGTTTTGAAACATTAGAAGGGGGATGCAGAGAGGGGACAAATTTATCGGAAAGAATTATTGCTCATTGCAAATAAATGCCTAGTTTTGAAGTCCTCAGCTTAAGTCAATAAGTTAATAAGTTTTTAAAATGCTGGTATAAATTGTTCCTTGTAATCACTGTATCTACAAGTTTGAATTCCTAAACACAAAAAATCCCGACGTCTGTTTGAATTTCATATACAAGTTAAAGCCGAAGTAAAATCCGATGTCAGGTTTAGGTCAAGAATGGACGTCGAATTTACGCCGCAAGCCGACGTCGGTTCCAATTTCATTTACAACTTAAATCCGGCGTCAGTTCAAAGTCATAAAGGTCGGGTTCCGACGTCAGCCCGACGTCTCACTGACATCGAAATATTTGCTGGAATAACTTCTGTGACGCGGCTAAATTTATTAAAGTGATTTTTCTGGTATTGGCATAACTATAGAATAATTGTCATTGCAGTCTATGAACAAAATTCTATATCAATGGCTTATTCTTAAAATCAGCATTTAATCCAGTAAAAGTGATATTACTTGACACGTTTATTTTTATAAGCCCACGAATCAGTTGAATTAATAAGTTTGTGTTGTCAATCTTATCCTTGGTTGCATAAAGATGCCACTCCTCAATAAGCGCTTGTCGAAGTTGTGTGTAATTTCGCGGAGGTGGCGATCCAGATGATCCCATAGAGGTTCAATAGGATACAGGTCCGTTGAATATGGGGGCCATGGAAGCAGCTGGAAGTTGTTTGCAATAAGGTACTGCTTACACATATGAGACATTGGGGACATACATTATCTTGCATAAAAATGGCACCTGGATTCTGCTGTACATAGGGGACAATCTGAGCACTTAATACGGCGTCAGTGTAGCCGCCAGGTTACCATCAATAACGAGGAACTGCAAACGCTAGCCAAAGAGTATTGCGCCGCATACCTTAAGAAGCAAACACCCAACCGATAAACTTGTCGTGCGCAGGATGTGGTGTAACGCACTCTAGTACGCCGGTATTCTCGCGCACGACCGTCTGCACGATACAGTTGATATCGAGATTCATCACTGAATATCACACGTCGTCAGTGACGGTGTCTCCACTCTCCCTGGCTTGCAGCCCCAGTGAATGCAATTTTGACGTCGGCGGGCGTCGTACACGATACCAACCAGTGGCCGTGGACATTGAATTGCATGTTCGCGAAGGCGAGTAATTATCGCTCTGCTGGATATGAGTGGGTTTTGAGTGCCAGGACTTTCGTTTGCAGTCATAACGGCAGTGCGAAAGCGGTCCCTCATATACTGTAAGTGAATTCTTCGATCTTGTCGAGCGGTCGTTACACGAGGTCGCCCGCTACTCTTTCTGCCTTAAGTGCTTTTAGTATCTTTATAGAGCCGTCGCAAACGATAAATTAGTGCTCGAGTGTACCCAGAGAGTCTGGCCACCTTTCTCGTGGATGGTGTCGCTACACTCAACATGCCTAGTGCTCATTCCCTTTCTGTATAAGAGAGCTGTGGCATTGTTCTCCGTGTTTTTGGAACAAAATTGTCAATTCTTCAAATATTAGGCTAGCTTTTAGCAAACTGTACGAGTTAATAAACAGTACTTAGACCCCAACATAAACACGCTATGGCAGTTCCTATGGTAACAATCACATTGTGTCGCACCGGTCGAGGCATTGAATTGATGTATAAAAAAGTACCATACACATAAACATGACCTAATAAATCAGTTGTGCAAATATGAAAACTATGTTCTTAATAATTAAATGGTTATTCGAATAATGGATGCTTTCTTTTTTGGGTCAGTATAGTTGTTTGTAATATATAACTTATCGTTTGTTAGTCTAAAATAATTTAAAAATATTGACAACTAAATTAGAGTCGCATAAAAGCAAACGTCTATTTGAGCGTTTGCTGATTATGCACATAAGTTGTACTAAAAGAAATATTTATAATTCTGTTTAGCTTAAAATTGCCCAGTGTAACTGTTAGATTGGTTGGTTGTGTATGACTGGGCATCTACTTTTTGAAAGTGACAAATATATTATTTTCAGCATTTTCCTTGTTCTTATTGAGCGTTTTTATTCAGCATAACATTAATCAAATGTCAGATATGTCTTTTCTATTCTCTTTGTTTTTTATTAATCGATCATCGTATTGCTGTATACAAGTGCAGTGGTAAGCAAAGGCGTTAAAGAACGTTGTGCAAACATCAAACGATGAAACCTCGAAGGATGATAATTTTAGGTCTGTTTGTAACAAATGCCTCAATTTTTAGAATTTGGAGGAGGATTAGACCCTGTTGTGTATACATTTGACTTTGAACGTTAGGTTTCACGTGTGTGTTAACAGCAGGTCCTGTCGGAATTAATCAGTTGCGGTTAAATTCATGCGAATTTGCCATTAAATACATGTCTATAGACACAAATAAGGGGAAATGTCTGTATTTCAGCAACATCTAGCTCTGTATATTTATAAAGGGTTTTAGTTGATTGTGTTCTTATCCATGCCTTTACGTTGGTTGATGATTATTTGCGCCTGATTTGAGCATATATGACTGTTGCATTTGAGTGCAAGCCCGTAGCAAATTGCATAATAAAACTGCCTATGAGCAAAATGCACACTCATGACTACCTTCATTTTGGATTGCATAGGTCTTAGCCCTAAGTCGTAACACACTTGACCGAAACTGCTCGCAGGCCCAGCTCCTATCCAGTGAAGACCATCCCCCCGGGGCATTACTGCATTAGATCAATTCACCCGCCGTTTCAAATTACATTGCTGTTTGTTGGCTGAAAAACAGCTTGCACTGATTTATTCATTTATTATCAAAATTAGCTAATCTATTATTTGCCCAGAAGGGCAATTTTTTATCTTGCTGAAGGCATATGAATTGTTATTATTATCGTTGATCAATTTTCTCAACCGTTCACGAAATGGTAATTATTTGTAACAGAAATTTCAATGCTGACTCATCTTATCAATTAGCATATAACGCAGGAATCGCACCAATTGTGTAAATAGTTGCAATAATTGCACATATACACATCTCCTCAATGCAACATAAATAGGTATTTTTTTAGAAAATGGAGGCGGAAGCAGTTCTACAGGGTTAAGCGTACGAGGATTTTGCCCTCAGGGGTGGGTGTACGGGGGATGCTTAGGAGCTTTGCAGCTTTGTTGGAGTACATGGTTGGTGCTATATTCCCAAGTACATTAATTCTTGCAAATATATGGGCTAAGAAAGACCATTGTAAAGCATATGTGTCATTTAAGGCAGAATCAAACGTATTGCATTTCAAAGATTTTCAAATCAAAATTTGTAAAATCAAATTTATCCAACGTCATCAAATCAGAATGTAATTATTGGTGCATTTTAGAAATGGACAATTATTTATTTTTCATGATTTACATGAGAAAATTGGGAAAACCCACTTATTGATTCTCTGGAAATTCATAAATGCTGTTTTGTCACTTTTCAGTTATCCCACGAGGAAAAAAATAACAACAACACTAGTCGCGATTTCGCAAAGAAAGCGCAGCATATTCGAAAGCAAATTATAAATAATGAAGTGCATTACAGCTTTAACTGAACAGCAATTCATGTTATAATTTGCTTTGAATTTAGTGATTATCTTAAGTACAATATTTTATCAGTGATACCAGCAAGAAAAACATTAAACAGTGCAACACCCAAAGCCAACTTTCTTGGTAACCTGTTGTGTTATCAGTCTAATTTATCAGATAACAAGTAAATTAGCAGTCCGTTGCTGATAATGTTCTTCCTAAGTAAGTGTTGTATCAAAATTAATATGCATATGCGTAAAAGAAGGGTTGTATATACTGGAAAAACATGAGGTAATCCCACAGGTGCTTATTTGTAACTTAAGCAAAAATTAAAATAACGTCTTAACAATTACATGGCGCAATCAGTTTTTGTAGAAAGAATGAAAAATAAACTTATTTTGCTCAATTTCAAACAACCTATATGCAACATTTTAAACTACTGGAGCTTTCGAAACACAAATATTAACAATCATAATAAATCAACTTTATCTTATCTTTAAAAGTTTCGTTATTTTTTGTAAATAAATATCAAGAAACTTCCATTTATGTCTCTTTATTAAAATGTATCAATAAAGATGCAACGGTAATACAAAACAGAAATGAACTATTTTGGCGTGCTCGAATATCATGCAAAAGTATAAAACATGGTACCGGAGTTAAGTCACGATCAAATCCCAATATAGCCACACATCATAGTCACTTCTCAAAACATACTAATCTTAACCCGGTAAAAGTGAGTTAAGTAAAATTGACATTGAAGTTTCACAGAAATTATGTCATTCTACCAATTTCTTTCCTATTTACTTTATTTTATGTGTAATACGTACTTAAGTGATTGCTTTACCTTATTGAATATTATGTTACTTTTTACAATTTTATCATTATAAATAATTTTCAATTTGATATTTGTGTACTTAGACATAATTCGGTTCTTCGAAGCAATAAATGTTGGATGAGAAAATTTAGTTGAAAATGCTCAGTTTGAACCCAGTGCCTTCCTGGAACTGAGTTTAGCTTATAGCAATAAAGTGACAAAAGCATGTTCCGTTACTGTAAAAGTTATCTTTTATCAATTGAAAACACTTTTTTAGATCATTTTTGTATTTGGCTTAAAGAGTACAGATTGGCAAGTTCGTGATATAAACGAAAGTTCTTATGTTTTTATTGGCTCCGTGATTATACGCAAGATACATTAACAAAATGCACTATCAATTAAAGAGCCAAACCATTAGATACAAAAACACTAGGTGCCTTAAGATAGTTGTATTTATCCCTACAGTTCATTGTTGTTGCTGATACAGGTTGCAGTTTATCAACGACAGAGTTCGCCTGGAGGTCTTATTACACAGTACAGATAACAGCGCCTTCACTGCATACACAGTGAAACATCGCTATTAGGGATTATAATTGACTGAATACTCAAGTCCCTCATGTCGGTGTGTGCATAACTTTGACGTCTTGCTAATTGTGAGTATTGTCAGTGCTTAATTTTTGCTACTTGAAAATATCTCTTACCTGAGGTCTGTTGAGAGTTTGCTTGTGCAGCTGCTAACTGTAGTTGGCATATCTTTATCACAGTGCACGCTTGTTCCGTTTTATCTGCAGACCACACAATTCAGACTTAACACCTTGTGTAACAGTTTCTTTAATACATTAACTGAGCATAAAGACTTGCTCTTTTTTATGCTTTTTAAAAGATGGAGCAAATTTAAGCGGACCAGCTATGATTATTTAAAAGATAACGATTATTACAACAAATAATTTTTGAAGCCTTTATCTTATCTTTACTGAAACTTTGAAAGTGGGATTGGAGGGCTGAAGTTATAACACCAGTACTGTGTTCATTTTCAATTAATTTAGTTTCAATTAATTATTTAATTAATTTAGTGCAATAATCTTGTTTTCTTTTTCTTAGTGGCTTTCTGCAAAATGTGTAGAAAGCGGGATTTTTGTACTCCAGATGCAGACATTTATTACTCGAAACTCTCTTAGTTCACCAAGACTAAGACCGACGTTCACGGATCCAGTAGTTTTTTTTCGCTGAAGGGAAGGGCAAATTTAAATAAGATCGAATAATTTTGACTGATTCAAATTGTATCAGATGAAAAACGACCAAGTTAGTTCCAAAATAAAATTTACAAACTTGTGCTGTGAAGTGTTTAAACGTATGGACCAATGCAAATGAAACACTTTTAGGTCTTTAAACTTGATATCCTGTTTAATGTAAACCAATCTAATTAGGTGAGACATTCAAACATTCTCAGGTGGTTTTGCATTTCTGCTATTAGTTCCTGTAAATAAAAACAACCAGCACATTGAGAATGCTTTTGATTGTTACAAGCTATGATTTAAATAAAACCACTTCGGAATAAATAAGACTGTTGGAGCCCTGATGTAAAAAAAATCATCTTGAAAATGAAGCTATTCTATTGGGAAACGTCCATCTTTGGTTTTCATACGATGACACCACCTTTACTCTGACACATTAGGACAAGTGTAAAAGAACGTTGTATATTTGCGGTTTGCTTTTATTTTGTTTTGATTCCTCATCTCTTTTTCTAAGTGCGCTGCTTTATTGGTACGCTCTCAATCAGTGTAAAATAACCTCATAGAAATGGTAGCTATATTTTGTCGAAAATGGTTAAATCGGGTTCTTCATTCGAGTGATAAACCCATAAAATTCCTTATTGCTATCTATGAATTGAACACTTTCTAAGCGTTAATTATGTCAGTTGGCGGAGAAAATAGTCTAGTTTAAAACATTTTTAATCAAATGACTCTTGAAATCTTATATCATTCATCATTATACTAATTATTTTAAATCACGATACAACATTTTTTATCTTTTCCACATTTGAAAAAATGTTCATACTTTCTTTGATCTATCTGCACTAAGGATTGTGTAGACAAAAGGTTTCAGTGCAGCATATGCTAGGAGACGATGAACATGTTAACAATTGTTGTGCCCATAGACTTACTGGTCTGTTAGGTGAAATCTAGTGGGAATTTTTACTTAATTTATAATCTCTGTACTTTCTTTTTTAATCTTCGGTGCACTGCCTGAGCGGAAATTTATCTAATCGCCGTGAACCAATATTCGTCAGGTACTCCCAGTTTGAAATAAAATTATGTATAAATATGCACTGATATTGATACCAGTTTCATATTATAAAAATGATAATAAAACAAGCAAGTTAGAAGATATCAGATTAATCAGAAATGATTTATAGTTCAGTCAAGCAGTGGTAACCATTTGTTATCAAGCATGTCTTAATTGTTTTTAGTGTCTTATGAAAAGAGCAATGTTTTGAGCGTGAGTAGCCTGCAGAATGTGTTTTATAACTCAAAGAACTGCCGACATAAGCGCAAGACCTAAATGCATTTTACAGACAGCTGCTAATAAAGCTGCAACACTTCGAACAGTGATTGGTGTCATGTTTTTAATTGGACTTTATCAAACATATACATACATATCAAGCTTTGACTGACCAGTTCAAAGTTTCACTTGCAGTGCTATCAATAATTAAACAATATTTTAGGCGTTGTTTAATTGAAATTGAAATTTGCTTATTTTTTGAGCTGGCAGGATTTGTTCTATCGTTCGTAGCTATATCTCCAGTTTTTTTACTGTATAAATATGCCACTAGACATGCTTATGATGATATTGGACATTCCTTAGTCGATAATAAATGGGCTTTGTTCAAACTCAAATACAGTAAGTTATTGAAAATAAATTTTAATTGAGTGAAAACAAAACTTCAAAATTTTACTTTCAAAAACGCTACTTTTAAAATTTACTTTCATATAGTTTTATAATTGCATCTTGTGCTTCCAGTATCATTACCAATTACAAAGAGCACTTTTTGAATTCTAAAAAATCTTAAACTAAATATCAAAAGTTTTTAGTTTTTTGCCATATGTTTTTTTTGAAAAATTGACAGACCATTCTGTCGGTGAGCCGTCCCGTAAAGAATATCATTTCAGTTCATTCATTGTTATTACATTTCAGGCTTGCAGATATAAAAAAGTTTATTTTTCTAAAACATTAATATATTTCATTTTTATTTATTGAATGATTGACTTTATTGTATGCCTAAAGGTCCGCATGTAAACGTCTGATATGAGGCAGTGTACTGCTGTCAAATCCTCATTGAAAATGTTGAATTTGTTAAATGTAAGCTTCACCACCACCTTTTTGAAATATTTCTCATTGTTTCATCGTTTCCTCTCATTTTCCATGGCTTCTCCAAATTGGCATTATCCATCAATTTGGAAAACTCTTTTTCAAATAGGAGCGCACTCTGGTGGCCATTTCTATGCCAAGCAGACCAGGGAAGACTACAAGCAGCGCATGGAAAGTGTACAGGAATCTAAAACTTTTCGCATTTTACTCAGTTCTTTTGCTGATCTGCTACAAACCACGCTTGTGGCTCTGTATGCTTACTTCTTTTAAAATATTGATTTTTCGGCTAAGGATAAGATATATTAGATGCAATTGTTGTAGACAAAAACAGTTATTTGCAAAAAGTATAACTTTTGGTATATAGCAAATAGTAAATTGGTCATATTTAAACAATATTTTTTTTTTCAATTTTCTACATACAGCAGCAACAACGTAAAGCTTGCCATTGCAAAGAAAACAATGTTTTATCAAAAATTACTCGAGAAATTAATTTTGACCTAAAATAAGCAAAGCCAACTTTCTTTGTGGAATATTTTTTGGAATGAGTTCTTTGAATTGTATTTATGAAAGAGACATAAATTCAGCAGTATATGGCCTTTAATAAACTACATTGAACCACATGTAGCAGATATTTACTGTAACTTAGCGAAGCGACAGCTGTCGGTATAAGAGCATATGGTGTTTAAGGATTAGATTGAAATAAGAAAAAAGCAGTTGTGACTGTAACGAGTGACATTGAATAAAGCTACATAATATAATATGTAAATTCCAAAGGTCTGCAATACTGATCAATTTCCTTCAAAGATTTGCTTGTAATTCAAATATCCTACCCAAACCTTAAATAAATCTACATATTCTCTATCATTCGTTTGATTTTTGTATCTCAAATTAATTGCAATGAGGGAACCGACCACACTCATTCAAAAGGAACTACACTGGTTACCGATTCAATTTCGTATAAGATTCAAAATTTTAGTTATCTGTTTTATTTGTGTTCGTGGTACTGCTCCAGCCTATTTATGTGATCTTATTTCACTTTATAAAACAGCAAGAAGTCTTCGATCTGAAGACAAAATGTTACTAAAAGTTCCTTTTACAAGAACTAAGTTTGCTGAGAATTGTTTTGAAGTTAAAGCACCACAATGGTGGAATGAACTTCCTGTTGACTTGAGATACTGTGATAATTTGCCATTGTTTAGAACCAAATTAAAGTATCATTTATTTCAACTTGTCTATAACTAGTCAATGAAGATCTTTAGTTCTAGTCATAGTACCATTATTTGTATTAAATTTTAGTTTGTAAAGTTATTTAGTAATGCATATTCTGTTGTTGTAAAGCGCTTAGAGCTTATATTTTAGAATAAGCGCTATAAAAATGAAGATGAATAACAATAATAAAAATAATAATTAAAATGAGTAAAATAGTATTATTCTTAAAGTGAAATGAAGTGAAGTGAAGCTAAGACATCAATAACAATAGTTAATTAAAATAATTAACATCAAGGATTTTAGCAATCATTAATTCAAATCATCAATACCAAGGATTTTATTTCAGATAAAATACGATTACACATATAGTTTTTTGCCATATGTTTTTTTTTGAAAAATTGACAGACCATTCTGTCGGTGAGCCGTCCCGTAAAGAATATCATTTCAGTTCATTCATTGTTATTACATTTCAGGCTTGCAGATATAAAAAAGTTTATTTTTCTAAAACATTAATATATTTCATTTTTATTTATTGAATGATTGACTTTATTGTATGCCTAAAGGTCCGCATGTAAACGTCTGATATGAGGCAGTGTACTGCTGTCAAATCCTCATTGAAAATGTTGAATTTGTTAAATGTAAGCTTCACCACCACCTTTTTGAAATATTTCTCATTGTTTCATCGTTTCCTCTCATTTTCCATGGCTTCTCCAAATTGGCATTATCCATCAATTTGGAAAACTCTTTTTCAAATAGGAGCGCACTCTGGTGGCCATTTCTATGCCAAGCAGACCAGGGAAGACTACAAGCAGCGCATGGAAAGTGTACAGGAATCTAAAACTTTTCGCATTTTACTCAGTTCTTTTGCTGATCTGCTACAAACCACGCTTGTGGCTCTGTATGCTTACTTCTTTTAAAATATTGATTTTTCGGCTAAGGATAAGATATATTAGATGCAATTGTTGTAGACAAAAACAGTTATTTGCAAAAAGTATAACTTTTGGTATATAGCAAATAGTAAATTGGTCATATTTAAACAATATTTTTTTTTCAATTTTCTACATACAGCAGCAACAACGTAAAGCTTGCCATTGCAAAGAAAACAATGTTTTATCAAAAATTACTCGAGAAATTAATTTTGACCTAAAATAAGCAAAGCCAACTTTCTTTGTGGAATATTTTTTGGAATGAGTTCTTTGAATTGTATTTATGAAAGAGACATAAATTCAGCAGTATATGGCCTTTAATAAACTACATTGAACCACATGTAGCAGATATTTACTGTAACTTAGCGAAGCGACAGCTGTCGGTATAAGAGCATATGGTGTTTAAGGATTAGATTGAAATAAGAAAAAAGCAGTTGTGACTGTAACGAGTGACATTGAATAAAGCTACATAATATAATATGTAAATTCCAAAGGTCTGCAATACTGATCAATTTCCTTCAAAGATTTGCTTGTAATTCAAATATCCTACCCAAACCTTAAATAAATCTACATATTCTCTATCATTCGTTTGATTTTTGTATCTCAAATTAATTGCAATGAGGGAACCGACCACACTCATTCAAAAGGAACTACACTGGTTACCGATTCAATTTCGTATAAGATTCAAAATTTTAGTTATCTGTTTTATTTGTGTTCGTGGTACTGCTCCAGCCTATTTATGTGATCTTATTTCACTTTATAAAACAGCAAGAAGTCTTCGATCTGAAGACAAAATGTTACTAAAAGTTCCTTTTACAAGAACTAAGTTTGCTGAGAATTGTTTTGAAGTTAAAGCACCACAATGGTGGAATGAACTTCCTGTTGACTTGAGATACTGTGATAATTTGCCATTGTTTAGAACCAAATTAAAGTATCATTTATTTCAACTTGTCTATAACTAGTCAATGAAGATCTTTAGTTCTAGTCATAGTACCATTATTTGTATTAAATTTTAGTTTGTAAAGTTATTTAGTAATGCATATTCTGTTGTTGTAAAGCGCTTAGAGCTTATATTTTAGAATAAGCGCTATAAAAATGAAGATGAATAACAATAATAAAAATAATAATTAAAATGAGTAAAATAGTATTATTCTTAAAGTGAAATGAAGTGAAGTGAAGCTAAGACATCAATAACAATAGTTAATTAAAATAATTAACATCAAGGATTTTAGCAATCATTAATTCAAATCATCAATACCAAGGATTTTATTTCAGATAAAATACGATTACACATATAGTTTTTTGCCATATGTTTTTTTTGAAAAATTGACAGACCATTCTGTCGGTGAGCCGTCCCGTAAAGAATATCATTTCAGTTCATTCATTGTTATTACATTTCAGGCTTGCAGATATAAAAAAGTTTATTTTTCTAAAACATTAATATATTTCATTTTTATTTATTGAATGATTGACTTTATTGTATGCCTAAAGGTCCGCATGTAAACGTCTGATATGAGGCAGTGTACTGCTGTCAAATCCTCATTGAAAATGTTGAATTTGTTAAATGTAAGCTTCACCACCACCTTTTTGAAATATTTCTCATTGTTTCATCGTTTCCTCTCATTTTCCATGGCTTCTCCAAATTGGCATTATCCATCAATTTGGAAAACTCTTTTTCAAATAGGAGCGCACTCTGGTGGCCATTTCTATGCCAAGCAGACCAGGGAAGACTACAAGCAGCGCATGGAAAGTGTACAGGAATCTAAAACTTTTCGCATTTTACTCAGTTCTTTTGCTGATCTGCTACAAACCACGCTTGTGGCTCTGTATGCTTACTTCTTTTAAAATATTGATTTTTCGGCTAAGGATAAGATATATTAGATGCAATTGTTGTAGACAAAAACAGTTATTTGCAAAAAGTATAACTTTTGGTATATAGCAAATAGTAAATTGGTCATATTTAAACAATATTTTTTTTTTCAATTTTCTACATACAGCAGCAACAACGTAAAGCTTGCCATTGCAAAGAAAACAATGTTTTATCAAAAATTACTCGAGAAATTAATTTTGACCTAAAATAAGCAAAGCCAACTTTCTTTGTGGAATATTTTTTGGAATGAGTTCTTTGAATTGTATTTATGAAAGAGACATAAATTCAGCAGTATATGGCCTTTAATAAACTACATTGAACCACATGTAGCAGATATTTACTGTAACTTAGCGAAGCGACAGCTGTCGGTATAAGAGCATATGGTGTTTAAGGATTAGATTGAAATAAGAAAAAAGCAGTTGTGACTGTAACGAGTGACATTGAATAAAGCTACATAATATAATATGTAAATTCCAAAGGTCTGCAATACTGATCAATTTCCTTCAAAGATTTGCTTGTAATTCAAATATCCTACCCAAACCTTAAATAAATCTACATATTCTCTATCATTCGTTTGATTTTTGTATCTCAAATTAATTGCAATGAGGGAACCGACCACACTCATTCAAAAGGAACTACACTGGTTACCGATTCAATTTCGTATAAGATTCAAAATTTTAGTTATCTGTTTTATTTGTGTTCGTGGTACTGCTCCAGCCTATTTATGTGATCTTATTTCACTTTATAAAACAGCAAGAAGTCTTCGATCTGAAGACAAAATGTTACTAAAAGTTCCTTTTACAAGAACTAAGTTTGCTGAGAATTGTTTTGAAGTTAAAGCACCACAATGGTGGAATGAACTTCCTGTTGACTTGAGATACTGTGATAATTTGCCATTGTTTAGAACCAAATTAAAGTATCATTTATTTCAACTTGTCTATAACTAGTCAATGAAGATCTTTAGTTCTAGTCATAGTACCATTATTTGTATTAAATTTTAGTTTGTAAAGTTATTTAGTAATGCATATTCTGTTGTTGTAAAGCGCTTAGAGCTTATATTTTAGAATAAGCGCTATAAAAATGAAGATGAATAACAATAATAAAAATAATAATTAAAATGAGTAAAATAGTATTATTCTTAAAGTGAAATGAAGTGAAGTGAAGCTAAGACATCAATAACAATAGTTAATTAAAATAATTAACATCAAGGATTTTAGCAATCATTAATTCAAATCATCAATACCAAGGATTTTATTTCAGATAAAATACGATTACACATATATTGCAGTAAAATTTATTAATTAATCTAAAACAATAAGAAAAGACTTGAAAAAATGAAAGGAATTTTTCACTTTGACAATTGAGTATCATATTTGTTATTTGAAAGAGGGGTATAACTTTCGGCATATTCGATATTTGCACCAGAGTTTATAAAGCGTTCATTATCTATAAAAGGGTATGCTGTCGGAATCGTATTCTGTCTATTGGGAATTTATCAAAATCCAGCAGAATTTGAAAATTGTTCATGTGAAACTTTGAAAAACTTACCCGAAGAAGCATTTCATATATAACGAACAGAAACGCTTTTGAGCGCTTTTAAACGTTTATAAAACTTTTTCTAAACCCCAAAAGTTTACCTTATAGGTCTATTTGAGCGGACCATTCCATAGGGAGTGGTATTTTGCATATGTTCATTTACTGCACCTAAGGTAAACAATAGTGCTGCTTTTTAGTGTTAATAAAATATTTATCTTGTGAATTTTCCCATGCTTTCATAAACGATTTTCACATATGATATAGAGAAGTTATCAAGTTTGTTGTAAATGCCGTACATTGCATCTGATTCACATTATATGAATGATTGTTGTACTTGCAGCATTGCTGGTTTACATGCTATGCATGTCTGTCTTACTTGCCATATTCCAGATTTGCATCACGGATATGCTTTTCGTACTTGCCACATTTATGATTTACATTCTTTGCATTTCTATCGTACTTGTTGCACACCTTATTTCAGCATGTGCAAGTCTGTCGTGATTGTTGCACACCTAATTTCAGCATATGTAAGTCTGTCGTACTTGCTGCACATCTAATTTCAGCATATGTAAGTCTGTTGTACTTATTGCACACCTAATTTCAACACATGTAAGTCTGTCGTACTTGTTGTACATCTAGTTTCAGCATATGTAAGTCTGTCTTTCTTGTTGCACACCTAATTTCAGTATATGAAAATCTGTCGTACTTCTCGCACACTTGATTTCAATATGTGCATGTCTGCTGTACTTAAAATTTACCTAACTTGATATGCACAACCATGAATACACTTAGCCGAAACTAGATTTAATTGTTATTTGTTCCACTGTTCGCCCTTACATATTTCTTAACACGTCTTTGGAAGCCAATTGACAAGTTTTTTTTAAGTAGCTCGTCTATGAAACATATATTTAATAACTGATTTAAGACTTGCAGCAAAGAATCAGAGTTTAATTTCATTTTTGTCTTTTATTTCACATTGTATAACATTTATGTTTTCAACGGAGTTTATGTAGGATTTATATAGAATATAACAAATTTCTGCTTCCGTATACGCATTTAGCTTTCGTACTCGTATTCTGTTTTTTTTTCAAACTCGAATTTTGCTTTCATATTCGTATACTGCTTTCGTACTCGTGCATCTCCTTCTTTCATACTTACATTCTGCTTGTGAACTCGAATTCCACTTTTGTACTCGTATTCTTCTTTTGAACTCAAATTCTGTTTTAGCTCTGTATTCTGCTTTTGTGATTACATTGTGCATTTATACTGCGAGTATTTTTTTTTTGCCTTAGCTGGGAGTTGCACACAGATGTAAAAGTAAATATTTAAAAGAAACGAAATGAATTCAGTGAAAAATACAGGCATCGGCATTAAACGAGAATCGCAAAATAAGCTTTGTTTTATAGCTATCTAAAGACTTAATTCGCACAATAATATCTATAAGTATAATAACTAAAATACGCACTTTGTCCGAAACAAATTACTTGATAATCCGTTGTTTTATGGGCCAGATTTCTTAGTACAAGATAAATAAACAGTACACTACAGATTAGTACGAAAAAAAGAGATAGCAAAATCAAAGCACTAACAAATTGAACATGTGGGCCATGTTTCTTACAAACAGAAATATAACGAAACCTTCTTTTTGCAGGAAATTTGTCAAATATTAAATGACATACTCTACTAAAAACAATTATTTTACCGAAAATAGCAATTTGATATATCACAATGTAAAGCTTATTAGCTAAAGTATCATTTTATTTTGAAACTTAATCTCTCATTTTTTCTTTTGGTTAAAGTTTAACTTTTTACAGCACTTGATCGTAGATGCCTCCTCCTAATACGAAATGGTTAGGCGTAGAATTAAGGTAGGAAAATGAATTCCGATCACTCATTATAGAACATATGACTTAAATAATAATTTAAATTGCAAGTCTTCTGTTTTCAGTTAGGGTCTCGTGAACAATAAAGCAAATTCGCCTTATGCTCATAGACTCTTCTTCCGCACCCCCACCCCATGGCTGCACCACAGAATCTGACATTCTGACCGCACCGAGGAAACATAAATAAAGAGCTCGTAAAGTTAATGAGTACTGGAGATTCTTGAATACATGTGATGTATCCCAAAAAGACGATAATTATTCAAATGTAGAACTGCTTCTTCAGTGGCCGAGCCAGAGATTTTAGAATATGGTGACACTGGGTTGGAGGTTATAGAAGCCCATTTCATGTTAGTGGACACATTAACGTAAAAGGGGAACAAATGATGCAAGGGGAGGGGATGATCAGCCGATGTAAAGGAAGGGCACATTTTTATGTCAAGTTGGGGACAAAACATGTGAAGGCAGGCAAATAACTCATGTAAAGTTTGGGGGAGGAACATAACAGATTATGTGGGGTAGAATGCATGTAAAAAGTGTAAGGGATGCACAAACATGTAAATGAAAAAGAACTTATTCAAACGATGCACAGCTCAAATCAAAGAGAGGCACAGACCACGTAAAGTTGAGGAGGTGGGGTGAGCAACCAATTCAGAAGAATTGGACACAAACCATGTAAATTTTACAGAACAATTGTAAAGGGGTACACCGCATTTAAAAGTGGCACAATCCATGAAAAGGAGACACAACCCATGCAAAAGGCAGCTCAGACCCTCATTTTCTTTTAGGTAGAATAGTTTTATATATGTCAATGTGAAAGACTCCAAAGAACTGCTGTTTCCTCAGGAATTTCGAAATAATCTTCTCGTTTCTCTCTTTTTTCCTTTTCAATGATTCCTCAAATATTAATTATATATGTTAGCAAAATATTATAAAGTGATACAAAACGTTAGTTTAGCAACCAGTTCTTATTTGTTTTCTATTTTATTTTTACCTTAACCCTAAATCCTATTAACATCACATATGACATTAAAAAACCTCGTATGCAACGCTCAGTGGAAACTTTTTTGATAAACCGTAGTGCTGTTGGGTATATTAATAAGATTATGAAGTTAATAAGCAGTGCACTACTGATTATTTTAGCGAAGTAAAAAGGAATAAAAATGTAGTCAAAGCATCAAAAATAATCTAAAACAATTGCTAGATACGCATAAGTAAAGTTAGGGTTAGTAGGAAAATATGAGGTTAGTCGGTTCTTGGTTTGTTATTGCCAAAGTGAAGAACTAGATGGTATGTTGGGTTTATCACTGTATCATAAACTTTAACAATATTTACATTGCATAATCGTTTTGGTTCAACGCAAAACAACCCAGTGGGTCGTCTGACAACATAACAAAGTTTACCTTACAATAGTTTGATAGATTTAATCTTCGTCAAACTGGTGATTATTTAAACCCGACTTATCGGTTTGAAATGTATACAACTGCTACGCATTTTTTGAGCAACTAAAATTTGCTATAACTGAAATAAAGAAGCGAGAATAATCGCAATTTGTCTTATCTTATGCTTCCTTTATTTATTATATAAACGAATGTCTAGAATGTTAAATTTAATCGTTTTGTTTTGTTTAAATAGCTCAAGAAAAATGCAATAGACAAGTAAGACAAAACAAGAAAAGGAAGGGCATGTATAAGAATGCGCACATATCAGGTGAAAGCTTCTAAAACACTGTGTCGGAATAACATCAGGTTGCGACGAAATCGTAATCTTCACAATGTGAAAGTCGATGAGTAGTCACAAAAGACTTCGGATGTTCGCTGTCATGGATTGTGACGAAAGACATGCCATTCTTTTGAACATGAATGTTTGATGAGAAATTTTAATTGAAAATCCACAGTTGGAAAAAATTTCCTTTCTCGAACAAATATATGGCTTTTAGCAATAAGCTACAAACATATATTCCATTAGTATAAAAGCAATCTCTTATCAATGTTAGAACGCTTTTGGGGATTAATTTTACGTATATTTAGTTCAAACTATATTTAGAAGTGAGCAAGTTCGAAATTTCAACCACAAGGCATGTTATTTTTTATAAAAAGTGTTCCGAGATTATACTTAAGGTCTAACAAGATACAGCATCGACAAAAGATACAAAACATTAGATACAGAACATTAGCTGCCTTAAGACAGTTGTATGTACCAATAAACTTCAAACTTATCTCTGAAATGAATGGTAGCTTATCAAAGAAAGAGTTAGCCTGCCGATCTCATAGCTCAGTGCAGATAACAACAAAAAATACTCATTCTCATACTATCAAAAAGACAAGAAATTTAATTTCCCGCTTTTCGTTACTTGTAGTTTTTAATAAATTGGTGATATATTGCCCCTTTATATAATGACTTTACAATGCACGTAAATTAGTTTCCCATCAACAAGAAAATGGTTTTTAAAGTTTGGCTTTTCAAATCTTTTTTTCCAGGTGTAATTCGAATTCTGAAAATATATCTGCTTTTCTTTTTTTGACATTTTTTTGTTGTTTCGCAAAGAGTAATATAATATTATACTCTTCTCTAGTTTCTAAACTTTCGTTGAACTCGATACCGGCGAAAAATCCGTTACGTTTGTCATCTTTGGCATAATTTAATATGAAGGAAATGTATATACAAAAATTGATTGACCAAAATACCTTTCGAGATTAAATTTTGACATAACACAATCTGATAATTTTCTTTTCAACGTATGGCATACATATGGCCACTACAGTCTTATTATAATTTAGACCACCCCAAAATGTTGATAAAATGTTCGTCATTCATGTGATAAAAAGCCTCTTCATAATGACCAACACTAATTAAAAATAGTTCATAAAACTTTATCTATTTAATGTTAACAAATCTGAATAAGACATACATTCTCATCGTGGTTTTTCATTGTCCTCTTTAAGAGAGGGCCTTTAAACAAGACAAACACAAAATTGAAACTTCTTTTGATTGTTGCAAATTATGAAAAAATGAGACCACTTTACAATTAAATAAGACTTTTCACAACCAGGATATCAGATACGCATGTTCTGTAAAGAAAAATCTATGTTGAGATATAAAGTATGAGATACATACATTCGTTTTCACACCTTCACTCTGAAGCGCTAGGAGAACTTTCTCAAAGTACGTCCATCTTCATGTATCGCTCTCCATTCCCGTCTTTTAACTCATAGAATTGACATGTGTACGTGGAAAAATCAGTCTAGTGTCTAATCATTTTTCTATATACATGCTTTTCAAGGAAAAAAACTAATATAAATGTAAACACATACATAGTTGAAGCATTTGAACTAATAATGCAATATGTGGTTTGTTATTTGAAATCAATACTCTTGATATCAGATATCGAAACAGTAATATAATATATAATTTTAAATCAATACATCATAATATTCGATATCGAACAAGTAATTAAAAGTCTGGTTTGTGGCTTTAAATAAGCAACTCCTGAAATCCGATATTATTAGTCATAATACTAATTATTTCGAAACATGATAAGACAATATGTTCTATCTTTATTTGTGAATAGTAGTTCATACTTACTGTCACCTGTCTGTAGTAAGCATTGTTTATACAAAAACGTTCAGTAATGCATGTGTTATTCCATACTGATTACACTAAATGTTGCAAAAATACAATCGAAGTTTGTACTTTGAGTGTTGGCGCAGTAATACACCTTTTATAAAGTGTATACTATTACGCGAACATTTTCAATTACGTAGAACAACGAAAATCATCCACAAATCAAATTAAAATTTATTTTAAGGCCTTTCAACTCAGAAAGATCATTTACAATAATATAATATACAT
The DNA here is from genome assembly GCA_949752745.1 of Protula sp. h YS-2021. NCBI lineage: Eukaryota > Metazoa > Annelida > Polychaeta > Sabellida > Serpulidae > Protula > Protula sp. h YS-2021. The sequence continues at coordinate 102,833,885 of OX457026.1, forward strand.
ATTTTAGTATTTATTTATTTATTCATCCTTAACCAATATGTGCCACACAAACACAATTTTGAATAAATTTCAATATAAATATGCCGTTATATCTTAACCAGTTTCGTACATTTTTACAAAGACAATTTGTTTTCAAAATAAAGTAGCTAAAATTATAAAAAATAAAAAGAACAAAAAAATAACAAAGAAAAAGCCAAAAAGGTTGATAGACCGGTACACAGAAGGCAAAGTGAGCGTGATAATCAAGTGTTCTCTAGCATTTTCTTAAGGGTTATCAGTATGCTATAAACAAAAGCAATGTTATGGGTGTAAGGGTCCTGAGGGATGATTTTGATAGCTCACAAAACTGACTACATAAGGGCCAAACCTAAATGTAATTCACAGACAGTTATTAATCGAGCTTCAACACATTGAACAGTTATTTGTATAATGTTCTAAAGTTAAAGCATCAATTCACACGCATAATTGTAAAGGTAATTTAACTCATGTTACAGATTAGACTGTGACATAAACACATACGATGATACATACAAATTGTACTCAGATTTATTTTATTTTTTAAATTAATGGATCACTTGAGAGTTGATGCTACAGCGATATCAATATTTGTATAATAATGAGGCTGTTATTCAATTTTGTTTCAGATTTGTTTATTATTTGAGATGGAAGGATTCGTTCTACCGTTGGTAGCGATATTTGCAGTATTTTACTGTGAATTTTCCTTTGGGCAATTTCATGATGATGTTGGAAATTCCTTAGTCGATGTTAAGTGGACGTTATTCAAACACAAATACGGTAAGCGATTTCAAATAATTCTAACTTAATAAATGCGATTCCAAAAACATTTAGATATCAGAATCATGTTGACCTGATCTTTCTGATGTCGGATTGACGTCCAATCTTGATTGTATATGAATTGAAAACGACATTGGAATATGTTCCGAAGATTCGACGTTGGTTGTTAACCTAAACCTTGAACTGACGTCAGATTAAGGTTGTATATGAAATTAGAACCGAAATCGGGAATTCACTCGAAACCGATATCCGAAACAAGCCGATATCGGTTCTTGACCTGAACCTGATATCGGATTGACATCGGCTTTAAGTTTCTTTGTTTTACAGTTAAATTAATAAATGTGGTGACTAAAATGAACAATGTATACAAAGCAATTGTCTAAACCTGGATTATTTTTCTATTTAATGAAAAGCAAAACCAACCAAATGATCTTTTAATAACAGTGTAACTATAATAGCTATAATTGATAACGTAAATAAATATTTTGCATTAGTGTACAGTGATTATTTGCGACTAAATTCACTTATAGCGATTCAACATAATGCACTAATTATTCATCATAAAAATAACCTTCAGAGAAATACATTCCTTTTGTCATCAGTTATAATACAAACACACCAACTGATATGCCTATGGATTCATGTGGTTTAAGAACTTACCGCACGAGCTAATTCCATGAACAAATATGTTCACGATTTCGAACGGTTCTTGTTATTTTTTACAATAAGACGGAAGTACCGTATTTCAAGTTTTCAACTCAAATTGCGAAATAACAAAGCAACAAATAGACAAATGACGCAAATATATTGCGTAATTGCATGATGTTTCGTTTTGAGGCTGTGTTTCAAAAGTCGCCACGCTATTATTCATCTATTATGAGAAACGGCTTGTGCGGAAGCCGTACGTTAAAAAAATGCTAAAACAGGGTGGGCGGGAAGGGTCAAACCAGCCCAAAATTGACAGCTCCGTTTTTCTATCAGTGTATTATACTGTAACCTCTAGGCATATAATAAAATATGATAACTTAAAAATAGATTTCCCTTTTCTATGTGCAATATATAATAAACTTTCTAAGAAAGGGTAGTTTTACATCATTAAACTTTTACTTGCTTTTTCTATAAATGAAAATACTGCAAAAGGAAAAAAAACGTTAAAAAGTTTGTTGTATGACGTCGCACTGAAGTCGGCTTTGCAGTAAATGAGAGCGCATTTAAAATCAACCTTATTACAACATTTATTGATCGGATTATAGTTGTGAAAACGTCGCGACATAAGTTACACCATTTACCGACGTTTATGAGCCGTCTTATAAAAGCTCTCATGAATGCTAAATATAAATCTTAAGATCCTACTATGATCTCCATTTTTAAATAACATTTAATGTTGTTTTTGATTACACGTCTGGAAGAATGAGTGAAAAAGAAATGATAGGAAAAACGTAGGAGCTATGTTATTGAGAGGTTTTACTACCAACCCTGTTTAAGCGTATACAGTTCAGCTTCCATGCAAACCAAACTTCAAAATTTATAAATACTGGGGCGTACGGCGAACGAGGTATTCCCACCACATTTGCCCACACTTACATTTATTTAGCAATCCGCATGTTAATAAATGCATCATTTTCAACAGTATTTTTTAAAAAATCTGAATCCTATTTTATTTTGTAAAGCTCATGTTACTCTTTTATTTCTTCAGACAAGAAATATGAATATGAAGAAGAGAGGATGCGAAAGAGCAATTACGAAGCAAATCTGGTAGAAATCGAATTAAACAATTATCTCGTCGACATGGGATTGCGATCTTGTAGACTTGATGAAAATGCTAACACTGATGCAGTAGGGCTTAAGTATTTATTAAATAGAAATGCTTATATTTCATTGCCATTGATCAGATGGTATGCATGCTTTCATAGCATTATTAACTGCTTATTCCGTGAAGATCAAATTAAACTCTTCAAAGATAAAGAAGTTTGTGTTTGGAAACGTTCGGTGTCGATATGGTGTGCCTTGACAATGTGTTAATTTGTCAATCCAAGTGAGTTTACATTTGCCTATTGTGTATTGAAAACAAATTGACAATTTTCAAGCGTATGGTATCTTGCATTTCAATTAAAATTCCTTGGTTTTTCCTGATGGTTTCTATAGCATAAGCACTCAAACTTTCAAAGTCTTTGTTGCTGTTAAAGCATAGGTGACCCCTCTTTCTTTTCAAAGATTAATTATATACACTACGAGCATCGAATAAAGAAAGTGTGAAAGAAATGTGAGGTAGATACCAGCTTTTTCTCTGCAATATCCCACAGAGACAAAACATAAGATAAAACATTTAACTCTTTACCCCACTTACAGTGAATAAGTTTGTGCTCGAAATAGACGTTGTTGAAATAAACCAATAAATAACTAACCAATACTTGTAAAATACTGCTTAAAATTGATAATTTATTTATTTAGACAAGGGAAGAATTCGTCCGTTCATTGATTTGCGAAAGGTGGGAGAGTGAAGAAAAATTTACGATTCCCCCAGAAGAGGACCAAGGCCCGTATCAGATGGATTACCAACCTATAGTTTGTAAATATTTTCTTATTGTTGCAATAAATATTTGGGACTAAGCGATGAAATATATTTTTTTCTAATAGAACAATTATGACTTTCACTTTTAATTTGTAAGTATAATTGCATTTTGTTGTGAAAATCTTTCAATGAAGCAGAGTGACTAAAACCCACAGGACATAGACTTTAGTCTAGGTTTATTTCCAAGTCTTAAGTCAAGTCTTAAGTCAAGTTGTTGGTGATATTATCAGGTGCGCAAATATATTGTGAACGACATTGCTGGGAAAAATTTATCATTGAGCTGTAGCGTCTGACTGATTGATAGTCTTACTAACCGACATAAAAGTAGTATTTGTTGTACTTAAGCCTTGATTAAATTCTGGGAAATATTTCACTGTATATAAGGTATATGCATATACATATCCTTACCGCATAAACATATCCTTACCGATTGAAGATGCTGGTACGCCACCCTCTTCAGCGGATTTTAAAAAATGCACTGAATCCATATGGAGCGTCGATTCACTCAGTTTTTTCCCTGGTGAAATTTCGATCAACTTGAGTGGAACACCGTGAGTATACAACTGAATACGTCACGGAAAGAAAGTAAGATGTCACATTTTGTTAATGAAGAGTAGCTGACGTTTGAAGTTTTCGTCATCTGATAAACCTTCATAGGGCAAAGTTACTTTGCAGCCATGTTGATCAGAAATAGGATCATTGTTATTAGCCACAGTGTGAGCCCTTGTATGTCAGACATTGTTTTAACTTGCAGTGTGTGCTTCTGTAGGTATGGCTATGTTTTAACCTGTAATGAGCGCTCTTATATGTCTTATCGACAGTCAAATTATCTCATTTTTAAAGAAGAGCGACATAGGGGTTTCTACTCGGAGTGTAGTAAACTCTCTTTTGTAGCATCCAATGCATTAAAATTTTTCAGCATTTTTCTGTATTTTTGGCGAAAATATTTCCAAATTTTGGAGTACAATATTTTTTGCATGATGTTAACTCTTTTCACGACTTGTTTTTTTTTTAGATTTATAAGCGTCACAAGTGCTGGTGCTGCTAAGTTTAGATCTGGAACCTACCCCACATTCAACACTCTGCTGAGTAATTTTAATCCGTATCTTGGGACTGCGGATCCTAATTTAAATACACAGATTAGCTCATTCCTAACACAGCTTCTTGCAAGACCTCCTATGCAAGAGGCGAGCAGCTGTCTGCAAAAATGGGGTATTGCTTTTGTTTCAAACTTATAAATTAAAACAGGAATTGTATTTGAAAAATAGTGAGATTTTATTATTATTCACCTGATAATTTTCAAAACATTTAATCAGAAATATCTTTTGTGGTCGTATTCAATGTACATCAAACTGAACAATTGAAAACTGGCACCTGGGATTTTTGAAAGTGAATTAATAAATACTACTCTTCTTAGAGAACAAAATCCATATGAAGTTCGATGCATGATTTTAGCTGGGTCACTTGATTCCCGCTGCTGCTGGCACAGTTAACTGTGCAGTTAGCTGTCGTGAATACTGTGCCTGAAGATAAGGTCAATTGGTTTAAAGACTACTGTTTATCCAGTAAATTAACTGCCAAACTTTATTTGTGAGCTACTTGCCGGTTTAGGATATGTGACAGCGAGCAATTTTAGATCCGAAATTCAGAAGTATTGGTTTAGCCCATACAGTCGCAGCGGTGGGCCTCTGGACAGTTCTGGTTTTCAGCATGTTTTTCAGGTAAAACAAAAGTTTGACATATTTGACATATATCATCACTCTTAACAGCGACAATCTAACAAAAGTAGAAACTAAATAATGAAAAGAGACCAATAAAAATAAGAATAATAATTATCTAATAAAAGTAGATAAATTTATTTAAAAAATGTAAAATAGATAAATTTATAAAGAAAATAATAATAAAAACTAATAAACATGCATCAATAAAAAATAATAATACAAATTTTATGACAATCAAAAATAAATTAGAAATAATAAACAAACCTAGTAAAAATAGATAAATTAGAAAATATAAATGTAATAAAATAGATTAGATCAGCAGTGTTACGTAATTGTTGTGATACACATCTCATCGGGATACGAAGAACAATTTTGTTGTCTTCAGGTCGTCACTTAACGATCACTTTATGCTTTATGCTGTAACAGGGAGAAGTGACCACAGGTAAAACCACTCTTACTGGCTATCATGGCTGGGTTAATACCTACAACCAGCAAAGCGTATCACCAGGCGGATTTGTTTATGGATATGCAAGCAAAGATTGCAGAGTATGTGCTTCCTTATTTGTGCTTGCCTAAAAAAATTAAATTAAAAACTAATAGTATCCTATTTAATCTGAAAACTATGTACAATATTCACCAGGATTAGAAAAATGATACATAACTTTTATTTAGGCATTATCGGGACCATTATCGGGACCATTATCGGGACCGTCCTTTAATTGCAGCATTATCGGGAACGTTATATTATCGGGACCAGAAGTGTTGTTGCACAGAATTAATATTGGAATATCATTTGCACGACAATATTTTGCCACATTTTGTTAAGTTGATACATTTTTAGTTTTGTTGTTTTCTCTATATGTACATATATCTATCTGCATAAATGTCGGTTGGGTGACAATAGGGAACAGTGGGCGATAAACCTGTTCAATATTTGCTTCCCCATGGTTTGAATTCACAGAGCTGATGTGTTTCAGAAATACGGCGTTGGAGATCTTGTGAACATCAACAACTTCTACTGGAAAAATGCCAGGAAAGACATCAGTTCCATGTGGGTTGGGGCGAGTCCTGAATTTGAAATTGCCATTTACACGCTATGTGCACTTGTCTATCCGAACGCAGAATGCAAATTTGAAGTAAATGGAGGCACAGCCGTGTCTGCAAAAACCTTTTGGAATGGCGCCACCGCAACTAAAATAGGAAGCGCCTTTACACTTTGCAAATAGCTGAGGAGGACCGAACTTCTCATGAATTGCAATTAATAACATAAATATTTGTCATTAAAAGCAAACACACATCAGTAAAAGCATCAAAAGATAAATTTGATTGTAAAAAATGTATCTGTTTATGTTAAGCTCACAAACTTTGTAAAGTAAAACATCGTTTATCTCGTAAATTCAAAATCAACGAAATAACTTTTTCGGTGATCCGGCAGATAGATTTGGATAAGCTTAAGAGAGACTGTAATTAATACAACATGAAAGATAAAAGCGAACACATGAACAACTATTTAATGGATAATTGAACTGTTTAAAATCTCATATCGGTTTTCATGGAGTAAAATAAAAATTAAAAAATATTGAAAACGTGTGTAAAAGGTTTGAAAATATCTGTGTGCACTTAAGGTGAGAGACTACAATATTGTTCAAAAGGTGATTATCGAAGACCAAGTTGTAATTTGTATGGCTGTGAGTAATGATGCGTATTCGTTTTAGGGGTATGTGCTTTCGCTAAAAAGGCTTTGCACACACTGCATAATGGAAAAAAAATAAAAATTTGATTTTATTGAAACATCAAATAGAACTGGTAAGTTGAAGAGCAATGTAGGTTTCGAACCATGATCCTTAAGATTACGATATATCTGCTTCATTGGAAGATAAGAGATCCCATATTTTGTCTTATACTTTGCTGTTAGTTAAACCTAAAGATAAACGTTATTGTTGTAGACTTAGTTTAGTTTTTGAAATGGTGCCCATTTATCCTCTTTATATGACCCCTAGTTTATAAAATAGGTGTTGCATTCATGTGGTCCCCCTTATTAGTTCAATACACGTGTCTTATTAGAGGAACGTAATGTCTCCCATTCTTTGTTCTCCACGTGTTTTGCTTTTCTGATGAAATCAGTCACACTAGACAGACGTGAAAGGTTGGCCCGGAGTTTAAGTCAGCCACAATGCGTAAGAAATAAATTTTAAGTTTGTTATAATAAATGCTTAATATGCAGAGACTTTGTCGGTATAATTTAGAGGAACTGCACATTGAATTTACATGTTGATGAACCATATTTCTCGGCATTAATTAAATATAATTTTGAGCGTTATTTTATGGCAATCTCCTAAATACTTGTAATCATTTAATTGAAGTTCACATTGCGGGCCATGTCGGGGAATATAGAGCAAGAGCAGACACGATCTTTTATTTCCATCTGTCACAGTCATTTTATCAAAGCTTACATGTTATGTTTGCATAATATCTTTGTAGCTCGATTGAATAGTATACTTTTTGCTGTAATGTATCTTTGTTTTAACACACACCCAATCAGGCTATCGTGTGGGAATACTTCATAAATTCACGATACGTTGTACGATGCGGATTGCAATCCTTTTACCATAAGCCTGAGCTCGTTTACGGCGATTCTCAAAACGTCCCTATTCTTGTTTTATGATATCTTCCTGTTCGCTCTATATTCCGGTCGTACAATGCTGATGAATTTGATGAGACTTTGACCAATATTTAAAGCGCGTTCTGAGATGAGGATATTTTCTTTTTATGTCTGGACGTTAATATCTATTAACTTGGTTTAATATAAATAAATCGATGTGTTGCAAATATGTTTTCTTTTATTGGCCATACATCTTTATTCCCGTTAAATTGAATTTGGAAGATTATTGACCATACATTGCTCGGACGATCCACATTGCAACCCACTTTATCCTTTGTACTCGTTCGTTACAATTCTCAAAACACCTTTATTCACTTTTAATGTAATTTCTCTGTTGCAAATCTCTCTGTTGATTCATTATACCACATTTCAGATTCGCTCATGAAAATTATCAAAACACCTTCATTCATGTTTAATGAAACCTCTCTGTTGCTTCATCATACGGCATTTCAGACTTAATAACCTGTAAACAGGGTCAGCCTATCAAATTGTAGACATCCCAGCAAACATAAGAAGTCTTTAAATGGTTAGTAAATGGTTTTACGTCGTGACGTTTTTACAACTGTAACCAAATCAAAAATTTTAAAATAACGTTGATTTTACGTCGAGACCGAATAGACCAAAAAGCTGACTTCTGTTCTGTAGCGCTAAAAGCGTTTCATAGACAATTTATTATATTCTTCATATAAATAGGCAAAACAACTCATTAGTTCTCATTTTTATAGTATGCCCGAGCCCAGTCTTTAAAGGAATGGTATAAAAATTGAGTGGACAATATGGATTGATCGAGTATGACCCTCTTACCTCAGATTAAGTTATTTTTGTCACGGCATCTTTCCATAAAATCCTGTTCTTAAAATCAATAAATGGGTCAATACAGTGACTACATTTAGAGCACAGCCTGGAAAGAAAGCGTCACATAATTACAGACGTCATATAATTGTGTCATTAGTGTATTTGTTGCGTTGTTATTTCGTGATTTGAATTGAAATAAGTTCCGATGAAATATGAAAAATGTGGAAAAGGGTTTTAAGTAGAAAAATGTTTGTTTAAGGGTGGGCTCGTGAGGCTACTTCCTAAAGATACATGAGTTTAAGGCATATAATTAACATATTTGTATATTATTATTGATTACAAAAAGGAAGGCATTTTACAAGGTAAGCTTTTATTTTTGAAGGTACTTTGTTGTTAGTAACTTTATGCACTTCTTTCGGTGATTTAGTCTTGCTTAAATAACAACAAGTTTTGAAACATTAGAAGGGGGATGCAGAGAGGGGACAAATTTGTCGGAAAGAATTATTGCTCATTGCAAATAAATGCCTAGTTTTGAAGTCCTCAGCTTAAGTCAATAAGTTAATAAGTTTTTAAAATGCTGGTATAAATTGTTCCTTGTAATCACTGTATCTACAAGTTTGAATTCCTAAACACAAAAAATCCCGACGTCTGTTTGAATTTCATATACAAGTTAAAGCCGAAGTAAAATCCGATGTCAGGTTTAGGTCAAGAATGGACGTCGAATTTACGCCGCAAGCCGACGTCGGTTCCAATTTCATTTACAACTTAAATCCGGCGTCAGTTCGAAGTCAGAAAGGTCGGGTTCCGACGTCAGCCCGACGTCTCACTGACATCGAAATATTTGCTGGAATAACTTCTGTGACGCGGCTAAATTTATTAAAGTGATTTTTCTGGTATTGGCATAACTATAGAATAATTGTCATTGCAGTCTATGAACAAAATTCTATATCAATGGCTTATTCTTAAAATCAGCATTTAATCCAGTAAAAGTGATATTACTTGACACGTTTATTTTTATAAGCCCACGAATCAGTTGAATTAATAAGTTTGTGTTGTCAATCTTATACTTGGTTGCATAAAGATGCCACTCCTCAATAAGCGCTTGTCGAAGTTGTGTGTAATTTCGCGGAGGTGGCGATCCAGATGATCCCATAGAGGTTCAATAGGATACAGGTCCGTTGAATATGGGGGCCATGGAAGCAGCTGGAAGTTGTTTGCAATAAGGTACTGCTTACACATATGAGACATTGGGGACATACATTATCTTGCATAAAAATGGCACCTGGATTCTGCTGTACATAGGGGACAATCTGAGCACTTAATACGGCGTCAGTGTAGCCGCCAGGTTACCATCAATAACGAGGAACTGCAAACGCTAGCCAAAGAGTATTGCGCCGCATACCTTAAGAAGCCAACACCCAACCGATAAACTTGTCGTGCGCAGGATGTGGTGTAACGCACTCTAGTACGCCGGTATTCTCGCACACGACCGTCTGCACGATACAGTTGATATCGAGATTCATCACTGAATATCACACGTCGTCAGTGACGGTGTCTCCACTCTCCCTGGCTTGCAGCTCCAGTGAATGCAATTTTGACGTCGGCGGGCGTTGTACACGATACCAACCAGTGGCCGTGGACATTGAATTGCATGTTCGCGAAGGCGAGTAATTATCGCTCTGCTGGATATGAGTGGGTTTTGAGTGCCAGGACTTTCGTTTGCAGTCATAACGGCAGTGCGAAAGCGGTCCCTCATATACTGTAAGTGAATTCTTCGATCTTGTCGAGCGGTCGTTACACGAGGTCGCCCGCTACTCTTTCTGCCTTAAGTGCTTTTGGTATCTTTATAGAGCCGTCGCAAACGATAAATTAGTGCTCGAGTGTACCCAGAGAGTCTGGCCACCTTTCTCGTGGATGGTGTCGCTACACTCAACATGCCTAGTGCTAATTCCCTTTCTGTATAAGAGAGCTGTGGCATTGTTCTCCGTGTTTTTGGAACAAAATTCTTCAAATATTAGGCTAGCTTTCAGCAAACTGTACGAGTTAATAAACAGTACTTAGACCCCAACATAAACACGCTATGGCAGTTCCTATGGTAACAATCACATTGTGTCGCACCGGTCGAGGCATTGAATTGATGTATAAAAAAGTACCATACACATAAACATGACCTAATAAATCAGTTGTGCAAATATGAAAACTATGTTCTTAATAATTAAATGGTTATTCGAATAATGGATGCTTTCTTTTTTGGGTCAGTATAGTTGTTTGTAATATATAACTTATCGTTTGTTGGTCTAAAATAATTTAAAAATATTGACAACTAAATTAGAGTCGCATAAAAGCAAACGTCTATTTGAGCGTTTGCTGATTATGCACATAAGTTGTACTAAAAGAAATATTTATAATTCTGTTTAGCTTAAAATTACCCAGTGTAACTGTTAGATTGGTTGGTTGTGTATGACTGGGCATCTACTTTTTGAAAGTGACAAATATATTATTTTCAGCATTTTCCTTGTTCTTATTGAGCGTTTTTATTCAGCATAACATTAATCAAATGTCAGATATGTCTTTTCTATTCTCTTTGTTTTTTATTAATCGATCATCGTATTGCTGTATACAAGTGCAATGGTAAGCAAAGGCGTTAAAGAACGTTGTGCAAACATCAAACGATGAAACCTCGAAGGATGATAATTTTAGGTCTGTTTGTAACAAATGCCTCAATTTTTAGAATTTGGAGGAGGATTAGACCCTGTTGTGTAAACATTTGACTTTGAACGTTAGGTTTCACGTGTGTGTTAACAGCAGGTCCTGTCGGAATTAATCAGTTGCGGTTAAATTCATGCGAATTTGCCATCAAATACATATCTATAGACACAAATAAGGGGAAATGTCTGTATTTCAGTAACATCTAGCTCTGTATATTTATAAAGGGTTTTAGTTGATTGTGTTCTTATCCATGCCTTTACGTTGGTTGATGATTACTTGCGCCTGATTTGAGCATATATGACTGTTGCATTTGAGTGCAATCCCGTAGCAAATTGCATAATAAAACTGCCTATGAGCAAAATGCACACTCATGACTACCTTCATTTTGGATTGCATAGGTCTTAGCCCTAAGTCGTAACACACTTGACCGAAACTGCTCGCAGGCCCAGCTCCTACCCAGTGAAGACCATCCCCCGGGGGCATTACTGCATTAGATCAATTCACCCGCCGTTTTCAAATTACATTGCTGTTTGTTGGCTGAAAAACAGCTTGCACTGATTTATTCATTTATTATCAAAATTAGCTGATCTATTATTTGCCCAGAAGGGGAATTTTTTATCTTGCTTAAGGCATATGAATTGCTATTATTATCGTTGATCAATTTTCTCAACCGTTCACGAAATGGTAATTATTTGTAACAGAAATTTCAATGCTGACTCATCTTATCAATAAGCATATAACGCAGTAATCGCACCAATTGTGTAAATAGTTGCAATAATTGCACATAGACACATCTCCTCAATGCAACATAAATAGGTATTTTTTTAGAAAATGGAGGGGGAAGCAGTTCTACAGGGTTAAGCGTACGAGGATTTTGCCCTCAGGGGTGCGTGTACGGGGGATGCTTAGGAGCTTTGCAGCTTTGTTGGAGTACATGGTTGGTGCTATATTCCCAAGTACATTAATTCTTGCAAATATATGGGCTAAGAAAGACCATTGTAAAGCATATGTGTCATTTAAGGCAGAATCAAACGTATTGCATTTCAAAGATTTTCAAATCAAAATTTGTAAAATCAAATTTTTCCAATGTCATCAAATCAGAATGTAATTATTGGTGCATTTTAGAAATGGACAATTATTTATTTTTCATGATTTACATGAGAAAATTGGGAAAACCCACTTATTGATTCTCTGGAAATTCATAAATGCTGTTTTTTCACTTTTCAGTTATCCCACGAGGAAAAAAAATAACAACAACACTAGTCGCGATTTCGCAAAGAAAGCGCAGCATATTCGAAAGCAAATTATAAATAATGAAGTGCATTACAGCTTTAACTGAACAGCAATTCATGCTATAATTTGCTTTGAATTTAGTGATTATCTTAAGTACAATATTTTATCAGTGATACCAGCAAGAAAAACATTAAACAGTGCAACACCCAAAGCCAACTTTCTTGGTAACCCGTTGTGTTATCAGTCTAATTTATCAGAAAACAAGTAAATTAGCAGTCCGTTGCTGATAATGTTCTTCCTAAGTAAGTGTTGTATCAAAATTAATATGCATATGCGTAAAAGAAGGGTTGTATATACTGGAAAAACATGAGGTAATCCCACAGGTGCTTATTTGTAACTTAAGCAAAAATTAAAATAACGTCTTAACAATTACATGGCGCAATCAGTTTTTGTAGAAAGAATGAAAAATAAACTTATTTTGCTCAATTTCAAACAACCTATATGCAACATTTTAAACTACTGGAGCTTTCGAAACACAAATATTAACAATCATAATAAATCAACTTTATCTTATCTTTAAAAGTTTCGTTATTTTTTGTAAATAAATATCAAGAAACTTCCATTTATGTCTCTTTATTAAAATGTATCAATAAAGATGCAACGGTAAGACAAAACAGAAATGAACTATTTTGGCGTGCTCGAATATCATGCAAAAGTATAAAACTTGGTACCGGAGTTAAGTCACGATCAAATCCCAATATAGCCACACATCATAGTCACTTCTCAAAACATACTAATCTTAACCCGGTAAAAGTGAGTTAAGTAAAATTGACATTGAAGTTTCACAGAAATTATGTCATTCTACCAATTTCTTTCCTATTTACTTTATTTTATGTGTAATACGTACTTAAGTGATTGCTTTACCTTATTGAATATTATGTTACTTTTTACAATTTTATCATTATAAATAATTTTCAATTTGATATTTGTGTACTTAGACATAATTCGGTTCTTCGAAGCAATAAATGTTGGATGAGAAAATTTAGTTGAAAATGCTCAGTTTGAACCCAGTGCCTTCCTGGAACTGAGTTTAGCTTATAGCAATAAAGTGACAAAAGCATGTTCCGTTACTATAAAAGTTATCTTTTATCAATTGAAAACACTTTTTTAGATCATTTTTGTATTTGGCTTAAAGAGTACAGATTGGCAAGTTCGTGATATAAACGAAAGTTCTTATGTTTTCATTGGCTCCGTGATTATACGCAAGATACATTAACAAAATGCACTATCAATTAAAGAGCCAAACCATTAGATACAAAAACACTAGGTGCCTTAAGATAGTTGTATTTATCCCTACAGTTCATTGTTGTTGCTGATAAAGGTTGCAGTTAATCAACGACAGAGTTCGCCTGGAGGTCTTATTACACAGTACAGATAACAGCGCCTTCACTGCATACACAGTGAAACATCGCTATTAGGGATTATAATTGACTGAATAATCAAGTCCCTCATGTCGGTGTGTGCATAACTTTGACGTCTTGCTAATTGTGAATATTGTCAGTGCTTAATTTTTGCTACTTGAAAATATCTCTTACCTGAGGTCTGTTGAGAGTTTGCTTGTGCAGCTGCTAACTGTAGTTGGCATATCTTTATCACAGTGCACGCTTGTTCCGTTTTATCTGCAGACCACACAATTCAGACTTAACACCTTGTGTAACAGTTTCTTTAATACATTAACTGAGCATAAAGACTTGCTCTTTTTTATGCTTTTTAAAAGATGGAGCAAATTTAAGCTGACCAGCTATGATTATTTAAAAGATAACGATTATTACAACAAATAATTTTTGAAGCCTTTATCTTATCTTTACTGAAACTTTGAAAGTGGGATTGGAGGGCTGAAGTTATAACACCAGTACTGTGTTCATTTTCAATTAATTTAGTTTCAATTAATTATTTAATTAATTTAATGCAATAATCTTGTTTTCTTTTTCTTAGTGGCTTTCTGCAAAATGTGTAGAAAGCGGGATTTTTGTACTCCAGATGCAGACATTTATTACTCGAAACTCTCTTAGTTCACCAAGACTAAGACCGACGTTCACGGATCCAGTAGTTTTTTTTTCTCTGAAGGGAAGGGCAAATTTAAATAAGATCGAATAATTTTGACTGAGTCAAATTGTATCAGATGAAAAACGACCAAGTTAGTTCCAAAATAAAATTTACAAACTTGTGCTGTGAAGTGTTTAAACGTATGGACCAATGCAAATGAAACACTTTTAGGTCTTTAAACTTGATATCCTGTTCAATGTAAACCAATCTAATTAGGTGAGACATTCAAACATTCTCAGGTGGTTTTGCATTTCTGCTATTAGTTCCTGTAAATAAAAACAACCAGCACATTGAAAATGCTTTTGATTGTTACAAGCTATGATTTAAATAAAACCACTTCGGAATAAAATAAGACTGTTGGAGCCCTGATGTAAAATAAATCATCTTGAAAATGAAGCTATTCTATTGGGAAACGTCCATCTTTGGTTTTCATACGATGACACCACCTTTACTCTGACACATTAGGACAAGTGTAAAAGAACGTTGTATATTTGTGGTTTGCTTTTATTTTGTTTTGATTCCTCATCTCTTTTTCTAAGTGCGCTGCTTTATTGGTACGCTCTCAATCAGTGTAAAATAACCTCATAGAAATGGTAGCTATATTTTGTCGAAAATGGTTAAATCGGGTTCTTCATTCGAGTGATAAACCCATAAAATTCCTTATTGCTATCTATGAATTGAACACTTTCTAAGCGTTAATTATGTCAGTTGGCGGAGAAAATGGTCTAGTTTAAAACATTTTTAATCAAATGACTCTTGAAATCTTATATCATTCATCATTATACTTATTATTTTAAATCACGATATAACATTTTTTATCTTTTCCACATTTGAAACTTTCTTTCTTTGAGCTATCTGCACTAAGGATTGTGTAGAAAAAAGTATTCAGTGCAGCATATGCTAGGAGACGATGAACATCTTAACAATTGTTGTGCCCATAGACTTACTGGTCTGTTAGGTGAAATCTAGTGGGATTTCTTACTTAATTTATAATCTCTGTACTTTCTTTTTTAATCTTCGGTGCACTGCATGAGCGGAAATTTATCTAATCGCCGTGAACCAATATTCGTCAGGTACTCCCAGTTTGAAATAAAATTATGTATAAATATGCACTGATATCGATACCAGTTTCATATTATAAAAATGATAATAAAACAAGCAAGTTAGAAGATATCAGATTAATCAGAAATGATTTATAGTTCAGTCAAGCAGTGGTAACCATTTGTTATCAAGCATGTCTTAATTGTTTTTAGTGTCTTATGAAAAGAGCAATGTTTTGAGCTTGAGTAGCCTGCAGAATGTGTTTTATAACTCACAGAACTCCCTACATAAGCGCAAGACCTAAATGCATTTTACAGACAGCTGCTAATAAAGCTGTAACACTTCGAACAGTGATTGGTGTCATGTTTTTAATTGGACTTTAGCAAACATATACATACATATCAAGCTTTGACTGACCAGTTCAAAGTTTCACTTGCAGTGCAATCAATAATTAAACAATATTTTAGGCGTTGTTTAATTGAAATTGAAATTTGCTTATTTTTTGAGCTGGCAGGATTTGTTCTATCGTTCGTAGCTATATCTCCAGTTTTTTTACTGTATAAATATGCCACTAGACATGCTTATGATGATATTGGACATTCCTTAGTCGATAATAAATGGGCTTTGTTCAAACTCAAATACAGTAAGTTATTGAAAATAAATTTTAATTGAGTGAAAACAAAACTTCAAAATTTTACTTTCAAAAACGCTACTTTTAAAATTTACTTTCATATAGTTTTATAATTGCATCTTGTGCTTCCAGTATCATTACCAATTACAAAGAGCACTTTTTGAATTCTAAAAAATCTTATACTAAATATCAAAAGTTTTTAGTTTTTTGCCATATGTTTTTTTTTTGAAAAATTGACAGACCATTCTGTCGGTGAGCCGTCCCGTAAAGAATATCATTTCAGTTCATTCATTGTTATTACATTTCAGGCTTGCAGATATAAAAAAGTTGATTTTTCTAAAACATTAATATATTTCATTTTTATTTATTGAATGATTGACTTTATTGTATGCCTAAAGGTCCGCATGTAAACGTCTGATATGAGGCAGTGTACTGCTGTCAAATCCTCATTGAAAATGTTGAATTTGTTAAATGTAAGCTTCACCACCACCTTTTTGAAATATTTCTCATTGTTTCATCGTTTCCTCTCATTTTCCATGGCTTCTCCAAATTGGCATTATCCATCAATTTGGAAAACTCTTTTTCAAATAGGAGCGCACTCTGGTGGCCATTTCTTCGCCAAGCAGACCAGGGAAGACTACAAGCAGCGCATGGAAAGTGTACAGGAATCTAAAACTTTTCGCATTTTACTCAGTTCTTTTGCTGATCTGCTACAAACCACGCTTGTGGCTCTGTATGCTTACTTCTTTTAAAATATTGATTTTTCGGCTAAGGATAAGATATATTAGATGCAATTGTTGTAGACAAAAACAGTTATTTGCAAAAAGTATAACTTTTGGTATATAGCAAATAGTAAATTGGTCATATTTAAACAATATTTTTTTTTTAATTTTCTACATACAGCAGCAACAACGTAAAGCTTGCCATTGCAAAGAAAACAATGTTTTATCAAAATTTACTCGAGAAATTAATTTTGACCTAAAATAAGCAAAGCCAACTTTCTTTGTGGAATATTTTTTGGAATGAGTTCTTTGAATTGTATTTATGAAAGAGACATAAATTCAGCAGTATATGGCCTTTAATAAACTACATTGAACCACATGTAGCAGATATTTACTGTAACTTAGCGAAGCGACAGATGTCGGTATAAGAGCATATGGTGTTTAAGGATTAGATTGAAATAAGAAAAAAGCAGTTGTGACCGTAACGAGTGACATTGAATAAAGCTACATAATATAATATGTAAATTCCAAAGGTCTGCAATACTGATCAATTTCCTTCAAAGATTTGCTTGTAATTCAAATATCCTACCCAAACCTTAAATAAATCTACATATTCTCTATCATTCGTTTGATTTTTGTATCTCAAATTAATTGCAATGAGGGAACCGACCACACTCATTCAAAAGGAACTACACTGGTTACCGATTCAATTTCGTATAAGATTCAAAATTTTAGTTATCTGTTTTATTTGTGTTCGTGGTACTGCTCCAGCCTATTTATGTGATCTTATTTCACTTTATAAAACAGCAAGAAGTCTTCGATCTGAAGACAAAATGTTACTAAAAGTTCCTTTTACAAGAACTAAGTTTGCTGAGAATTGTTTTGAAGTTAAAGCACCACAATGGTGGAATGAACTTCCTGTTGACTTGAGATACTGTGATAATTTGCCATTGTTTAGAACCAAATTAAAGTATCATTTATTTCAACTTGTCTATAACTAGAGAATGAAGATCTTTAGTTCTAGTCATAGTACCATTATTTGTATTAAATTTTAGTTTGTAAAGTTATTTAGTAATGCATATTCTGTTGTTGTAAAGCGCTTAGAGCTTATATTTTAGAATAAGCGCTATAAAAGTGAAGATGAATAACAATAATAAAAATAATAATTAAAATGAGTAAAATAGTATTATTCTTAAAGTGAAATGAAGTGAAGTGAAGCTAAGACATCAATAACAATAGTTAATTAAAATAATTAACATCAAGGATTTTAGCAATCATTAATTCAAATCATCAATACCAAGGATTTTATTTCAGATAAAATACGATTACACATATATTGCAGTAAAATTTATTAATTAATCTAAAACAATAAGAAAAGACTTGAAAAAATGAAAGGAATTTTTCACTTTGACAATTGAGTATCATATTTGTTATTTGAAAGAGGGGTATAACTTTCGGCATATTCGATATTTGCACCAGAGTTTATAAAGCGTTCATTATCTTTAAAAGGGTATGCTGTCGGAATCGTATTCTGTCTATTGGGAATTTATCAAAATCCAGCAGAATTTGAAAATTGTTCATGTGAAACTTTGAAAAACTTACCCGAAGAAGCATTTCATATATAACGAACAGAAACGCTTTTGAGCGCTTTTAAACGTTTATAAAACTTTTTCTAAACCCCAAAAGTTTACCTTATAGGTCTATTTGAGCGGACCATTCCATAGGGAGTGGTATTTTGCATATGTTCATTTACTGCACCTAAGGTAAACAATAGTGCTGCTTTTTAGTGTTAATAAAATATTTATCTTGTGAATTTTCCCATGCTTTCATAAACGATTTTCACATATGATATATAGAAGTTATCAAGTTTGTTGTAAATGCCGTACAGTGCATCTGATTCACATTATATGAATGATTGTTGTACTTGCAGCATTGCTGGTTTACATGCTATGCATGTCTGTCTTACTTGCCATATTCCAGATTTGCATCACGGATATGCTTTTCGTACTTGCCACATTTATGATTTACATTCTTTGCATTTCTGTCGTACTTGTTGCACACCTTATTTCAGCATGTGCAAGTCTGTCGTGATTGTTGCACACCTAATTTCAGCATATGTAAGTCTGTCGTACTTGCTGCACATCTAATTTCAGCATATGTAAGTCTGTTGTACTTATTGCACACCTAATTTCAACACATGTAAGTCTGTCGTACTTGTTGTACATCTAGTTTCAGCATATGTAAGTCTGTCTTTCTTGATGCACACCTAATTTCAGTATATGAAAATCTGTCGTACTTCTCGCACACTTGATTTCAATATGTGCATGTCTGCTGTACTTAAAATTTACCTAACTTGATATGCACAACCATGAATACACTTAGCCGAAACTAGATTTAATTGTTATTTGTTCCACTGTTCGCCCTTACATATTTCTTAACACGTCTTGGGAAGCCAATTGACAAGTTTTTTTTAAGTAGCTCGTCTATGAAACATATATTTAATAACTGATTTAAGACTTGCAGCAAAGAATCAGAGTTCAATTTCATTTTTGTCTTTTATTTCACATTGTATAACATTTATGTTTTCAACGGAGTTTATATAGGATTTATATAGAATATAACAAATTTCTGCTTCCGCATACGCATTTAGCTTTCGTACTCGTATTCTGTTTTTTTTCAAACTCGAATTTTGCTTTCATATTCGTATACTGCTTTCGTACTCGTGCATCTCCTTCTTTCATACTTACATTCTGCTTGTGAACTCGAATTCCACTTTTGTACTCGTATTCTTCTTTTGAACTCAAATTCTGTTTTAGCTCTGTATTCTGCTTTTGTGATTACATTGTGCATTTATACTGCGAGTATTTTTTTTGCCTTAGCTGGGAGTTGCACACAGATGTAAAAGTAAATATTTTAAAGAAACGAAATGAATTCAGTGAAAAATACACTCATCGGCATTAAACGAGAATTGTAAAATAAGCTTTGTTTTATAGCTATCTAAAGACTTAATTCACACAATAATATCTATAAGTATAATAACTAAAATACGCACTTTGTCCGAAACAAATTACTTGATAATCCGTTGTTTTATCGGCCAGATTTCTTAGTACAAGATAAATAAACAGTACACTACCGATTAGTATGGAAAAAAAGAGATAGCAAAATCAAAGCACTAACAAATTAAACGTGTGGGCCATGTTTCTTACAAACAGAAATATAACGAAACCTTCTTTTTGCAGGAAATTTGTCAAAAATTAAATGACATACGCTACTAAAATAATTATTTTACCGAAAATAGCAATTTGATATATCACAATGTAAAGCTTATTAGCTAAAGTATCATTTTATTTTGAAACTTAATCTCTCATTTTTTCTTTTGGTTAAAGTTTAACTTTTTACAGCACTTGATCGTAGATGCTTCCTCCTAATACGAAATGGTTAGGCGTAGAATTAAGGTAGGAAAATGAATTCCGATCACTCATTATAGAACATATGACTTAAATAATAATTTAAATTGCAAGTCTTCTGTTTTCAGTTAGGGTCTCGTGAACAATAAAGCAAATTCGCCTTATGCTCATAGACTCTTCTTCCGCACCCCATCCCCATGGCTGCACCACAGAATCTGACATTCTGACCGCACCGAGGAAACATAAATAAAGAGCTCGTAAAGCTAATGAGTACTGGAGATTCTTGAATACATGTGATGTATCCCAAAAAGACGATAATTATTCAAATTTAGAACTGCTTCTTCAGTGGCTCAGCCAGACATTTTAGAATATGGTGACATTGGGTTGGGGGTTATAGAAGCCCATTTCATCTTAGTGGACACATTAACGTAAAAGAGGAACAAATGATGCAAGGGAGGGGATGATCAGCCGATGTAAAGAAGGGCAAATTTTTATGTCAAGTTGGGGACAAAACATGTAAAGGCAGGCAAATAACTTATGTAAAGTTTGGGGGAGGGACATAACAGATTATGTGGGGTACAACGCATGTAAAAAGTGTAAGGGATGCACAAACATGTAAATGGAAAAGAACCTATTCAAACGATGCACAGCTCAAATCAAAGAGGGGCACAGCCCACGTAAAGTTGAGGAGGTGGGGTGAGCAACCAATTCAGTGGAATTGGACACAATCCATGTAAATTTTACAGAACAACTGTAAAGGGGCGCATCCCATTTGAATGAGGCATAGCCCTCGTAAATAGGCACACCGCATTTAAAAGTGGCACAATCCATGAAAAGGGGACACAACCCATGCAAAAGGCAGCTCAGACCCTCAATTTCTTTTACGTAGAATAGTTTTATACATGTCAATGTGAAAGACTCCAAAGAGCTGCTGTTTCTTCAGGAATTTCGAAATAATCTTCCCGTTTCTCTCTCTTTTTCTTTCCAATGATTCCTCAAATATTAATTATATATTTTAGCAGAATATTATAATGTGATACAAGACATTAATTTAGCAACCAGTTCTTAATTGTTTTCTGTTTTATTTTTACCTTAACCCTACATCCTATCAGTAATAACATCACATATGACATAAAAAACCTCGTATGCAACGCTCAGTGGAAACTTTTTTGATAAACCGTAGTGCTGCTGGGTATAATAATAAGATTATGAAGTTAATGAGCAGTGCACTACTGATTATTTTAGCGAAGTAAAAAGTAATAAAAATGTAGTCAAAGCATCAAAAATAATCTAAAACAATTGCTAGATACGCATAAGTAAAGTTAGGGTTAGTAGGAAAATATGAGGTTAGTCGGTTCTTGGTTTGTTATTGCCTAAGTGAAGACCTAGATAGTATGTTGGGTATATCACTGTATCATAAACTTTAACAATATTGGTTCAAACTGGTGATTATTTAAACCCGACTTATCGGTTTGAAATGTATACAACTGCTACGCATTTTTTAGCAACTCAAATTTGCTATAACTGAAACAAAGAAGCGAGAATAATCGCAATTTGTCTTATCTTATGCTTCCTTTATTTATTATGTAAACGAATGTCTAGAATGTTAAATTTAATCGTTTTTTTTGTTTAAATAGCTCAAGAAAAATGCAATAGACAAGTAAGACAAAACAAGAAAAGGAAGGGCATGTATAAGAATGCGTACATATCAGGTGAAAGCTTATAAAACACTGTGTCGGAATAACATCAGGTTGCGACGAAATCGTAATCTTCACTATGTGAAAGTCGATGATTAGTCACAAAAGACTTCGGATGTTCGCCGTAATGGATTGTGACGAAAGACATGCCATTTTATTCAACATGAATGTTTGATGAGAAATTTTAATTGAAAATCCACAGTTTGAAAAAATTTCCTTTCTCGAACTAATATATGGCTTTTAGCAATAAGCTACAAACATATATTCCATTAGTATAAAAGCAATCTCTTATCAATGTTAGAACGCTTTTGGGGATTATTTTTACGTATATTTAGTTCAAACTATATTTAGAAGTGAGCAAGTTCGAAATTTCAACTACAATGCATGTTATTTTTTATAAAAAATGTTCCGAGATTATACTTAAGGTCTAACAAGATACAGCATCGACAAAAGATACAAAACATTAGATACAGAACATTAGCTGCCTTAAGACAGTTGTATGTACCAATAAACTTCAAACTTATCTCTGATATGAATGGTAGCTTATCAAAGAAAGAGTTAGCCTGCCGATCTCATAGCTCAGTGCAGATAACAACAAAAAATACTCATTCTCACACTATCGAAAAGACAAGAAATTGAATTTCCGCTTTTTGTTACTTGTAGTTTTTAATAAATTGGTGATATATTGCCCC
This sequence comes from Protula sp. h YS-2021, assembly GCA_949752745.1. Classification (NCBI taxonomy): domain Eukaryota; kingdom Metazoa; phylum Annelida; class Polychaeta; order Sabellida; family Serpulidae; genus Protula; species Protula sp. h YS-2021. The sequence continues at coordinate 102,856,668 of OX457026.1, forward strand.
TTTATATAATGACTTTACAATGCACGTAAATTATTTTCCCAACAACAAGAAAATGGTTTTCAAAGTTTGGCTTTTCAAATCTTTTTTTCAGGTGTAATTCGAATTCTGAAAATATCTCTGCTTGTCTTTTTTTGACATTTTTTGTTGTTTCGCAAAGAGTAATGGAATATTATACTCTTCTCTAGTTTCTAATCTTCCGTTGAACTCGATACCGGCGAAAAATCCGTTACGTTTGTCATCTTTGGCATAATTTAATATGAAGGAAATGTATATACCAAAATTGATTGACCAAAATACCTTTCGAGATTAAATTTTGACATAACACAATCTGATAATTTTCTTTTCAACGTATGGCACACATATGGCCACTGCAGTCTTATTATAATTTAGACCACCGCAGAATTTTGATAAAATGTTCGTTATTCATGTGATAAAAAGCCTCTTCATAATGACCAACACTAATTAAAAACTTCATCTATTTAATGTTAACAAATCTGAATAAGGCATACATTCTCATCGTGGTTTTTCATTTTCTTCTTTAAGAGAGGGCCTTTAAACAAGACAAACACAAAATTGAAATTTCTCTTGAATGTTGCAAATTATGAATTAATGAGGCCACTTTACGATTAAATAAGACTTTTCACAGCCAGGATGTCAGATACTCATGCTCTGTAAAGAAAAATCTATGCTGAGATAGCTGTTTACCATAACATGGTCATGATATAATGTATGAGATACCTTTATAGCATAGCAGTTGTGCAAAGTAACAAAGTTCATATATTTTGCTCAAAATAATCCACGAAAACTTTTTGATCTATGAACATGTTATAGCATTTTAGATACATATGAATACCAAGGGCTTGTATGTTACGCTTGAAATATTCCCCGATTGCTTGTAAATTTTTATTGTTGCCTTAAACGCTTTTTTATTGTTCTACATTCGTTTTCACACCTTCACTCTGAAAGGCTAGGAGAACTTTCTCAAAGTACGTTCATCTTCTTGTATCGCTCTCCATTTCCGTCTTTTAACTTCATAGAATTGACATGTGTACGTAGAAAAACCAATCTAGTTTCTAATTATTTTTCTATGCACATGCTTTTCAAGGAATAAAACTAATATAAATGTAAACACATACATAGTTGAAGCATTTGAACTAATAATGCAATATGTGGTTTGTTATTTGAGATCAATAACTCTTGATATCAGATATCGAAACAGTAATATAATATATAATTTTAAATCAATAAATCTTAATATTCGATATCAAACAAGTAATAAAAACTCTGGTTTGTGGCTTTAAATAAACAACTCCTGAAATCTAATATTATTAGTCATAATACTAATTGTTTCGAAACATGATAAGACAATATGTTCAATCTTTATTTGTGAAAGGTAGTTCATACTTACTGTTACCTGTCGTCTGTAGTAAGCATTGTGTATAAAAGACATTCAGTAATGAATGTGTTATTCCATACTGATTACAATAAATGTTGTTCACATTGACTGAATGGCCCATAGGTAAAAATACAGCCGTAGTTTGTACTTTGAGTGTTAGCGCAGTAACAAACCTTCTAAAAACACTTTCCATTTAGGTAGAACACCAAAGAAAATTATCCACAAATCAAATTAAAAATTATTTTAAGGCCCTTCAACTAAGAGAGATCATTCACAATAATATAATTTATATATATATTTTAGTATTTATTTATTTATTCATCCTTAACCGATATGTGCCACACAAACAAAATTTTGAATAAATTTCAATATAAATATGCCGTTATATCTTAACCAGTTTCGTACATATTTATAAAGATAATTTGTTTTTAAAATAAAGTAGCTGAAATTATGAAAAAATGAAAAGAACAAAAAAGCAAAAAAGCAAAAAAAGGTTGAAAGACCGGTCCACCGAAGGCAAACTGAGTGTGATAATCAATTATTCTTTAGCATTTTCTTAAGGTTTATCAGTGCTATTATGAACAAAAGCAATGTTATGGGTGTAAAGGTCCTGAGGGATGATTTTGATAACTCACAAAACTGACTATATAAGGGCCAAACCTAAATGCAATTCACAGACAGTTATTATTCGAGCTTCAACACATTGAACAGTTATTTGCATAATGTTCTAAAGTTAAAACATCAATTCACACGAATAATTGTAAAAGTAATTTATGTAATGTTACACATTAGACTTTGACACGAACACATACGATGATAAGTAAACATTGTACTCAAATTTTATTTTTTAAATTAATGGATCAGTTGAGAGTTGCTGCTACAGTGATATCAATATTTATAAAATAATAAAGCTGTTATTCAATTTTGTTTCAGATTTGTTTATTATTTGACATGGAAGGATTCTTTCTACCGTTGGTAGCAATATTTGCAGTATTTTACTGTGAATTTTCCTTTGGGCAATTTCATGATGATGTTGGAAATTCCTTAGTCGATGTTAAGTGGACTGTATTCAAACACAAATACGGTAAGCGATTTGAAATAATTTTAACTGAATAAATCTGATCCCAACCAACATTTAGATATCAGAATTATGTTGATCTGATCTTTCTGATGTCGGATTGACGTCCAATCTTGGTTGTATATGAAACTGAAAAAGATGTTCACATCGGCTTTAAGTTTCTTTGTTTTACAGTTGAATTAATAAATGTGGGGACAAAAATGAACAATGTATACAAAGAAATTGACTAAATTTGGTTTATTTTTCGGTGTATTGAAGCACAACCAACCAAATGATCTTTTAATAACAGTGTAATATTAACTATAACTGATAAAGTAAATAAATATTTTGCATTTATTTAAAGTGTACAGTGATTATTTGCGACTAAATTCACTCATAGCGATTCAACATAATGCACTGATTATTCATCATAAAAATAACCTTCAGAGAAATGCATTCCTTTTGTCATCAGTTATAATACAAACACACCAACTGATATGCCTATGGATTCATGTGGTTTAAGAACTTACCGCACGAGCTAATTCCATGAACAAATCTGTTCATAATTTCGAAGGTTTCTTGTTATTTTTCACAGTAAAACGGAAGTGCCGTATTTCAAGTTTTCAGTCAAATTGCTAAATAACAAAGCAACAAATACACAAATGCCGCAAATACATTGCGTAATTACATAAACTTCCGTTTTGAGGCTGTGTTTCAAAAGTCGTCACGCTATTATTCATCTATTATCAGAAAGGGCTTGTACGGAAGAGGTACGTTAAAAACTTGCTTAAACAGGGTGGACGGAAAGGGTCAAACCAGCCCAACATTGACCGCTCAGTTTTTCTGTCGTCTATTATACTGGAAACTCTAGGAATATAATAGAAACTCATAGCTTAAAAATAGACTTCCCTTTTCCATGTGCAAAATATAATAAACTTTCTAAGAAAGGGTAGTTTTACATCATTAAACTTTTACTTGCTTTTTGCGGTTTTCCTATTAATGAAAATACTGCAAAAGGAGAAAAAACATTAAAAAGTTTGTTGTATGACGTCGGCTTTGCAGTAAATGAGATCGCCATGTAAAATCAACCTTTTTACAACATTTAGTGGTCGGATTATAGTTGTGAAAACGTCGCGACATAAATTGTACCATTTACCAACTAAAACGGACGTTGCTTGTTTGCTGAGACTTTTCGTTAAATTGTATGATATCTTTCCACTTTTCCAGTCTCATCACCTAATTAAAAATAGCACATTTGAGGGAAGAAAACATTAACCAAAGATATTTCATTTCTTTGGCAATAGCTATAGAGACCAATATGTCGACGTTTATGAGCCGTCTTATAAAGGCTGCCATGTATGCTAAATATAAAACACATCTTACGATCTTAATATAATCTCCATTTTTAAATAACACTTAATGTTGTTTTTGATTATATGTCTGGAAGAATGAGTGAACAAGAAATGATATAAAAAAACGCACGAGCTATGTTATTGAGAGGTTGTACTACCAACCCTGTTTAAACGTATATTTTTTCACAGTTCAGCAAGCCAAACTTCAAACGTTATAAATAGGAGGGCGTACGGCGAATGTGGTATTCCCACCACATTTTCCCACATTTACATTTATTTAGCAATCCGCATGTAAATAAATGCATCATTTTCAATAATATTTTTTAAAAAATTCAATCCTATTTTATTTTGTAAAGCTCATGTGACTCTTTTATAATCAGACAAGGAATATGAATATGAAGAAGAGAGGATGCGAAAGAGCAATTACGAAGCGAATGTGGTAGAAATCGAGTTGAACAATTATCTAGTCGACATGGGATTGCGATCTTGTAGACTTGACGAAAATGCTGACACTGATGCAGTATGGCTTAAGTATTTATTAAATAGAAATGCTTATATTTCATTTCCATTGATCAGATAGTATACATGCTTTCATAGCATTATTAACTGCTTATTCCGTGTAGATCAAAATAAACTCTTCAACGATAAAGAAGTTTGTGTTTGGAAACGTTCAGTGTCGATATGGTGTAACTTGACAATGTGTTAATTTGTCAATCCAAACGAGTTTACATCTGCCTATTGTGGATTGAAAACAAATTTTCAAGTGTGTGGTATCTTGCATTTCAATTAAAATTTCTTGGTTTTTTCTGATGGTTTCTATAGCATAAGCATTCGACCTTTCAAAGTCTTTGTTGCTGTTAAAGCATAGGTAACCCCTCTTTCTTTTCAAAGCTTAAATATATACACTGCGAGCATCGAATAGAGAAAGTGTGAAAGAATTGTGAAGTAGATACCCGCTTTTTTGCATAAGATAAAACATTTAATTCTTTACCCCACTTACCGTGAATAAGTTTGTGTTCGAAAAAGACGTTGAATCATGTTAAATATTACAGTCAGTGAGATATTTATACAACCAATTGTGTTGCATGAAATGTCCAAATAAATAACTAACCAATACTTGTAAAATACTGCTTAAAATTGATACTAATTTTAATTTATTTATTTAGGCAAGGGAAGAATTCGTCCGTTCACTGATTTGCAAAAGGTGGGAGAGTGAAGAAAAATTTGTGATTCCCTCAGAAGAGGACCAAGGCACGTATCAGATGGATAACCAACCTATAGTTTGTAAATATTGTCTTATTGTTGCAATAAATATTTTGGACTAAGCGATGAAATATATATTTTTCTAATAGAACAATTATAACTTTCCCTTTTAATTTGTAATTATAATAGATTTTGTAGAAATTGAAAGATTTGAAAGATTTGAAGTTATAATTGAAAGTCTTTCAATGGAGCAGAGTGACTAAAAGCCACAGGACATAGACTTTAGTCTAGGTTTATTTCCAAGTCTTAAGTCAAGTCTTAAGTTGTTGGCGATATTATCAGGTACGCAAATATATTGTGAACGACATTGCTGGGAAAAATTTATTATTGAGCTGTGGCCTCTGACTGATTGACAGTCTTACTAACTGACATAAAAGTCGCATTTGTTGTAATGAAGCCTTGATTAAGTACTGGAAAATATTTCACTTTATATGAGGTATACGCAAAACATATCCTTACCGATTGAAGATGCTGGTACACCACCCTCTTCAGCAGAGTTTAAAAAATGCACTGAATCCATATGGAGCGTCGATTCACTCAGTTTTTTTCCTGGTGAAATTTCGATCAACTTGAGTGGAACACCGTGAGTATACAACTGAATACGTCACGGAAAGAAAGTCAGATGTCACATTTTGTTATTTAAGAGTAGTTGGCGTTTAAAGTTTTCGTCATCTGATAAACTTTCATAGCGCAAAGCTACTTTGCAGCCATGTTGATCAGAAATAGGATCATTTTTATTAGCCACAGTGTGAGCCCTTGTATGTCAGACAATATTTTAACTTGCAGTGTGTGCTTCTGTAGGTATGGCTATGTTTTAAGGTGTAATGAGCGTTCTTATATGTCTTATCGACTGTGAAATTATCTCCTTTTTAAACAAGAATGACATCGGGGTTTCTCCTCCTAGTGTGGTAAACTCTCTTTTGTAGCATCCAATGCATTAACCTTTTTGAGCATTTTTTTCTGTATTTTAGGCGAAAATATTTCCAAATTTTGGAGTACAATATTTTTTTGCATGATGTTCACTCTTTTCACGACTTGTTTTTTAGATTTATAAGCGTCACAAGTGCTGGTGCTGCTAAGTTTAGATCTGGAACCTACCCCACATTCAACACTCTGCTGAGTAATTTTATTCCGTATCTTGGGACTGCGGATCCTAATTTAAATACACAGATTAGCTCATTCCTAACACAGCTTCTTGCAAGACCTCCTATGCAAGAGGCCAGCAGCTGTCTGCAAAAATGGGGTATTGCTTTTGTTTCAAACTTATAAATTAAAACAGGAATTGTATTTGAAAAATAGTGAGATTTTATTATTATTCACCTGATAATTTTCAAAACATTTCATCAGAAATATCTTTTGTGGTCGTATTCAATGTACATCAAACCGAACAATTGAAAACTGGCACCTGGGATTTTTGAAAGTGAATTAATAAATGCTACTCTTCTTAGAGAACAAAATCCATATTAAGTTCGATGCATGATTTTTGCTGGGTCACTTGATTCCCGCTGCTGCTGGCACAGTTAACTGTGCAGTTAGCTTTTGTGAATTTGCCTGAAGATAAGGCCAATTGGTTTAAAGACTGCTGTTTATCTAGTAAAGGAACTGCCAAGCATTATTTGTGAACTATTTGCCGGTTTAGGATATGTGACAGCGAGCAATTTTAGATCCGAAATTCAGAAGTATTGGTTTAGCCCATACAGTCGCAGCGGTGGGCCTCTGGACAGTTCTGGTTTTCAGCATGTTTTTCAGGTAAAACAACACTTTGACATATTTGACATATAGCATCACTCTTAACAGGGACAATCTAACAAAAGTAGAAACTAAATAATGAAAATAGATCAATAAAAAATAGTAATAATTATTATCTATTAAAAGTAGATAAATTTATTTTAAAAAAGTGAAATAGATAAATTTATAAAAAAATAATTAATAAAAACTAATAAACATGCATCAATAAAAAATAATAATACAAATCTTATGACAATCAAAAATAAATTAAAAATAATAAACAAACCTAGTAAAATAGATAAATTAGTAAATATAAATGTAATAAAATAGATTAGATCAGCAGTGCTACGTAATTGTTGTGATACACATCTCATCGGGATACGAAGAACACTTTTGTTGTCTTCAGATCGTCACTTAACGATCACTTTATGCTTTATGCTGTAACAGGGAGAAGTGACCAAATCTAAAACTCTTACTGGCTATCATGGCTGGGTTAATACCTACAACCAGCAAAGCGTACCATCAGGCGGATTTGTTTATGGATATGCAAGCAAAGATTGCAGAGTATGTGATTCCTTATTTGTGCTTGCCTAAAAAATGAAATTCAAAAAATAATTATATCCTATATAATCTGAAACCTATGTACAATATTCACCAGGATTAGAAAAATGATACATAACTTTTATTTAGGTATTATCGGGACCAACCGTCCTTTAATTGCAGCATTATCGGGAACGTTATATTATCGGGACCAGAAGTGTTGTTGCACAGAATTAATATTGGAATATCATTTTCACGCCAATATTTTGCCACATTTTGTTCAGTTGATGCATTTTTAGTTATGTTGTTTTCTCTATATGTACATATATCTATCTGTATAAATGTTGGTTGGGTAACAATAGGGAACATTGGGCGATAATCCTGTTCAATATTTGCTTCCCGATGGTTTTAATTTCACAAAGCTGATGTGTTTCAGAAATACGGCGTTGGGGATCTTGTGAACATCAACGACTTCTACTGGAAAAATGCCATCAAAGACATCAGTTCCATGTGGGTTGGGGCGAGCCCTGAATTTGAAATTGCCATTTACACGCTATGTGCACTTGTCTATCCGAACGCAGAATGCAAATTTGCAGTAAATGGAGGCACAGCCGTGTCTGCAAAAACCTTCTGGAATGGCGCCACCGCAACTAAAATAGGAAGCGCCTTTACACTTTGCAAATAGGTGACGAGGATTGAACTTCTCATGAATTGCAATTAATACCATAAATACTTGTCATTAAAAGCAAACACACACCAGTAAAAGCATCAAAAGAAAAATTTGATTGTGAAAAATTGTATCTGTTTATGTTAAGCTCACAAACTTTGTAAAGTAAAACATCGCTTATCTCGTAAATTCAAAATGAACGAAATAACTTTTTTCGTGATCCGGCAGATAGATTTGGCTAAGCTTAAGAGAGACTGTATTTAATACAACATGAAAGATAAAAGCGAACACATGAACAATTATATAATGGATAATTGAACTGTTTAAAATCTTATATTGGTTTTCATAGAGTAAAATAAAAATTGAAAAAACATTGAAAACTTGTGTAAAATATTGAAAAGGTTTGAATATATCTGTGTGAACTTAAGGTGAGAGACTGCAATAATTTTCAAAAGGTAATTATCGAAGACCAAGTTGCAATTTGTATGGCTGTGAGTAATGATCCGGATTCGTTTTAGGGGTGTGTGCTTTCGCTAGAAAGGCTATGCACACACTGCATAATGGAAAAAATAAATTTTATTGAAGCATCAAATAGAATTAGTAAGTTGAAAAGCAATGTAGGTTTCGAACCATAATCCTTAAGATTACGATATAACTGCTTCATTGGTTTCATCGGTTTTGGAAGATAAGAGATCCAATATTTTGTCTTATACTTTGCTGTTAGTTAAACCTAAAGATAAACGTTATTGTAGAATTGGTTTAGTTTTTGAAATGGTGCCCATTTGTCCTCTTTATATGGCCCCTAGTTTATAAAATAGGTGTTGCATTCACGTGGTCCCCCTTATTAGTTCAATACACGTGTCTTATTAGAGGGACCATTCTTTGTTCTCGACGTGTTTTGCTTTTCTGATGAAATCAGTCACACTAGACAGACGTGAAAGGTTGGCCCGGAGTTTAAGTCCGCCCCAATTTGTAAGAAATAAAATTTAAATTTGTTTTAATGAATGCTTAGTGTGCAGAGACTTTTTGAGTATAATTTAGAGGAACTGCAGATTGAATTTATCTGTTGAGCAACCATATTTCTCGGCATTAAATATATTTTCGGGCGTTATTTTATGGCAATGTTCTAAAGACTTGTAATCATTGCGGACCACGTCAAGGAATGAAGAGCAAGAGCAGATAAGATCTTTTATTTCCATCTGCCATAAGCCGTGAACTCCTTTATGGAGATTCTGCAAACGCCCCTATTCGTGTGTTATGATATCTCCCTGTTGCTTCTTCAGGCCGATCGTACATTGCTGATGAGTTTGATGAGACTTTGATCAATATTTAAAGCACGTTCTGAGATGAGGATATTTTCATTTTATGTCTGGACGTTAATATGTAATTTATTTGATTTAATATAAATAAATCGATGTGTTGCAAATATGTTTTCTTTTATTGGCCATACATCTTCATTCCCGTTAAATTGACTTTGGACGATTATTGACCACACATTGCTCGACCATCCACATTGCAACCCACTTTATCCTCTGTACTCGTTTATTACAATTCTCAAAACACCTTTCTTTACTCCCGTTTGATGTAATCTCTCTGTTGCTTCATCATACATTTCAGACTCGTTCATGAAAATTCTCAAAACATCTCTATTGCTTCATCATACGACATTTCAGACTCAATAACCTGTAAACTGGGTCAGCTTACCAACTTGTAGATATCCCAGCAAACATCCTAGGTCTTTGAATGGTTAGTAAATGGTTGGTTTTACGTCGCGACGTGTCTACAACTGTAACCAGATCCAAAAATTTTCATAACGTCAATTTTACGCCGAGACCTAATTGACTAAACAACCGACTTCACTTCTCAATTTTTATAGTATGCCCGAGGCCAGCGTTTAAAGAATGACGGGAAAATTGAGCGGACGGTATGGATTTACCGGGGAAGACATCCCTCCTCACCTCAGACTAAGCGATGTTTTTCACAGTATCTTTGCATGCAATCATGTTCTTAAATCAATAAATGGGTTCATACATTGAGGACATTTAGAGCACAGCCTGAAAACGAAAAGTGACATAATTAGAAACGCTATATAATTGCGCCATTTGTGTATTTGTTGCGTTGTTGTTTCTTTTAGTTCCTAAGCATCAGTTTAAGGCGTATAAATTAACATATTTGTATTATTACTGATTGCAAAAAAGAAGGCTTTTTCAAAGATAAGTTTTTATTTTTAAGGTAATTTGTTTCTAGTAAGCTTTCACACTTCTTTCGGTGATTTAGTGTGGCTTAAATGACGGCAGTTTTTGATATATTCTAGGGAGAATGCAGAAATGGAGCACTTTTGTCGGTAATAATCATTGCACATTCCAAATAAATGCTTTTTTATTTACGTCCTAGCTTAAGTCAATAAGTGAATAAGTTTTTAAAATGTTGATATAAATAGTTCATTATTATCACTGTATCTGCAAGTTTGAATTCCTTAACACAAAATATTCCGACGTCTGTTTTATTTTCATATACAAGTTTAAGCCGACGTAAATCGAGGTCAGGCTTAGGTCAAGAACCGACGTCGGATTTACGCTGCAAACTGACACCGGTTCCAATTTCATGCAACCTAAATCCAGCGTCATTTCGACGTCCCGACGTCAGCTCGACGTCTCACTGACGCCGAAATGTTTGCTGGGTGGTCGGATATTTGAACTGAGAGATGAAATACAGAAAAAGGAACTTGTTACACTAAGCTGTGTTTCTGTTAAAGATTATATGACAAAAAATTAAAATACGACCAGAAAATATGTGACTAAAATTGAAATAGACATGAATAATCTCGCCATTCAACAGAAATAAGAATTCCACATATTGAATGTTTCCATTTCCTGGTTAGTTTCCATTACTCATTTCTGAAATGTCCCTGCTGTTTATGGAGGTATGGTACTCATTTTACGCACCCTTTACATTACAAGTTTAATACTATTGAAAAGTATAACATTCGTTTGTATTGTTAGGAAGAAGCGAGTGGCAGTTGCTCAAGTTCTCTTGAAAACGTCCACAATAAGCAAGAAAGTGGAGGTAATTGCAACATTTTCCCAAATTTATAAATAATGTACACAATACAATATGTTAAGGTTTGGTGTAACTTAGTATAACTGGAACTCTTTTCATTTTCCATTTGACTTTGCCACTGCAGAGGAAGTGCTTTGGATATTAACTTTCGTGACCAAACTGATCGACTTATACAAGCAACATAGCAAAACGTTCTGCGATCCATCTGTCAAAAACACGCATGTTTGGGCAGACATTTTAAAAGACATGGAAGAACCATTTACAGTCGCAAGGGTAAGAAAGCTTCATTAACATGTCTGATTTCAAGTTTTGAAAAGAAATCTCGAAAATCGTGTGTTTTATGTGTTTCGATATAAAACAATCCAAAGTGCAAAAGAAATGTAAACATGGAAAACGTTACAGCGTACATAAATTTCCCCTCCTATTAAGCGTCGTTTTGTACTGAGCAGGGCGAAAATAAATAGAAAAACTTATCAAGAAAATTCGAAACATATCAAAGATAGAGGCAAGAAGGTGGGAAACGTAAATTCTTCGAGCATTACAACACCATGAACGAGGTTCTTTTGGATAGGCCAGAGTTGCATCCACCGATAGCCATGGGCGGTAATGTTGAAACAACCAAGATGCAACCTACACAAAAAGAAAGCAAGGAAACCAAAGGTTCACCTTGCACACGACAGACATAAAAGCTGAATAAAGACGAAAATAGCATCGAAAATATCAACGAAGAGCGAATCTGAGCATTTTTTGAAAAAAACTAGCTGAAAGCATGTCAAAAAAGTAAAATAATATTTGCATAGCTTCCGAATGATATCAATAATTTTCAATGGAGTGGTATGCTTGAAAGTTTTACACCAATAAGTGCATTTTGAAGCAAATAAAACTGAAAAGAGGTTGATTGTATTATGCAAAATTCACCCCCAACCTTAAGATGTAGGTAGAATCGCTTGAAAGACAAGTTTGTTCTTTTATTTTTACAGCTTTAACTGGCATTATTGCTTTGCAAACAATTACAATTAGATCACAAATCAAGCAGTAATGAAAAAGCGTAGTTTACGAGAAGGTTGCAAAAATAAGAATGTTTTGATGAAATAACTCGACAACTATGACAGTATAATATCAACCGCTGAAAGTGCATGGCTGTTGTGCGCAGTTTGTGAGAAATATCTCCACTGTCACTGCTATGCTTATGAATTTCACTTGAAAAAAAAGCAGAAACAAAGTGACTTCAGGTGTTTCAGTAACCATGAAACGACATATTGCTGTCGGGAATGCAGAAAAGAAAAAAAGAGACAAGGCTATACTTTGTTTTTTCATTTGTTGAATGAACCATTGATGCAGCCATGGTTCATTCCGTGAATCGTAAATCCTCTCGACATACGGCTGAAAGTTAAATACAAAAGAAGTGAACAAAATAAATGCATATTCTTTTGTATTTTAACTTTTGGGACGGTCCTGATTTTTAAACCCTATTACCAGGAGAGCGATTCAGCCAGCTGTTGCACTGAGTTTCATTATATAAATGAGAAAAATGTATTCGTTTAATGCGAAAATTGTCGGTGTAGACTTAACACTTGACAGAATTAGTTAACTGCACAAATAACATTCTGAATACGGCTGCTGTGGTTTGCTTTTTATGAGGTCACATGTTATCATGTATTTGAATAGTGTAATTAATAGCTCAGTAGGGAAGAAACGAGAGTTCTGGCACAGGAAGTGACGTCATCATGACGTAACAAGGTGTGCTAGAACTCTCATGAGAGTTCAAGCACAGTGACGTCATAATGACGTCATATTGTGTTCTGGAACAGATGTTAAAGCGCGCGCCCGTGTCAATGACGTCATCATGACGTCATTCGTCACGTGACCTGCCAATCATGTGTCACATGACCTGTCAATGATGTGTCACATGACCTGTCAATCATGTATATGAGGAAAATTTTCCCGATCATAAACCTTCTGGCCTGAATGGCTCAGTTGGTAGAGCGCAGGGCCCGTGAGCGGACCCATGATCTGAAGGTCAATGGATCGAACCCGCCCTCGGGCATCACTTTCATATCATGGGGACCCCCCCCCCCTGGTGAAGAATCATATACCATGGTGACCCCCCCCCTGGTGAAGAATCATATACCATGGGACCCCCCCCCTGGTGAAGAATCATATACCATGGGGACCCCCCCCCCCGTGAAGAAGTATATCATATCATGGGACCCCCCCTAGGATGTGATTCAACACTCCTATAAGAGCACATTGTCTGTGCACATATGCATCATTCATGCTCTGACTGCCGTTGGATACACATGGAAAAAAAAGTGAAAACAGTTGCTCTTACCTATTGTGTTGTGCTGTGCTGTTGAAGAACAAGTGAAGGATTGACTGGAATACACATAGGAGACGAAGTGAAACTAGGATGTGATTCAACACTCCTATAAGAGCACATTGTCTGTGCACATATGCATCATTCATGCTCTGACTGCCGTTGGATACACATGGAAAAAAAGTGAAAACAGTTGCTCTTACCTATTGTGTTGTGCTGTGCTGTTGAAGAACAAGTGAAGGATTGACTGGAATACACATAGGAGACGAAGTGAAACATTAGTTATTCTTTGGAAAAGGAAAGTGAACGATTGGTTATTCTTTGGAAAGGAAGTGAAAGATTGGAGACGAATTGGCAAAACAGTCGTGGTTTGTGTTCACTTTTATGACTCTGTGACATTATGTGACAACATGTGACTGTGACATCATGTGACTCTGTGACATTATGTGACTGTGTAACTTTTTTTATTTTTTTTTATTATTATTATTATGATAATATTTAATTAGTCATATTTCAATGGTTTCCCCATTACAGTAACCACACACATAGCATAAGTACATGTGTACAGAGTGTGGGGGGAAAACCGACTGAGAAATTTTAGAGTGCACTCGTACAGAGTGTGGGGGGAAAACCGATCGATAATTTCAGAGTGCACTCGTACAGAGTGTGAGGGAAAACCGATCGATAATTTCAGAGTGCACTCGTACAGAGTGTGAGGGAAAACCGATCGATAATTTCAGAGTGCGCTCGTACAGAGTGTGAGGGAAAACCGATCGATAATTTCAGAGTGCGCTCGAGTGTGGGAACAATCAATAAATTTGAGAAGGAATGGGATTTTCCGTACGTTAAGTCCAATGTTATGTTTTAAGTTATAGTAGTTGGAAAATGACACTTCTAAAACACATTTAACAAATGTAGTTTTTAACACCATATAATATATAAAATAAGTTTGAACATTTTAGCATGCTACTTATTTGAATGTTCTAAAGTTATAGTAGTGGGAAAATGGTGGTTCTAGACCAACTTTAACAAATTTAGTTTTTAACACCATATGATATATAAAATAAGTTTGAACATTTTAGCACGCTACTTATTTGAATATTCTAAAGTCATAGTAGTGGAAAAATGGTGGTTCTAGACCAATTTTAACAAATTTTGTTTTTTGACAAAATATGATGTATAAAATAAGTTTAAACATTATACAATGGTGTAGTAGAGTAAAAATGAGGGTTCTAGACCAACTTTAACAAATTTTGTTTTTTGACAAAATATGATGTATAAAATAAGTTTGAACATTTTACCATGGTGTAGTAGAGTAAAAATGAGGGTTCTAATCCAAAATTTAATTTTTTTTGAAAACATATTATGCTTTTCTTAATGCTTTCAGGTATCGTCAGAACACATCGCTCTCCGCTTTCACCTGATTATTAACAATGTCAACATTACTTCTTCACCGATGTGTAGAGACCATGGATGACGTCTTCAAAGTGAACTATGTTGACTATGTGTTTTCAAAGCTTCCTGCTTTTGAATCTAATTGGATTTTACAAGTGAAGAATTGCATAAGCATTGGGAAGCTGTTGGAAAGATAATTCCAAGACATGAATTCATCCACTCATTTCTACAGGAATGTGAAGAACTACTTTTACCATCAACTTACGACATTGATTCAGCATTTATCCGCGCGAATACAACTTGGGCAGCTGAACTCATGCTAGCTGTAGCTGCTAGAATTATTTTACATTATGATGATGGCGTTCCATTGACGACGAATGCATCAGAACTTGTTCGATTCAACAATGAACGAGTTGAAGTGAATTCAAAGCTTTGTAAAATGTTTGAAGAACTATAAAAAAGCTGACTCTGCAATTTCTAATGGCATAAAAGGAGAAGGGTGAAGTGAAGTCATCATTCAACGCGCAGCCATGGAGAAGACAAGCAGCTTTAAAATTAGTGCAAACTTAACCATTACTGTGGAGCATGGAGAATTTGGGCTATTTCTTCGAATCAAACGTGGAGAGAGATGGCTTGCTTTATCACCATCCTTGTGGAAGATTGTGTGTCAGAACTTGGCAAGATTACGCAACATTGGCTTCAAACTGTACTTAACGCAAACGAAGTGGCTTGAAGTCATTTCATACTTGGATATGCGCTATGTGAGTTTTGTGCAAACATCACTGTTTGAAGGGAAAGAATATACGCGTTACATCAACATGAATGATGGTGAATGGGGGACATTGCTTCAGGAAATCCATAGCATAACCTCAACCTTACTGCCATGTACGGAATGTCATGGGAAGAAAACTCCTGTTAAGCTGCAAAAGGACAATCGAATGAAAGTGTCAAAGCTTTCCAAGAAAAGACTGTCTGAAGTTCGATTGGAGAATATGGATGTGCAAAATCAACTTGGACTTACCTGTGAATATTGTGGTGCTTACGGATATGCTGAGGATTATGATTGTCACTGCCACAAGTACAATTGCAAGTTGTGTGAACCTGACAACTTCTGCAACAAGTGTGGCTCACTAACAGTATCTGCCGAGTAAGACTACAAGTCATTTGCTTACCAGTCGCCAAAGTGTGTAGACGTGTCATATGGATATGTGAAAGATGGATGTAGAAACGTTTTTCAAGGAGACGTATGTGGACTACATGATAAGTGAACTGGCGCGTTTTGGATCTATTCAACAACAACTGGAACACTTTGACATCTATTGGGAACTTGCTCATTCCACGCTGAACGTACCGAAATTACGTGAGGATTTCATCAAAGAGTGTGTGCTTTCAAACATTGACGGAGCTGAGGAGTTTGATGTGGAAGCAGCATATCACTTTGCTCGATTTGATCCAAGACTGTTTTATGAAGTGAGAGAGTGGTTAATCTACATTGCAGTATAATGACAGACATTACATTGAGACAATATATTGTGCAAAAGACATATTGTGAAGAAATGTTATTAGCTGTAAAAAAGTTTGCATGTTTAGTATGTCCTGCTTGTCAAAATGAAGAGTGTTCAGAACATACTTGTCATTCTGCATGTGTCTATACATATTGGAATGAAGCTAAATATTACATTCATTTAGATAAAGTGTTAGATAATGCAAATCAACGTTGTGAAAAATATGGTGTAGATGCTATCACATTTGATGAATTAAGTAGTTGGTTAATGTACATTGAAGATCAATGGACTCCAATTATTCACACCATTGTATCAATACTTGATTTGTAAGATATGTTGATAAAATGCAAGATGTGTTGATAAAATAAAATGTAAGATATGTTAACAAGTGTTAATCATTTAGTGTTAACATGTCGACGTGGAAAGACTACTTAACCAATATTTATTTTAAACCTGGTCAACCCGGGGCATTTGCTGGTCCTTACAAACTATATCACATATTAAGAAAACATGATCAACCAGTCACTCATTCACAAGTGAAGAAATGGTTACAGGATCAAGATGCCTTCAGTTTACTACAACCTGTAAAATATAGGTTTAAAAGGCAACGTGTCATTACACGTGGAATTGATGACATGTGGGATATTGATTTAGCTGACATGGGAAACATAGCTTCCTATAATGATGACACCCGTTTTTTATTAGTTGTCATTGATGTGTTTTCCAAATATTTATGGGTGCAACCAATGCCTAATAAATCACATACGAGTGTCATAGAAGCCTTTCAAAAGATTTTTCATGAAACACAACGAAGACCACGAACTCTAAGGTCAGACAAAGGAACTGAATTTAAAAACAGATGGGTAAAAGCATTTATGAAGAAGGAGGGAATACATGCCTATACGACAAAGAATGAAACCAAAGCCAACTTTGCTGAGAGAGTCATTCGTACTCTAAAGGGAATGATGTATCGATATTTCCTACATAATCAAACGTATCGATATATGGACATCCTTCCAGACTTAGTGTATAATTACAACCATAGACCTCATGGCTCCCTCCCTAATAAGTATGCTCCTGCAGATATTCGTAAAGACAACGAATCGAAAGTGTGGAAGTATATGTATGTAGACAAATTGAAATTAAAACCAAAGAAGAAAAAACCCTACAAATTTAAAATTGGTGATCAGGTTCGCATTTCTCACATGAAATATGTATTTCAACGAGATTATCATATAAAGTGGACGCAAGAAGTCTTCATTATCACACATCGTTGTAAGAAGCAAGGAATACACTTGTATCGTGTGAAAGACTTTTTGGATGAAGATATTGATGGACATTTTTATGAAGAAGAACTGCAGAAAGTGACAAAAGATATTGAATCAGTCTACAGAATTGAAAAGGTCTTGAAAACACGAAGAAGACGAGGTGTTAAAGAATTATTTGTGAAGTGGTTAGGTTGGCCAAAGAAGTTTAACAGTTGGGTGAAAGAAACAGATATTCGAAAATGAAGCATCCATTCACATGTTTGGTCTCTGGACCTACAGGCAGTGGTAAAACTTCTCTAGTTAGAGAAATTCTAGAACAAAAGTTAATTAAACCCTCTCCAAAAACCATTTTATGGCTCTATGCAGCAGATCAGCCTTTATACAAGGGAATGAAGGGTGTGGAATTTTACCAAGGCATTCCAGATAACATTGAAGAGCGTTTTAACCCGAAAAAGCCAAACTTACTCATCATTGATGACTTAATGACCAAATGTCATAGTGATGAACGCATGACACGTCTATTTAGTGTTGGTAGCAGTCATCAAAATCTAAGCATTATTTTTATTGTGCATAATTTGTTTCATCATGGTAGAGAAATGCGAAATATTAGTTTGAATACACATTACATCATTCTGTTTAAAAATCCTAGAGACAGTCAACAAATAAGTACATTAGCGCGACAAATGTATCCTGGAAAATCTCAATTTCTCATAGAAGCCTATCAAGATGCTACCAGCAAACCTCATGGCTATTTATTCATTGATTTGAAGCCGAAGACAAATGATCAACTACGTATTCGTACAGGCATTTTACCAAAAGATACACATTACGTCTATGTTGATAAGGTGGCGTATGAACAAGAACCAAGTCACTTAACCATTCGCAACCAAGATGTCTAAACGTATTCAAGCGAATCAACCATTTCTTCACTTGCTCGCACGCAGCGGGCCTAAACGACGTAAATCCTTGCTACAACAAGCTACTAAGGAAGAATTAACTAGCTTGTTTGAAATTTGTTTGAATATATTGCGAGGACATTTACCCTTAAGCTCAAAAAGGTATAAGGTATTCAAGCGTGAACGTCATACCCTACGTACACTAGCAGATAAGAAGATATCACTTCGAAGAAAAAAGAAGTTGGTTAATCAGAAAGGAGGATTCATTGGAGCTATTGCTAAATTTGCATTACCCTTGTTAGCTCAGTTGCTGTTAAAATGAAACATACTATGAAAATGGTCCTCATTCCTGAATATGAATATAAAATGTTGTTAGAAAAGAAGGGAAAAGATGGTGAAATCAAAACGAAAGTGAATAAACTTTTACGTGGGAAACGAACTCGTGAAAAGGCAATAGAAATGTCTCAAGTTCTTGGTCGTCATTTACGAACAATTCAGTCGCAACAACAGCGGCAAAAGTCTGTTACATCATCCAAAGCAGAAAAATCAGAAAAGTCCCAACAGTTTCTAAGCCATTTTCAACCTATTTATCATGTAAAACTAACACAACTTCTAGCAGAACTTAAGAAATATGGTACGAGATGGACAGATAAAAATGAACTTGTTTTAAAAACGGGTACTGTCATTACAAATTCCAACATTATTGATTTGTTGAAAGAAGCATTGGTTGCTACAAGAAGAAAAGAACGACGAGAACCACCGCATGGTTGGAAGCAGTTTATTGAGGAAATTGTAGATGCTAATATTCCAAAAACTGTTTTTGGTAAAAAGACAACTCGTGAAGATATTACAAAAGAGATACAACAACGTCAACAAAGGTTGTTTCCAGAAGGATGGGAAACTTTTTAACATGGATTAAAGAGCTATGGTGTTGTTGTTGTAAAGAAAATGGAAATAAAAATACCATTCCTGTAAAAATTAGGTGTGTTAGTGCTTGTTGTCAGGGAGAAGTAGTAGATACCAATGTAGATCATGTAGATAGCAATTTAGACGACAATGTAGACAACAATGTAGACAACAATGTAGAAAGTGAGGATGAAGAGTGTCAAACATGAAGTAATGTATATACACATCTAGTCTATCTACATCACATAAACGATTTAGCTGTCATGGAGTCAACAAGTTTTTACATTACTTTACCCAGCAATGCTAGTATGAACTATTATCCCAACAACAAGACTTCGAATTATCAAATTCGTATGCCTCGAACCATCTATCTGAACGGAAAATATGAAGTGGCATTAGCTGAAATTCAATATCCACATACATGGACAACCATGAGACATGGAATGGACTATTCTATTCAGTATCGACAACAACCACTGAATAATATTGTTCTTGACACAATCAATATTCCTTATGGTTACTATAGATCCATACAAGAAATATGTCATGCAGTCAATGAAGAAGCAACTAATTCTATGAAAGATGACCTTAAAGAAGGTATTCGGATAAAGTATGATAAAATTAGACGACGCGTTTTTCTATATCTAAATTATGGTTTTGAAGTGTCATTCTCCACTGGATTAGCTGAGATTTTAGGATTTATCCCAAATCAATGGTATACTGAAACGTGTACAGCTGAATATAAAGCTGATGTGAAACAGGGGTTTTATACACTTTATGTGTACTGTAGTATTTGCGAGCCACAAGTTGTTGGTGATTATTATGTTCCTTTGCTACGTTCTGTTGCAATACAAGGACATGATGGAGACATTATCATGAAAACTTATGGAGAACCTCATTATGTTCCTGTAAACACATCCAAATTTGACGTGATAGAAATGAATATTAAGGATGACACAGACCATAATGTTCCATTTCAAACTGGGAAGGTGATCTGTAAACTTCATTTTCGACCAAAAGCATTATGAAAGCATACACACACAATCCATCTATTTATCGCAACCATTTTCTTCATCAAGTGGGTGGAGAATTACCAGGATTTAAAGGAGCGCGAATACAATATGGAGATGGTATTGGTTCAATACTGGGATCATTGGCTCGAAAAGCTATTCCACTGCTTAAGGCAGGGGCTAAAATCGTTGCACCACATCTTAAAAAGGCTGCAAAAGATGTCGCGAAAGATGTTACAGGTCGAGTAGCACAACGTATGTTTGGTGATGAGTTAGGAGGACAAAAGAGAGCGAAACCAGCAAAACCTGTCAGAAGGCGAAAGGCAGCTAAACGGATAACATCAACAAAATATAAGAAATATATTTTTTAATCATGTCTTTAATTCATAATCATTCTTGTGAATGTAGTCTTTCTCCATTAGAATGGTTTCACATACCACCAACGCAAACTGCTGTAGAAAAAAGTTATAATGTAGACTATCAACCACTAACTACCATTAGAGAAGGTGCTCCAATAGAATTCTACATTCCTGCGAGTACCGAAGAATATCTAGATTTAAAGAACAGTAAACTCCATATTGTATGCCATATTGTAAAAGTTGATGGAACACCGTGTGGTGTAGATGATAACGTGTCATGTATCAATGATTTGTTTAATGGGTTATGGTCTAATATTGAATTATTTCTAAATGATCGATTGGTATCACATAGTAACAATACTCATGGTTATACCAGCATCATATCTCATCTCATTCATGACTCGGAAGAAAGTCTCAATTCTGAGCGCTCTATGCGTCTCATCTATAAAGATACTGCCGGGTCAATGAATACTCATCAGGTGAAAAGACCTAATCATGAAAGATATGTATCAGGTTTTCATGTAAATATTGAAGGTGGTGATATAGCTGAAACAGGAAATAATGGTTTACATAATCGCTATTTGTATACACGTCTAAGCCGTGAGTTTATGCTTACAGGTGGTTTAAGGGTAGATTTGTTTGAGCAGGATCGTTATCTTCCCAATGGTGTTAGTATGAAATTACGCTTGCATAGACAAAAAGATGAATATGTATTAATGGCTGCAAATAATGGTTTTAAAGTAGAAGTCAGAGAAGCGTTTTTAACCATTCGCAAAGTGAGGGTTAGTCCAGGTATTCAGTTGGGACATGCAGATGCGTTGATGAAAAGTCCTGCTAAGTTTATTGTTACTAGAAAAGAATGTAAAGTTTTAGCTATTCCAACTGGATTTCAATCTTTTGTGAAAGATAGTATCTTTTTAGGCCAATTACCAAAACGTATTGTCATTGGAATGGTTCATAATGAATCCTTTGCTGGAACAGTATTGAGAAATCCATACAATTTTGAACATTTCAATCTTAACTTTATGCAGCTTTACTCTGATGGTGAACCAGTCCTATCAAAACCTCTCAAGCTTGATATAAATCGAGGCAAATATCTTGATGCTTTTGAAACACTTTACAAATCTTTTGATAGACTGGATGGTGAGAAAAGTTCCATTATAAAACGGGAAGATTGGCCTAGAGGTTATTCTTTGTTTTCTTTTGACTTAACACCTGATTATGATGGTGCGGATCATTATGCCCTTATCAAACATGGGAATTTGAGACTAGAAATGAATTTTGCTGGTGCCTTGCAAAATACAGTCAATGTTATAGTGTATGCTGAATTTGATAACATTGTTGAAATAAGTGCAAATCGTAGCATTCAATTCGACTACCAGTCATGAACACGAAGCAGATAGAAGCCATCCTATCTCATGATGCCACGACAAAAGACTTGTTCCAAGGTGTGTTTGCCATGGACCAGTTACCATCTTTACAACGCGGTGCCTATGTCATCAACACAGACGATCATGATGAGCCAGGAGAGCATTGGGTGGCAGTATATTATGACGAAGACCCTGCAGAATATTTTGACTCTTATGGACTTTTACCTATAGACAGTCGTTTGAATAAGTTTTTAAAGTTTAATTTCATTTATAATTCAGTTCCATTACAAACACCAATATCCTCTACATGTGGATTTTATTGTGTGTATTATATAATTCAAAGAGCTCGAGGACATAGTCCTTTTGAAATCATTGATGTATTAAGAAGAAGTGATGGTGATTTTGTTGTAAAGGATTTTGTATATAGACATTATAAACCATTATTTTATTGATGTTGTATTAGTTAAGTTGTATTAGTTAAGTTGTTGGTAATTGTGAATTGTATTATGAATATTGTAAATAAACAAGACAGTTTTATACAACATTCTTTGTTTATTGTGTTATACATTATTTACATTTTAACAATTATTTTACATTGAATTTTTTATTTTACAAATACATTCAATACATCGATAAACACATGCCATTCATACCAATCTAAATTAATATATGTATCATAGACATTACATCCACGTTTGTAAATGCTATGAAAACTAGCATAACACTGTCCATTACCAAACTTTATTATTTTAACATCTTTGTGTTCAGACAGTTTCAGTTCAACTCCATGATCATTCATGTCAATGTCCATCACCATAACACACATGGGATGCGTCAGTTCAATGGACTTGGTGCCTCGCATGAGTTGCACTCCTTCCTCTTTGAATTCAAGCGTCAGGTTCTTTCCAATCCAATGCTTGTAACAGAGCGTACCATTCCACTGTGTTGAGGGTGATGTAGTCGTAGCATTTTGTAAGCTCGTCATATTGGCGAAATCGTACAAACACGTCTAAATAGTTCTCAGTCACACGCACTTCTAAATCCTCTGAGAGTTTCAGGAGAAAGCCAGGTATCCTCAGCTTCTCTAGATGGTCTTTCAACACAGATTGTTCGTCAGTTGATAGAATGATATACTTTCCAAAATGTTTTAGCACGATGTCATCATATACGTTTCTCAGATATGAGAATCCATGCGTAATGGGTTCATATTCCGATAAAAAGTCTTCCATCTCGTTCAACAGTCAGATGAACTATGAGCTGTCTCCTTGTCTGCAAAGACGTTTTTTATGCTCGCAAGATGGCGAAGAGTGGATGTTGTATCACTTCTAGGAATCGTAAGACTGCGCGCCAGTTCTTGATATCAAAGATGATCAAATCTGTATATGGTGTATCTGGTACAACTCCCTTATAATCCTCTGGATAATCCTGTAAAAGATTTCTACAGATTTCTACACGTATGTTAGAATCATATTCAGCCACCGTCACTTCCACTTTATTTTCAAGTCTACGTTTAAACCCATGTTCAAGTGGTATGTTTTTAAAGTCTTTCCATACTTCAGGTTTAAACCGATGATAACTTGTCTGAGAATCTAGTATCACTTCATTCCTATCATTTACAGTAAGGTAAGCACCACCGTTCAGCATGAGTGCATTCATGTTTTTACCTTGTAATGAGCCGTCTTCTTGTCTGCGAAGCCTTTTATCCACTTCTTTCACTTGCTTCTTCAGCATTTTCCATTCAGGTATTGTCAGCAAGATACCCTTTTTCGTAGGACGGTTTTTTCCAGTCCCCTCATCTCTCAGGTACTTGCGAATGTTTACCACTCCTTCATTGCTTTGTTTCATAATCTTGATATACTTTCCATTTCCTAGAGAAAGCATTCCATCCCACGACTGTGGTGTTGGTGCTGTCTCCACTTTCAATTTCTTGATGGTAGTGGTAGGATTTTTCACTTTTAAGTCTTTAACTGCATCTGCAAGAGTATCCATATCAGTTGTAGATCTCTTACGACATTCACGTTCCATGTTAACACTTCAATGTTCACACCTCAAATAACTCTTCCGTTGGAGGACCTCCCCCTTTATACCATAGCCTTGTAATGTCCATGCGCTAAGGTGGAATAGCCATCACTCATCACATATCGCTTGTCGTCATATGGGGAGAGGGCTACTTTCCTCAACTTCTCCGAGAAAAGCTGGTGACTATGACTTCGGATAATGTGTCCTGTAGCCATCGTTTGAGTTTTCTTAAACAAACTGTCTCTATACTGCACATGTTTAATGCGTCTTTGACAAGCTTGAGTGATGCCTTTAGCTGTATGTTTTTCTTTCCCACCGCACAATAAACTGTACATTTTCGGTCTGAGTCCAACAAACTCTTCAATAGGGACGCCTGCCGTCTCATCCTTCATTTTCCCAAGCACTTTTTTGTTCACGTTGGAATGTAGGAAGTGATCTGGCGGATAGTCACTTGTGTCGAACAGGTCAGCATCTTGCTGCATATCCTTGTAGATATCTTCCGTTTCTATGTCGTAACAAAGACTGTCGGTGTCGCTGAACAACAACTTGGCATTGGGATACTTGACCATGATGTAGTTGTAATGAAAGTTGAACATAAGCACTTTGCTGAGGTCGAGAATGGTAAAACCAACTTGAATGGGTTTATCCAGAAGCAAATCCACTTTGCGCAAATGTATCGCGGTCAAATCTTCGTTGAAAATTTTGAATTTGTGGAAAGAAGGTTTGGCCACAAGTTTCTTGAACCGCTTTTCCTTGTGAACAAGTTCAACATTGATTCGCTTTCTCACATTTTCCATGGTTTTGCCAAACACTGAGTTGTTCATCAGTTTGAAGAAGTCTTTCTCAAATGGGTTCTTGGCCAATTTTCTCTTTTCTGTGTTCAAGGTAATGTATTTTGCCAACCATTTGCTCTGTTCAAACATGATGGCGCGATGTACTTTAGTGACTTTCAACCCCAGTGAGACGTACTGTTGTAAATTCCTGTAATGAAGTACATATTTCTTCTTGTCAGACAAGTTAGGAATGAGCTTTTCACTGGATTTCTCTTTCATGTTTAGATCTTTCCGCAGCTTCTGACTGTACTCTGACAATTCTTCAACTTTGACACATTTCCGTTCTGGAGCCACTGGGTAGTGATTATGATGATCATGGATTGAATTTGGATATTCTAAATCCACTTCCAAAATGAATCCAATGTCGTCATCTTCATCCACATCCATGAAGTCAATGGATTCTGGCTCACTCACCCACATAAATCCTCTTTGTGGCATGCTTTGTGACATGGCCCAACCATACAAGTTGTTTGCGTCGAGGTACATCAAATAGTTGTTTGGTATCTCAGAATTGTAATCTGCTACGTAGGGATTATTTGCTTTCGCATACTTGTGTGTGATCACGGATATTCCTCCACGTATGCCTTGCTCAACCATTTGGTACATGTCAATGTCATTGATCAATTCCAACTTCACCTTTGTCGCTTTCAACATTGCATCCCACGACAGTCCTGGTGCTGTATAGTAATGAGCAGGATCCAATTCATACGTGTTGAGGCATACTTGACGAAAGTTTTCAAACACGTCAGCTAGTAATAACACATCTGATTTCAGGTACAGGTCGTGGTATTCACCAAATGTTGTACAGTTGAATGTATCCCACACCTTCTGCGCATGTGCATAATCCTCATCGCTAATGTCCTCTTCGCTAAGCTGACTATAAAACTTGTCCTTTGATGGTAGCTGTGTTTCAGCAAACTTGGATGGCTCGTCCACGTAATCGTAGGGGTACACTCCCTTTCTCAGCAGCAAATCTTGCTGGTTACTATCGTGAATGTGAGAGGTCATGTTGTAGAAGTTGTCTTTGCCTTCTGCTGCAAGGTTGGATACCAACTTCTGTAGAGAGGTACTCATGAACTGAAAGCTGTCTGTAAATTTCAGATTGCTCATGGTGAATGCAATATATTTCTCAATGGTGTTGGGAATGACTGTAATCGTTTCATCTTTGAATTTCCCAATTTCCTCCATGATAAGGT
Source organism: Protula sp. h YS-2021 (assembly GCA_949752745.1). Lineage (NCBI taxonomy): Eukaryota > Metazoa > Annelida > Polychaeta > Sabellida > Serpulidae > Protula > Protula sp. h YS-2021. The sequence continues at coordinate 102,882,805 of OX457026.1, forward strand.
GACTGTCATAACCTCGCAAATTGTGGAAAAACACAGGAATGATAAAAGAATCTTTATCCCCCTGCTTATCCTTTCTAAGTCGGAATTGTAAGTTGCATTCACTATGTGCAGCTCCGCGATATTTGCCATTGATATGGTCATGATCTCTCACACGATCTGCTCCTAGAGGTTCATGACAAATGTAGCAATCAACAGCGTTCTTAAAATTCTCTTTGTCTTCGGAAGTCATAACCATTTCCTTTGGCCGCTCTAAACCACGTACAATACGATCACGTTCATTCAACATATGGTCTAAAAAGACCTTTACGGCATTGTCTCCTCGATACACGACTGGTGCATGTGTGTCGTACTGGCTCACAACCACATAGGCAAAGCTGTTTGGACGATGATGTTGATACTTGTCTCCTTCTTCATGCTTTTGCGTGAAACATTCAAAGTCTGCATAAATCACAAACGGTGCTCGCTGTTGTTTGGCTACATTCTTGAACTTGATGAAGGGTTCCTTGGGAAATGATAAACGTTGTGCTCCATTCTTGTCACACACTTCACGATGCTCATCTAGAAGCTCTTGTCGCATAAACCCGTGAAGACAGTTGAAACAATAAAAAGCTGCACCATTATGCTTTGATCGATAAGCCATAAGTCTGCTGAAATTCTTGATGAGGCAGTAATGCCTTTTCTTGTCATCGCTAATCAAAAGCAAGTTGATTTCTCTCGCACTGTTGGCGCTGGTGTTTCGACTCAGTTGTATTGGAACAACTACATCTTGTTCATATCCAAACACGTTAATGGACACATCATTCTCCTTTTCAAACTTTGGAATGTCTGTAATCGGTGTCGGAAATGCCATACCCTCTACCTTTAATTCCTTCTCAAATGGCTTGTAATTATTCATGCGATTTGCATTTCTGTCATGAGGGTGAAGGTATGCCAATACAGACCATAAGAAACACTTGTTGTCATCATTCTTAATGTTTATCACACCTTTTGTTTTCTTCACTTTCTTCGGCAGTGGAATAAAACTACTCGCATCCAGTGGCGCTGACGTAGCTGTATGTACTTCAATGTACAGTATGTTATCCAATACCCAGCCAGAGCCTTGTCGCTCATGTTCATCAAACTTAGTAAACAATTCTTTATAGGCGTCTGGCAAGTCCTGCTCAATATCTGCTGGGTTGTATGCTGTATATGTTGGACTGCTGATAAATGAATTATCCACTTGTTCTACCATAACACCTTCAGCATTCGCTGTCAGTTTCTTGAAACGTGCATGAACGACAATGTACCATTTCATTCCATAGTTTAAGGTCTCCAACAAATGTGCCTTGATACGGTTCTCTTGTTGTCGCATTTCAAGCAGTAAATCCGATCCATCCTCAGACTCAAATCGTCTTTCCTGCGCGTTTTCTCCCAGACTAACCCTTCTACCTCTCCCTACTTGTCCTGTTTTTTCTTTCTTTGAAACATGTTCTTCATGAGACGCATTTTCCATCTCAGCTGGTGTGCATACATGTGCATCATAAGTATCCATAGATGGAAATATTTTAATGCATTCACAGCAGAGGAACGGATCAGGTCTGATAACACCATCTTGTACCGTCTTTCGTCTCTTGGCTTCAATCATCTCAACAAGCTCTTCATTAGCACGTTTCATCTTAGCTTGTTTGCATGTATGTGCTACGAACAATTCCAGAGATGGAAATGTTACATTACAATCATGACAGACGACTGATGTGTCTGAATTAGATGCCATTGTTGTTGTCACGTCAATTGCTTAAACTGATATGATGAAATGTAGGTCTCACTCATCCTATTTATACCGCCTAGGCATGTATTGCAGAGACATCTAGCGGAGAGCGATGTGTTCTGACGATACCTGAAAGCATTAAGAAAAGCATAATATGTTTTCAAAAAAAATTAAATTTTGGATTAGAACCCTCATTTTTACTCTACTACACCATGGTAAAATGTTCAAACTTATTTTATACATCATATTTTGTCAAAAAACAAAATTTGTTAAAGTTGGTCTAGAACCCTCATTTTTACTCTACTACACCATTGTATAATGTTTAAACTTATTTTATACATCATATTTTGTCAAAAAACAAAATTTGTTAAAATTGGTCTAGAACCACCATTTTTCCACTACTATGACTTTAGAATATTCAAATAAGTAGCGTGCTAAAATGTTCAAACTTATTTTATATATCATATGGTGTTAAAAACTAAATTTGTTAAAGTTGGTCTAGAACCACCATTTTCCCACTACTATAACTTTAGAACATTCAAATAAGTAGCATGCTAAAATGTTCAAACTTATTTTATATATTATATGGTGTTAAAAACTACATTTGTTAAATGTGTTTTAGAAGTGTCATTTTCCATCTACTATAACTTAAAACATAACATTGGACTTAACGTACGGAAAATCCCATTCCTTCTCAAATTTATTGATTGTTCCCACACTCGAGCGCACTCTGAAATTATCGATCGGTTTTCCCTCACACTCTGTACGAGCGCACTCTGAAATTATCGATCGGTTTTCCCTCACACTCTGTACGAGTGCACTCTGAAATTATCGATCGGTTTTCCCTCACACTCTGTACGAGTGCACTCTGAAATTATCGATCGGTTTTCCCCCCACACTCTGTACGAGTGCACTCTAAAATTTCTCAGTCGGTTTTCCCCCCACACTCTGTACACATGTACTTATGCTATGTGTGTGGTTACTGTAATGGGGAAACCATTGAAATATGACTAATTAAATATTATCATAATAATAATAATAAAAAAAAATAAAAAAAGTTACACAGTCACATAATGTCACAGAGTCACATGATGTCACAGTCACATGTTGTCACATAATGTCACAGAGTCATAAAAGTGAACACAAACCAAAAAAAAAAAAAAAAAAAAAAAAAAAAATTCACTTACCACGACTGTTTTGCCAATTCGTCTCCAATCTTTCACTTCCTTTCCAAAGAATAACCAATCGTTCACTTTCCTTTTCCAAAGAATAACTAATGTTTCACTTCGTCTCCTATGTGTATTCCAGTCAATCCTTCACTTGTTCTTCAACAGCACAGCACAACACAATAGGTAAGAGCAACTGTTTTCACTTTTTTTTCCATGTGTATCCAACGGCAGTCAGAGCATGAATGATGCATATGTGCACAGACAATGTGCTCTTATAGGAGTGTTGAATCACATCCTAGGGGGGGGGGGTCCCATGATATGATATACTTCTTCACGGGGGGGGGTCCCCATGGTATATGATTCTTCACCAGCGGGGGGGGGTCCCATGGTATATGATTCTTCACCAGGGGGGGTCCCCATGGTATATGATTCTTCACCAGGGGGGGGGGGGTCCCCATAATATGAAAGTGATGCCCGAGGGCGGGTTCGATCCATTGACCTTCAGATCATGGGTCCGCTCACGGGCCCTGCGCTCTACCAACTGAGCCATTCAGGCCAGAAGGTTTATGATCGGGAAAATTTTCCTCATATACATGATTGACAGGTCATGTGACACATCATTGACAGGTCATGTGACACATGATTGACAGGTCACGTGACGAATGACGTCATGATGACGTCATTGACACGGGCGCGCGCTTTAACATCTGATCCAGAACACAATATGACGTCATTATGACGTCACTGTGCTTGAACTCTCATGAGAGTTCTAGCACACCTTGTTACGTCATGATGACGTCACTTCCTGTGCCAGAACTCTCGTTTCTCAACTACTTAGCTCGAATTAATTTCATTTTTCGCCAACCATTTAAAATGTTTGTTTGCATTGTAAACGATTATTATTTACCTTGAAGAACAATGGAGAAAAATCTTTTATGTTATAATAATCTCCGCCCCCTTCGAACGGGCTTCTTAACACATATGTGGCACCCATCAAAGAAAAATGTTACGTTCGGAAAGCCCTTGGATTCTTCAAAAACGGCCGCTGTTTCTCTTTTTCATTCTCTGTGAGCCACCTGTAATCAAGATTATATTGCGTGTTATAAAGATTTATTTGCGTGTTATTTGTTTTATTGCGTTATAAAAAGTCACACTGAAACTCGAAAGGTTTCAATGATTATTTTTCTATCGGTATGTGTTACACTTTGTGTTCTGCATTTGCGATGAACAGATCATTTTAGGAGTTCATTCTGTAATTGTCATATTTCAATAAAATATAGAGAAACTTTAAAATAATTAAACCAGTTTATCAGTGCAAATTGTTTCTTTTTCTTTACTTTTCCAATTTCTTATAACGCCTATATTGCCAAATCAACCCTCCCACCCCCAATTGCTATTCGAAAGTTTGCCCAGAAATGGCTAAACTCACCTTATGATTTTCTTAAGGAGGTGTTTCGATACCAAAGAAGCAAATGCGTGTACAACTTGGCCACACGTTGCCTTGCACAGTTCATACAAATTCGCGATTTCCCTGTAGGATTCTTTATTCGCCATGAACCACAAAAATATTTAGAGCTTGTGCTGCAAAGGCGACTAAAACAAATTATAGACATATATATCTCACACCTCGGGCGACGGTTGGATAAAATAAAAATATTCTTGTCAAAAAGTATTTCTCCGGAGCAAATATATTAAAATTTCTTAAACCAGTTCCAAGTTTCCACCCCCATCCCTTCCTCCTTTCGCCTCAGTACCCTATCTCTTTTTGTTCTTTCTTCAAAGAAACATAAATTATATCGCCTACCTGGAGTGTTCCTCCTGATTGAGTTCTCGTTGTCAAGGTTTGGAAGTCGTGGTGTACCAGAATTTCGGAAAAATTTCCTGGTATATAATTTGAACGGTTACCCTTGTCATTCTGAAATGTAGTCTAAATTCGTCCGGTACTAATTTTGGAATGATGATTTCACAGCAATCAGGGATCTTCCTTTACGCTTCCGTAGTCACTGCAAGCTATAAAAGTACAAGCGCAATTTTAATGGCCTTGTTCAAAAATGACCAGTGTAAAATATATATCAATATGTAAGCCATTTATGTTTTATTAATCACCAAGAGAATACGTTATGTACACTCTATTTTGGCATATAAGGCACAAAACGCCCATGAACTTTCAGTTCTTCCTTAACACATAATGAGACCCTGGAGGAGGACAGTTTTTAGTGTGTGAAACAGTAAAAAATATCGCGCTATTCCCCCCTTCTCCTGCATTCTATCAATTTTACTACCCTCTTCGACAAAGCCTCTGGAGCTTGTTCAGAGTTACCCAGACAATCATTGATAAATACCGATCGAGTATGGTCTATAGCTTTCATTCCCTGAAAAAAACACACATAAGGTTCAATGTTTAACTGATCGAAGTCGGCTCCAGGTAACCCGTGGCGATCGACCGTTTCTTCAATATAAACCATCTTTTTTAAGGTGATCCGTGAATATGGTGATAATCGTTGAAAAAATGTAAATGTAAACAGTACCATAAAAATTCTAAATAATTCTAAAGTATCAGAAAGCAACTATGAGTGACGAAAAGGCCTTCAGTTCTGTTCACAGCATACAGGTTTGCAAATATCTTTCGTTCGTTTTTATATAACTGACTGTTTATCTGGAGACCATAACTAGAACCAGATCTGTAACTGCGCATAAAATCGGTTCTGATTCCAGATAAGCTCCAGATAAACGCGAGGAGACCTGCAATCAAAACAAATCCAAATTATCGACTATCTCTATGTTTTTCACTATATATATATATTTATGTATTAATAAATTCGGTATTTTTTCATCTGTTCTTCCTCATAATGTATAAAATACACATCTATTACATGTAGAGTATTACCGTGTTTTTTTTCTTTCTTTGTCCATACCAACCATTCTCGCCTTAGCAAGTTAGAAAAATGCATGACCTTGTGTTTTGCTCATAAACTGCGAGATCACAGCATATCGGAGACATTCGGGCGTTTGGTTTGGCTTTGGCAGCTTTCATACTGTGTGGCTCAGGTGGATTGCAAGGCATAACATCTAAACGTCACTTGATTTCTCATCCTTTGTTGTAGTTTAAAATGGCGTACTAGTGCTCTTGTTATAACCTGGATCACTGCCAGAAACAAGAAAGTGTTGTGTGAAAGCCAGCCTAATTTTATTCCAAATATATAAGGCGAGAAGTGATGGAAAAAACATGTAGAGTAACACAATCTAAACGATACATAACAACATGCCTTTATAATCGTCTGCTTGCTGCTGATTTTATGTCTCGTTAACAAATTGCATTAACAATGACAACTGAGAGAGACACTTTCAGTTCACAGCAAATGTAATATTAACAACACTTAATTTTATAAAAAAAACTTGTAGAAATCATATATTCAAGTGCAGATATCCAATACATCCTTGTTTGAAAAGAAAGAGAGAACTTCAAGAACTAGAGCTACTAGCGCACACAAAGCATACAAAGTATACATGGTTATATCGTACTTTCGGTAGAGACCTATTTCATGCTATTCCTTTTTAGTAAATGCAAACATGGGTCTCCCTAACCTAAGTCATGGTTCTGCAATACCCATTTCCTATTTTTTCCTTTTACAGGAATAAACTAGAAATGTGTCTGTTAGAACACGGAACTTCCATATATGGGGACCCCTAGCAGAAAACTGCCTAGATATATTTTAACTACTAACATAATAATTAACGTATTAGGACTTAAACATGAACGCTTAATTAAAACTCGGTATGATAAATCCAGTCTCAAAGTGACCTTGACCTTGAACAACGAAGAAAAGTCACCAAAACCTACACTGCTGTAGAACATTAGATATTGAAGCTGCATACCAGGTTTGACCGAAATCTGATCGGTACAACTTGAGACATGGTATTCACAATCATAACGTGACCCACAGAATGACAACGGACGAACCAGTCAAAAACATAATGTCCCTCCTGACCATAGTTAGATTCAGTGACTGCAAAGCACATCACGAGACACTGTTTACGTCATTGGCGCCTTTCTTATTTTTTCTGAGTTTGACGTTAAATAAAAATCGAGCGTCTTATCCAAGGAATGACTACACCAAGTTTGGAGTCCTCACTTTCCGCTATTGAGATATATTTTACACAATGACGCCATCTGCGTTATCGTTCGATCTACTCCTAACAAAATTTTGAGAGAATCTTTCAGGCTTAAAAAAGTAACAATCCCACCAAGTTTGAACCAAGTTCAGTAGATGAGAAATTTGGCATACAAGATTTTTCCGCAATAGCATCCTGCGCATCCATAATAATGTAATATGCGTCAAAAGTCGGCAGAACCATTCGACGGAATCAAAAAATAAACAGATACAGCGGGTTACGACGTTTCCTTTCTTGAGAAATGTTGCTCACAACATATTGCCCATATAGGAGTGACACACACGTCCACACATATAGACACTGCACGTACAATATTGTTGATGATTTTAAAAAGCATTGTTACTAAGTTTCAACACAGTCGTACCCGAAGTGTAGAAGTAGTAACATTTCGAAATATTATTTACACACACGCTGTAGACAGCAGCAAAACCCAAAAATGTAGTCCTCTGCTCCCAGCTACGCGTAGGCGGAACACTATTCAGCTAGAGGCATCAGCTTAAAACAATTCAATGCTGAAGAACGCTTTCGACAAAGTATAAGAGGGTTGTATCTCTGAGATATTTTTTACTTATTACTTATTTTTACTTATTTTACTTATAATCGAACTGTGTAGCGCAATGAGTTAAAATAAAACGTTCACAGTCATAATCGACGCAGAAGAGATTTTTCAACATATTCTAAAGTTTAATGTGGGACGAACATTGTCGAGGGGCATTCATGAAAAACATCGCTATAACTTCTTCACTACAAGAACGTGCTTCATTAAAATATCTTTCATAAAAGTATCCAAGCTCTCCGTGCTCCAAAAGTGGTGTTGCTTCAGTTTCGTTGACAACTGTTTTCATACGTTTCATTCAGCACTTCCTTCGACTCCTTGAATATACTGAAAAAAAGTTTGAAGTAAAATACACAAATTAAAACATAAACAATATTAACATTTCAACATTTTTTCGTTACATATCTTTGATGCGAAGGCGGCGGACAGTTTTGTTATTCCAGTTTTTATAATCAAAGTCGCAGACCTCCATTATTTACTTGAAGAAAAAAGAAAATAAAGATTAAAAAAGAGACAACAAGTAAATTAAAAGCGCATCACACTCATTAATCGTGCCTCAACTCAACTACTAAGCAAAGTTCACATTTAACAGCGCTACAAGCGATAAAAAGTATTAAACGTATCTGATTTTCTTGAAACTCAACTATTCACTGCTTTGAATTTCGACCATCTCCTTCTTGAGGGACTCGCTTAAAACAATGTTTGCCTGGACACGTAATAAATAGTAACATTTAACTTATAATAAATTGACATATACAAATATATGTCAAACATCAGTACAGCTACTTTCATCCATGACCAAGTCAACACAAAAGAATATTTTCACAAGTATATCTGAAGGCTCCAGTATGAACCGTCACATACCATCCTTTAAGTGATGTGGCCCAATCAGCATATTGCCGATCAAATTTTACATATTTACATATCACATTCGCACATTCGTAAGACACCTTTCCATAGAACATGATTTGCATCGCCCTTGTGTTTCTTCAAAACACACTAAACAGTAAGTTATGAGTACCTTTCGGTAGCAAATGCGTAGTTTCTGGCCTTTATATCATACGTATAAAATAGATGAAGTGACTCCAAGCATGCCTGAAAAGGAAACGAGGAAAGAAGTTGAGCTTCATGTGAACAAAATCCAAAGAACTCCATTAGTATAAACAGTGAACATAGTAAACACATGGGCTAAATGTATTTCTTTAACGACATTTTTCTACTGGTATTACAAAGGAAAAAAACAAATAGGTCAGTGAAACTGACTATGTCCCTCGCCGTCGTACAATCCCAGTATTTAATTTTGTTAGGTTGGACTACAACCCTTAAGCAATTCGCATCATATTCGTGAATTCTTAAAGTTCAGCTGGGCCAATGTCATCGGGTCGACGTCGCTTATTTGCAATATATGGTCTTGTTATTTCACATACTACTTATATGTAAAATATTTTGACAATCGATCAGCAAATGTAGGCTTGAGTGTGTTAATAAACTCACTCAAGTATTCAATGAATATGCAAATTGTCCAACTGTCCAAAAGTCTCAACTGGGTCAATATACTTGGGTTGACTTATCTCATTTACAATACTAACCTTGTAAGCACCCACAATACCTATATCTTAGATATTTCGACAATTGATTGAGAAATGTTGGCTTGATGGTGTTGGCAAACTCACTCAAAGGCTGAAAGATTGTGAATTTTAAACTTAAGCTGGACCTCGGGTCGATGTGGCTCATTTACAAACTCTTGTTGCGACCCATTCTGCCTATATGTAAAATATTGCGTTGATCGATCAATACATGTAGGCTTGAATGTTTACTAAAAAGTGTTGACAGATAGACAGACAGACAGACAGATATACCCGAAACTATAGTCCACCAAGCCACTCTACGCGGCGGTGGAGGACTAACAAAACAATTATGAGAACTACACTGGCTTTGTCGCAAAACTTAACCAAAGTATCGATACACTTAGATTTATTTACCTGTAAATGCAAAACAAACCTTTTTTATTTGTCTTTAACTGATGCAAAATATGAGAAAAAATACACATAAAATGAGATTTGCATTGTTTTATTATTCATAAAAATGAGAAATGACTGTGTTATTTTGACTTGAATACACGTTCTGGCAGGACAGAATACGCATAGACAACGTTATATCCCAAGGTATTTTTCTAAGAAAATAATACCTTAGAAAATAATCTCTTACTTGAAGTATCCCAAGGTATTTTTCTAAGAAAATAATACCTTAGAAAATAATCTCTTACTTGAAGTATCCCAAGGTATTTTTCTAAGAAAATAATACCTTAGAAAATAATCTCTTACTTGAAGTATCCCAAGGTATTTTTCTAAGAAAATAATACCTTAGAAAATAATCCCTTACTTGAAGTTTCCCAAGGTATTTTTCTAAGAAAATAATACTTATCTCTTACTTGAAGTATGAAGCATTTTGACGGTGGATCACTTTGGGTTGCCAATCAATATGTTTTCTTTTTTTTTCTGCCAAAAATATGTTGCTGTTTAGCAATGTTTCCGCTTCGATGAAATTCAAAAGAACGTTAACATTTCACAGAAATTTAATCCGTTGATTTCTGTCTTAATCTATCATTTAGTAGCAGCACGCACGAAATGCATATTGAAATGAATATCATTTTTGGGTCGGCATTGAGCAAAAGCAACTGTCTTATGTCAGCTAAAGTCCTTCCCCAAGGAGTGCACGGAGCCCGCTTTACTTCCCTCTAAAAAAGGGAATAAACTAATAAGACAAGAATGTTCAGGGACATTGTGAGAAGCCGAATGTGTCCAAAGCTTTGCAGACTCCCTAACAGCAGTATTAAATTAGCTGAAACAGAATTATACAATGACGATTTAAGTAACTTCACAATAAAGTAAATTTGCAAGAAAGAATCATCTGGGGAATATTTATACAAATTTGAAAAGCATCAAATCAACATTATGGCTGAGGGAGCATTTCAAGAAAAATATCACACACGTACAAACATAGATACGCCACTCTTTACTACCATTTATGCCGTAAGACAAACACTTAAAATTAAACTTAAGTACTACTTTTAAAGCATTTACGTATTTCTATTACTATATTTTTTTACCCTTGCAGAAATCATTTTCATGGTCTTCTAGATGGAAGACAATAAACAAAGGTATTACATGTCTTTGTATGTCTCCTTCTTTGCCTTCGTTGTGTCTATCAATATTTAGCAATTTCTCATGTCAACCTACATCTTTTCGAACCGCTCCTGGTTCTTCTACGTCACCTGCTGCTGCTGATGGCCCAAAATAATTTGAAACAATATCAGCACATAGTTTCAATATTAATTGAAAAAAATGATCGAGCAAGACTGTCCATGTACATCATACTTATCAAAAACAAGCGATACCCTCACAAGGACTAAAAGACAAAGCTACAAATTTTAACAAATAAAACTGTTGTGGAACAATGCTACCATATCTCAAAACGTGTGGTCGATAAATGTATCAGTAGTATTAAATATCATCCTGAGAAAAAATTCAAGACGCATTTTTTATAATGTCTTTCTACGTTTAAATTCTCTTGGTTTATATTTTATAAAACATATTTCTCTGACAACAACAATAAATTATTTTAATCACATGTAGTATGTGGTGTATGTAATGTTTTGTTTACTTCACGTACGCCTGCAGACTCTTGTTCCAAAAAGTGTGCACATGTCCATTCGTTTTGTCCAAGTTTCTTTATTTCCTTAGACGGTAAAGCGATGCAAGATCCATGAAACCACTCTTTGCATGTATCACATGCCCTCATTGATATATAATTATAAACAAGATTATCCATGGACAATGTCCGACCTCACGAATGCAAATGTCAAGATTTATGGCATATAAGTATAACCTGTAAATCAAATTTTAAGACAGAAAGGGTGGCGTCAGTCAACATTTTCATAGAACAATGGTGTCTCGCCAATATATCAGCCAAGTTTGGCGACTTGCTAAATAAGTAATAGTCACGTGTTTCGGCCATTTTTTTGGAATCGCCAAACAAAAAAATAAACGCGAAGTACATATACACCACTACCTTTCCTCAAAATTTTAAACGACTCAGTTTAAGTCGCAGGAGGAGATACGTTTTCTTTAATTTTTTTGGCTAATATTTCAACCAATTTTAGGCAAATCATAACAAAACCACAATAGCCAGGTGGACCAAAGAGTGCGACCTTTAGCCAAAATTTCAAGAGATAAAGGCCAAATATCTAGATCCAGTTGTGTTTCCAATAATGTATTTGTCAAAATACCAAAAATGTCAAATAGGTACTAATTTCCGCTTCCATAAGTCAAAATTTTCAGAAGGTAACATTATATTCCTAGCGTTAGTAACGATTTTAGTAAGAATTAGTTTTTCGCCGATATTTCTGCAATTTTCTTCTAAATTACAGAAAACCGCAATAACCATGTATGTTCCAATGACCACTACCTTTAATCAAACTTCCAAGACAGTAAGGCCATATCTGTTGTGTGAGTTAAAATGTTACTGAGTTTGTTTCGTTTTTTTTTCAAATATGTCCTCTAATTTTAGGTGAATCACCAAAAAAAATAATTAGCAGGTACACAATAAATCCTGCTACCTGTACGCAAAGCTTCAAGACAAAAAGGTTATTTTTCTGGAGTTCATATTTACGAATGAAACATTTTATCGTCAATATTTCGACCAATACCAGTTTTTGGCGAATAGTCAAAAATAATAGCCAGATGGATACTTATGTGAACGTTGCCTTTGAAACCATAGGAGGATATAAGTTTTAACTGCAGCGTGACCAATATTTCCGTCAATTGTTGGTGAATTACCAAAACGAGTACTAGTCAGGTAGGTAGTAATATGTGCCATTGTTGTGCCACTAACATTATAAGGAAATAAGGTTATTTTCCTGGCGTATGTTAATATGTTTCAGAAAAGATGCTTTTTTGCCAATATGTCGGCCATTTTTGGCGAATCACAAAGAAAAGAGAGAGAGACACACACACCGCAACAACAGCAAAAGTGGGTTCGCATATTGGCTTCCCTTATTCAAAATTTTAGGAAGGTACGATTATATAACTGACGTTAGTAAAGATTTTAGTAAGAAATTAGTTTTTCGTCAATATTTTCCGCCATTTTTTTCCGAAAAACAGTAATAGCCAGGTAAGGACTAATGATGGCAAAATTAAGAGACAGCAATAGCTAGTTAGGTAGTCTCTGCTACTGTTACTTAAAATCCAATGCAGTGATCTAATTTTCGATTATGCTTTAGCCAATCACCAAAAAAGTAAAGCCAGTAAAGTGATATTGCCTGCTATTTTTCCTTAAAATTTCAAGACAGTAAGACCATTTTTCTTGAGTTTTTTTTGTTTTCGCCAATCACAATATATTGCAACAGCCAAGTGGTAGTGTCTGCTTCTGCTGCTTAAAATTATAATGCAAAATCTTATTTTCCAAGGGCTCGTTAAGATTTTACTGATTTTTTTTGGTTTTTCACTAAAATTTTAGGCAAATTACCAAAAAAAGTAATAGCCAGTAATATGATATTGCCTGCTATCTCTCTTTAAAATTTTGAGAGAGTAAGAATATTTTCCTGGAGTTCGCTAAGATTTACTGAAGTTTTTCTGTATATAGGTTTAAGCCAATTATTTTGCCAATCTTGGACCAATCCCAAAATAACTGCAACGATAAGAAGGTAGCAGTATCCTAACTGATATATATATGATCATCAATTGCCCTCCATTTTACCCTTTTGTATGTGGTAATTTTTGTCCTGAATATTACTCAGCATTCATACTATTATGAAAATATATTACAGCAAAATTGCATTATGAGGAATAATTTGATCATTTATCAACTATAAACAAAAACAGATATATCACAATGGACAGAGGAGAAATAATAAGATGGAAAAATTTACCCTTGACTTTACAGCTGTATGTATGTAGACACACATATGGAGTTTTCACGGAATTCAACATTTTCAGCGAAAATTTAAATAAATAAAGTCTGAGGTCTCGCAAACGTTTCCTCGTGCAAACAATTTGATGAATACAGGATCAGTCCCTGCTAAGCTCTTAAATCCAACAAATCAAATTATAGATTGTATATTTCCCATACTTTCGCCAAGTCTCACATTTTGCTGTAAGCTATGAGTTAAAAAGGCCGATAGGCACAGAAAGAATCCTGGAATATATATGACATTTTATTTTTCATCTCATTATCTTCTAGATAACCGATAATCAAAGAAAGAATCCTTGAATATGCAGTATAATTTATGTTTGTTCCAAGGAAGTTGTCCCATCGTCATGACACAAAAATGTTCTCACATTCAAGGTTAATATTTCAAAATAGAATAGGCATTTTGTCTAATGTTAATCTTGGTGCCGTTTCATCTATCACAAATTAACGTTCTAAAGAAAGATAAAGCACTGTTAAGATTGAAATACCTAAAATATGTCCAACAAGAGATGGAGGCCTGATACATTAGAAAGTGAGCAAGTGCATCTCACCGGCTAGCAAGTACATCAATTTGTATTGTCTTTCTGTGTGTCTGCCTGTATCTTTCTGTTTCTCCAGTGCTATTGTATGGAAAATGGTCGTCTACAAAATGGATCGGATTTAAATAATTTCTTAACATTCAAACATGTGAGAGAAAACAAAACTTGGGATCTTCCGTGAAACTGTCCATATGATAGAGGACATTATCATAAAGTTATCATGTTCTTATCATGATTTTGCTAAAGATACCCTATTCTGCATAAACACTTGGTAAACCTGTATTAGCTTTCAAAATGTATCTTGGCAGGATTTGCAATACATGAAAAGTTTGGATATGAAGCAAAAACAACACTGCACCATAAGAATAGGCAATGGGTGATGTATTGTGTATTTGAAAAATTATTGCATAGTTACATCGTGATTAAAAAGCTAAGAATCTCAACATGGTCAAATTTAAGGATATTAAAAATCAGGCATAATTTTAAAGCGCATTAATCCATAATTTTATTGATCGCAGTCTGGCGTGATTATGATATATGGAACCCAGTGTACGTTATTGAAACCTTTCGTGTAAATTCGCTCTAGTTTTCATCTGGAATTTCACCATTTTCTCATTATTGTGTATCCATATTTATCCAGCTTTAGCTCCTTTTATACGAATAAAACAGAGGCAGTGCGATTTTGTCATAAGTAATGGATACATCCTTGTATGTTTCGGTTTCGTTCGAAAATAGAAAGGAGAATGACAGTTGTGTTATTCTTAGCGTCGACTATATCACGTTGGCACAACAAACATGCCATCACAATTGCCAACCTGAAATATGTCGCATCCTGTTACGTTATTATCAATCAATATGTTACGCATTACTTTTAAAAATATGTATTCTATGCTTGTCTAAGAGGCTACATACCGAATAGGAAATGCCGTATAGTTAATTCTGTTTATTTTTTCTTATTCGAAGGAAAAATAGCCCGGTGAAGTTATGACTTGAAATGGGCGGTATATCATGCTTTAAGCAAAACAAATAATTGAGGCTACTCATCAATAAGTTGCATGTCAGTTGACAAATTTTCAATATTGAACAGACGTTGAACGTCAATCACGATATCTGAAACAATGTATTTCAGAGAAATATCACTTGTACAGCAGAATTTTGAGGTTCACATGCACGGATGTCCCATAACAAACAGGCATCCATCAAAATTAAGCTTGTTTACACAAGGATGGTGTGCAGTGTCTTGCTTTCGAAAGTATTTGTGTCTTTTCTTTTAATTCATGCAAGTTCTTACATCACTTTTTGTAGTACTAAATTGATTGACAGCTTATCTTTGATGTTTTAAATGTTTTGATAACAAACATGGCCAAGAATATCTCTGAGTGTCACCAGCAAATTAAATGTAAACAAGTTGATATGCATTGCGCAACGAAATAGATTTAATCCACTAACGTTTTAAAGTTTATATTTTACGTTTTGATTCTTGCGGACCCCTTCATCCAATACAAATTTTGCTAAGTAATAGATGGTTTTAAACGGTAAAAAGTTTTTAAAGAACTAACTTCCTGGCATGTGACAAGCAGGTCAAAATGCATGCAATCGGCCCAGAACAACAAAAATACCCTGTTATATTTGGTATAAAGTAATGAGAAACTATGCATTTTGCCCCGACGCAAGCACTGGCACTTATGATCACGTGATGAAAATGTTAATTCCCATTGGTGGATGTAAGATTGTGACGTGAACTTGTCCTCAAGAATAAATTCCTTCTGTGATCTTTCAGCCAGAATTCCCTCTCATGCTTCTTTTTCCAGGAAACCTTCCCAAGTCAATACAACGACAATATGATGTTGCGACGTCGACAAGAGTAAATCGAGATTACCGTCGCAGTAACGTCTCTAACACAAAGCCCAATAGATATTACCTTACTTTTTGTTTCAATAAAAGGCCACTTTTACAGGCGTCTTTGGCGCACTTTGAATAGGCTCGAAACAGCATCGATAGCTTCGAAAATGGACCAAAATGAGGACATATAGAGAATAGAAGAAATTTTACCGTTTTCTTCCTAGCAGTTTTAGCAAAAGTAATCAGGTTTCTTCTTGTCTCTGTCCTGCGTTATCGGTCGATCTAAGGGTGACCGTACCATCATATGAGTACCACGATGGACAGTTTACTTTAAAATTATCCCTAGTTCGCTCTCCTGTCCTCTGTTTTACTCGATTCCTATTTGCAATCTTTTCACATTGTTGATGTCGGATAAATGTCTAGACTTTTGTTTGATTAGCATAATTGACCGAAACTGGCGTTGGACCAACGTTGGATACTACTTTGCAATGACTATTTGATTAATATATTTTTTCGTTGTTTTTTATTGGTTTCTGATATCGTTAGTCAAACCTTCAAACAGGCGCACAGTGTCAAGATAGAACTGCTTGTTTATTCTTTCTTTGACCCAGAAATAAACATATGGGTTCAAAATGTGTGTGCATTGCATAAGCAAAACAACAAAAACTAGAACATAAGGATTCCATCAAACAGCATGATCCTGTAGCACGAGTCTGCTGTATGTGTTAGCCTAACAATATGAACATAACACACTGGTCGATTAAAATATGGTGTGGAATAAACAGCTGTACTGCTTAATAAAGTCCAGTGTATAGCGCTTTTTCATATTTAACGAAAACTAGAAACGTCGAAATATATAAATTATAATAGCCTCATAAACATTAATGTGCAATATTGTAACATTCTTTTGACAAATGGATGACTGTTCCCCGGTGTATAGGGGCATCTAGTTTTTAGCGATCTTTGTCTGTTCTTATTTGTCGGGCGGGGCAGGGGGTGGGGGGGGGGCAAGGGACGGGAGCTAATCAAAACAAGTTAAACAAAAGAAGCATGGAATTTGCGTTTAGAAATACATTTAACCTCTTTTGAAAATACAGCCCAAAAAATAACAATAATTTTAAGCAATAAAGGGATCCCCATTCTGCTTGTGGTATTTTTTTAAAAACTGGATTACGCTTATCACTTGTTTTCAGTCAATATTTTAGAAATCTTAGTTTCAATCCCTACTTCCGACTTTATGCATCTCCTCTTACATCTAGGCAAAAGCAAATGACGCAATTGTTTTTATCACAAAGGCTTTCGGTTTCGTATCAAAATAGCATTTGTAATGTTCCAAAACGAGGCTTAAATCTTGAGCGCATCTCAATAAAAAGGGAAGAGGCACACTCCTCCAGACACAGCTCTCAGCTCGAATGCTTCAGTTCTCTAGAACGCAAAACTTTGCAAATCATGGATAAAGCTGTACTGATCGAGGATTCGCAGAAGGTAGGGACAAAAAGAAGAGAAAGAATACACTGGAACAGTTTGCTAAACAAAGCCAAATGTTTGTTTTAGTAAAATTTTAACAAATATTACCAAAGCGAGATTGAAAAACAATTTTGTGAAAAATATAGTTACTTGACGCTCTAAACTCACGAAACTAATTTCAATTAAAATTAAAGTTGTACCATAGAAAAATTTTATAGAATGCCGTTTTAACATTTAATGCTTATTTTTGATATCAAATTATAATTTAAGACATCAATAAATCAATGTAGAGCTCAATAATTTATATCTTGCTATCAATAATTGAATTTTAGATGGCTACAATTTATTATTATTCAATTATACAAACTGAAAAAGTCTTAAGGGAGACACTTATTTACATAAAATATAACGAATCATCAATTAAATTTTGGAGATGAAAATTTGAATTATTGAGATCAACAATAACAACACAATTTTTCATCTCAAGAATTGTTTCTTTTTTGTAAAGTAAAATTTAAAAAAAGATCCTGCATACAATGACCAGTCATTATTTATTTACATATGTGTGCTTCTGAATTTAAAATAATAGACTGATATTTGGATATCAGTATCAGTCTGAAATAATGATATCTGAAATGCATGCTTGATATCAATAAAAGAAAAGGAATTATTGAGCTCAAAATTGATATTTTGTTCTCAAATATTTCATTTTTGCTATTTTGTATCAAAAATTAATTTTGATATCAAATAATCAATTTTTGAGATCAAAATAAATTCTTCATATAAATAATTTCCTAATAAATGTGAAATGGCATTCCATTCAATATTTTTAATTACGTTATAATATTTATTTTGTAGCAATTTCAACCAAATTATCTTACAGCACTTATGAAAGTTTTACTCACTTTTAGATAATTCAAAACATTTTAACGTTGGACATTTTTTACCTTTCAATTTTAAGACGAATACGTCAGATATGTCCATTTGTTTAAGTTTATAACAATTTAAAATATAAAACTAAAATTGATTTTAACAGTCACTTTCCTGACAATTTGTTTTTTATTTAAATAAAATAAAATTGTTCAAAAACCTATATAATAGAATAATAAATAATAAAGAACAGTAAACTCATGAATAAAAGCATATTTCAATTATAAAAGGTTGCAGCAAAATGGCTGTAAGACTGAGAATGTGTTAGGAATGTTTACAGTTAGCTATTTATTGAAAAGCTTAATTGTTGTTTTGTTAAAACACCAATGCTCGTAGTCGTACATTGCAGAGCACTACAAGCTCCGGTCGCCTTAATCGGAATTTAATCGGCTCTTTGGTTTCCTTGTCGTTTGCGTTTGTGGTATTGTTAACACTCGGGACTTGGTATGTTACACGACTAGCGTGCTACTCAAGTGCAGGCCTGAAACAGGTTACTGCTTACAACGTAAGTGTTTGCAATTAGCTTGATGGTTTTCTGGATAAAAGTTAATTGTTATATGTAGCCGTTAGAAAGAAATACCAGCGACATTTATTTATGTATCAATAACCGTTTTTGAATAGAAATAATGTTGTTCTAAAAGTGTATGCAAATGAGGCTTGGGGATAAAATGATAATGTTTAATTCAAAGGTACCTATTGCTTTGAGATTACTAGACTATGGACACACTTAACAAATAACCAATATTGAATTAAACTAAATGCTTGAATTTTCAGCAAGCTAATTCCATGCTGAAATTAATGAAACTGTGAAATTAATTATCTTTAGGCTGAATATGACGTCGGCGTGCTGCACAACAAAGACGTGCTCCGTGAACACGTGCTGGTTGATGAAGTGCGCGAAACGGAAGTTGTCATCGTGCATGCACCAGAAACACAGCACATCACTCACATTCGCGCCTTAGACTTCGCACAGGTCAGTATTATAAATAATTTTAAATGCTTTGTAAACCGCTTCACTCTGCGATAGATATGTATATATATATATATATATATCTGATATGTTGGCCGGTTTATCAAGGGGTGTCATAGTTTCCTCCGTTTAACGCAATATGATCAGCAAATTTGGGCTGTTGAAAGATTCGTCCTCAGTGTAGAAAAATGCCCGATGAGAACATTTACCGGTTTATTGGCAGCTGCAGAGAAAAGCTCTGACAAATTATTTTGAAACATTTGGGAACAAACATCCGAATGCAAAATATGCATTCTAAACAGAGATTTCCCCCTCTCCTTCCCCTGACATGGGACTTATTATTCAATCCAACGCGTTCGTTTTTTAATAAATATGTTCTTTCATTCGTATCCATCAGTATGATTTGTAATTTCTGTCAAGTTTTTAGCCATATCAAGACCTCATAATCATCAAGCCCTAATATTACACCTTTTTCCTCAATTGCTTATAGTAGAGCCGCTAAATAGGCTGCGTAAGTCCTCTTAAAATGCCGATACCCTACAACAGTGAGGTCATACGATATATGCATGATACTATGGCTAATACAACGGCAAATAATGGGTGTTAAGGTACATAGATATCAGGGTCTCAACTCAAGCGTCCGATATATTGCGGGTTTCTAATACAGTAACGCATGCATTTGCTACCACAGCCATGTCCTGTGTTAGGAATCGTGCGATGTCCTGTTTATTGAGTTTTCTTGTTATTGTAATGATCGGAAAATGCAAAGGGATTGAAAAAATCTGCCCGATATAGCGAATTGTAGGTTTTATCGATAGTTGCATGGAATTTTAACAGGCACAAGGTAAGTCATTTCGCCGAATTCGAATTTCGGGTTCAACGATATGGGAAAAAAACAAAACAAAAAAAACAAGCGAACTGAAGACATGTCCAATTAGTGAAATGCAAAGCACAAAAAACTAAATGAATCGAATATCCCATGTAAAAGTTCATTGGTTTGGTATTTGCATTGCGGTTTCGCAGGAAAGTAAACGTCTTCCTGTAGCCCAGTCCGTAAAACATTAACATATTTAAGCTTCAATATGAGTCTATAAATAGGAAATTATTTAGTAAAGGGGAGCCCAGTAACGACACCTCGCCATTTTGTTCCTGCATTGCGTTATATCTTACTAGCATCTTAGTGCATTTACTTGACGCATATGAGGTTGAAGTGATGCCAATGTGTGTCTATAATTTACAGAAATTGGACGTGATCTTCAACAGTGAGACAGGCCAATGCTACTTTGCGCATATGAGTGACTCACACCCAAACTTTCAACAGGATACAGAGGCTCTAAAACAAAGAAATGTAAATTGACTTGTTTTTCCTTACATGTCTCTTTCGGCAATATTCTGTTAACTGTAACGTTAATATCACTTTATCTCCTCCTTTGATGCTAATAACTCAGTCAATCAAAACTAAACGTATTTTCACTCTTTTATTATTTTAATTTATATTTTATGTTTAGCAGTTTTTATATTCATTACAGCATCATTTCAAAGTACCAATGTTAAAATAATTGGAATTCTAGATGTAAAAATATCTTCGCTTATAATACAAAGATAATTTGTTGTAAAGAAATAACTTTATCACTGTTTATAAATTTTAGTTGAGCAGCACAGTCGATAAGCTGCAAAGCATTGGATAAGTACAATTCATAGAAATCTTTATTAGGAAATTTTATATGGCTTAGAATTTTAATCTCCTTCAAACTGAACTATCACATTTGCATACAATACGTGTTACTTGTGTCTAGGGTAAGACAGTGGATGGTAAGATAGTGGCTGAGTACACCGTTGGGGAGCGTCATGCAGAAGCTGAACTGATCCCTAATGATCTGACAGCGTTCTGCTCGTCCAAGAACTCGTATTGGCTTCAACCAGGAACTGAATCTAAACCTGGTAAAATTTTTCATTTCAATTACTTTTGCCTGACGATTTAATATCTATAAACAAAGCTACAAGTTCATAAAGATAAAAGGGTAAGCGAAACTTTACGCTGCAATTTTTATTTTGATAAGACAAAAGAAGCAAAAGAAGCTGTAGCTGGGAATGCTGGAATGATTGCGACTACATGGGCAGATGCAGAACAGTGTGCGGCCTCCGCTGTAGATTCTGATTGACTAATGGCAACGAGAGTGACTTTTCATTGCCCGAAAGTTCAATGAGTGTTGCTGATTTATGGCTTACATTGCAAGAAGCTGACTTTATACTGTGCAACGTGACATAATCTTTATAGTGTTATATATTTTGAAACAAGTCTTTGTCTTATGCAACTTCAGTTAGAAACGCATGTAGGTGTTGGGCATGAGATTCCCACGTGTGTCTGAATCCAATACAAATTATACAACCCAATGGTCTATCGCTACAATAAAAACAGAAATTAATAACCAGAAAATAAACAGTTTCCCTGATCGTTTTCATTTTTGAGAAATTTCCGTGATCGTTCGAGAAATTTGTTTAGAGATATATGGAAAAACAAGTAAATTAATATATATATAGATATATATTTGAGTTCTTGCTAACTTTTAATTTTGGGAGCTTCTTTCAAAAGTAGTAACACTTAGAGATTACAGATCGCCTTGCTATCATTTATAACGGTTATCTATATATTTGTTGTGTATTAAGCTGGGCTCACGCTTGTGTATAAAAACCGAGCTTTCGGGGAAGGAAAAAGAAACACAAACATAAGGTGGAGAATGCGTTTGGGACTTAATTAAATGATTATGTAAGGTTCAAAGTACACAACATAAAGTAATCTATTGCTAAAGTTGCACTTACAATAATTATGTAAGATACTTTGAATACTTGTTTCTTATTCGTGACAGATCCTGCATCTACACTCTTGAGCTACTTAATAATAATTTTTCGCGTTATTTTGTAGAATACTTTCTAGACAATATATCATCCATTTTTATCAGAGAAATCTTTCTATAAGCTTCAAATATTTTTCAAAGTACTATTTTTCAAAAAAAGCGTCGATATTATCCATTTTTGACAAATCTTTGCAATATGCCAAAGTTGATATCGTATTTACTCCTTATGTTGCACAAATGAAAAATAAAACCACACTCTGCTTATTGTTTTATTAATTTTTAATTTATTTTTATTTATTGGGAACAATATAAACCACAGCCAAAGCAATCAAATTAATATTAACTTAACAAATTAACAATTAAGTACAGAAATAAAAGTTAAATGTGTTCCTTTACACTTCACATCAGTCATGTAATAAAATTATTCAAGTTGAAGATTTCTTTACATTATATCTTGTTGACGAGATACATCCATTCAAGCAAAACAAAACAGAATCAAATTAAACCAAGAAATTCAAATGAAATAACTATTTTATGTCGGAAGGATAGAACGTTATAAAGACCTTCTATGCACTCAAATATTCAATAGTATAGGCACGCAAACGATTCTGTTCTAAAAAGAAAAGAAATACTACAGTAAATTGAAAATGAAACTGGCAGCTATCAGCTATCAGCCATTCCGGAAGAATACACAGGCTACTATTAACGACAATAAGCGGTGGTGTCTGTCTGCATGAGCCCCAGAAAGCTAAATAAATTTAATTCACGTTTTAACATAGGGATTTAGTCAGAGTTAAATAAAAAGATTCAGACACAAAGCCATTTGGACGTGCCTGTATGGAAATTAATTTAGAGTGCACATGTGGAAGAAAAGAACTAAACAAGCTCAAAATCTCGGACACAACACAACGCTTATAAATAGATTTATCTAACTACACGCTTCCCACATCCCCTACCAGCACTGGCACGCTGTGTGTTGTGGTTTGTTTTTAATAACAGATACAGAGATGCATCAGAAATCTTACTCAGATTTAAGTAAAATACCTTTTGCCAATCTCTTTAAATAAGGATTTTTTCTTTGGCGCTTTTTTCTTGATTTTATTCCTGTTTCATTTTACAATTTAATACAAAAGTTGATGTGTGATGCAATGAATATTAATTTACATTTCTTATATTCTCTTTATCGTGAGGCGCTCGAGCAGGTTTTTGTCTAATATGACTTAACGGTTATGTCGCCGAGTGTCGCTTCAGGTAAGACTTTTTTACGCTTTTCGCTCATATTCTGTCCTCGTATGTTGCATCCTGTCATTGCAGAAGAACTGCCCTCCGCAATGGTGTTAATGCTTGTCCAATCTTAAGAATTTCTACCAAGCTCAAAATCAGAAGCCCCTCTTCTCGATTCCTTAAACTAGTGATCTCCTGAGTGCACTACGGGGTGAATGTTTCATGAATAAAAGGGATTTGTTTCCTTGCTAGGGGAGATTATTGCGCAGCATTTGTTTTCTTTTAGTATGCTCCATTGCATCCGTTTGTGGCATACATGCCTTCTCCCACCTCTCATTTATCGATCGGCTTCATTATGTCTCCTGCAGCTGAATCATTATTCAGTTCCTTGCATTATTCATCCGGCATTTCTGAAGATTGACGCCTTGAGACAATATGCTGAGGCGATTCCACAACAGCATTCTTTGTTTTATGTCTGTCGTACCGGTAGTATTACTGTATCACCTTAATGGATGGGGTCTTTATTCTATATGTAAACAATGAGTAGGAAAAATATTACAAAAATGTAAGAAATCTGACAATTTTATGTCTTTGTTTTCTAGGATTTGCTTTTTCCCCATTTGTTTTTTCTATTTATGTTTCTACCTCTATTGACAGAGTACTGCCACATCTAGGATGCTTCTAGTTCTAGAATAATTCTAATGGGGGTACTGTTTCCACTAGAGTACTGGTATCTTGAGGTTACTGCTACCTTCAAGGTAGCAGGTAAAATGTAAGAAATCTGACAATTTTATGTCTTTGTTTTCTAGGATTTGCTTTTTCCCCATTTGTTTTTGCTATTTATGTTTCTACCTCTATTGATAGAGTACTGCCACATCTAGGATGCTTCTAGTTCTAGAATAATTCTAATGGGGGTACTGTTTCCACTAGAGTACTGGTATCTTGAGGTTACTGCTACCTTCAAGGTGATTTCCACTTCTGGGGTAATGTTATTTCCGGGATACATTTGGAGCTTGAAGAGTACTGCTACTACCAAGAAACTGCTGTTGCCAGGTCATTGTTACTAGGTTGTACACCATGGTCACTAGACATTGGATTATAAGACTCGCTTTTCTTTCCACTCTTTACCACTTCTTCATTTACTCACGAAGTAATTCGATCAGTCCCACTTCACTCACCACTTCTTCACTCACTCCTTCTCCCGCTACTGGCTGTTTTAGATAGTTCTAAGGGATATATTGATCAGTTAATTATGTATCGTTTGTACGTTGCGATGTATTACACTAGACAATGTATTTTCAGCTACGATTACCTCATACGTCACCACCTGTGCACAAGAATGAAAACTTTTAACAATAAAGATAGTCTTCACGAAAATCATAAGTTCTGAGTTGAATCCTGGGGTTAGATCTAAAGAAGACTCAGAAACTTATTTGGAGAGACAGGTTTAATGAAATTTCTACAGGCATATGCCTTCGTTATTTTAAAGGTAACATAAAGAGGAATCATGAACTAGCCTAAACTAATATGGCAACATTTTGGTTACATATTGCCGTTTTTAACAATGCCATGTAATAAGTCGACACACTTTGTGCTTACTCATTATTTCGCCTAGAATAAAAAGGTAAAGCGAAGTCTAAGCTGGTATATATTTCTATCATTGAGTCACTATTCTGTATTTTAATGTTTTACGATATAAATTGCAAAATAAAGTAACAGTAAAAGTAAAATCAACAAATCAACTAAATATATATTAATTTTATGATAGGAAGAAAAGATAACAAAGGTTTTATTTTATATTTAATATGTAATGAATTAGGCGAGCTTAACTATTGTAGATATATTGCCGGTTTAGTGACTGTTTGCGTTTTGTCGACCTGTTTCGGGTTACATAGCTATATATGTAACACTTAGGGAGACCATTTGTATATTGTATGATGTATCTTTGTTAGAAAAAAAGCCTGTTTACCGTTTCAATAGTTTCAAGAAAGTAATAGCAAAATTATAACCACAGCACACTGAACTGCCCTCCTTGTCAAAATGACGTTTCAGGCAATACAGATCTGGGGTATCATATATTCCTTCTTTTATATTCAATATGGGTTATGACAGCCGACATAGACCACCAACTAGATAACCAGGCAAAATAAATTATGTTTAATTGTGTTTACACATATGATGAGTAGATACTTTTTGTCAACGTAGTAGTATTTCTGCTCACAAAGAGATACTAAAGATTTGTTATTTGCCGATGTGCATCAAATATCTACATCGATTGCTCTACGTTCGCATGTTGTATGACATTACCTCAATAAACTACTTAATTTTGCAGATTAATTTTTTCATAATGTCCAAATCAAATGCAAACAAATTAGAAGTGTCGCTGGTTGGAGTCTCCGTACCTTGCTTTTTCACAGTATATCTTATGAGTTGAATGAAAAGGTCGTGTTAACTTCACATTTAGCTTCACGTGAATCAATCGCTGGTTTAAAAAGATTTGTGAGGAATGCTAGAAAGACGAAAACGATCCGGTTCCGACCCTTGGTATGCACACACGGACGATGTTAACCTTGAACGACGGTCTGTCGATCGTTCAGCATGTATAAACACTTCTCTTTGCTTTTGATGTACGTGTGCTGAAGTGCACATTCTTCGCTTTTCTTTAGGTTCGCGGCAGCCCGTAAAATACCTCGGAAAACAAGTGGGAAAGTGTTCGGATTCATACCAAACCCTTTACGTAACCTGTTTGTGAAGTTGTATCATGCATGGATTAGACCTACTACATTGACTGATTCATTGACCAATACAGATAGTGCTACAGAAGGTCGAACGCGGGGAGTAATCAGAAGATGAAGCCGAAAAACGACATCAAGCGCACACTCAAAAATTACAAAACACTCAATTACATCTAAGTGAGACTGAGCATAATACTTGACTTATTATTATCCCTTTAGTTCTGGTAAAATGTACGTACTTGTTGTCAATGCTTACATTTCGTCTAACCACTTACTTTCAGTGTAGGACTGAGTGCAGTTGCTACACTGAGTTGCGTTTTGCCATCCCGTCGGTCTCAAGAGTAGTTAGGGCTGGATCACAATTTGCTCTCCGACAGTTCCCAAGTTAACCGATACAGTTGTTGTGGACCTGGGCAAGATAATTTTTAAGACATGTAAAATTAAGTGTAGTGTAAGTGTAGTTCAGGCACTATGTCAATTTTATTGGATAAAAGCAGTGGTGCAAAATTTAAGGTTATATTTACACAACAGTAGTGCAAATAGACATTTCCTGAGATACCAGTTTATCGCTCGCCGGCATAACCATTACAATGTTCTTGAAACCATTCAGAGTTAAAACAAATACGGCAATAAAAGGTTCTGATAGGTGAGTGCAAGTGCCAGAGCTAGGACTTTGCTGAGCGGAAGCTCTTTTTTGTCGTAAGTTCCAGTCTGGAAATTGGAAAGGATGGTAGAATGGGAAACTTGACACAGGCCACATTCTTTTGGACCTCTCAGAAAACTGAGAATCCACTCTCCAAACAGGCCAGAGAAGCTCCAGAGACACCGTCCAAAAGAACATGTCTCAAAAAACCGAGAAATAAAAAACACAAATCTAGCTATTTTGTGCTTATTTCAGATAAATATGTAATTCATATGCCCAGAAATATATCCTGTGACAATCGTTTGTTGGGGCATTGGTTTAAATGTGATCTGTTTTACCTAATAACATCCCTACCACTTCAGCAGTACCAACGGTGTTACAGATTAGACCTCAACCTATAGTAATTGAGGTTAAACCTTTGGGTCCTCTTGTATTTCGCTATACTTAGTGCAATTACGTCTAAAATCTTCCTTGACCTAAATTTCTACTCTTAAATATCTATATTTCACATGCATTTTTGCAAATAAGTTGTAGAATTGCCTTTGTTTACATTTCCGCCATCTTGTATCTGACCTTCTCGAGAGAAGTTTTCCGAGACAAAAACTGTCTCTAGATAACGAGAACTTCTCCAAGAGAACACCTATCGATTTTCCGAGAGCCTCTTGATTTTTCGAGACGGTCCAAGAGAATGTGGCCACAGAGAGGACGAAACCTACTATACGCATTTTACTATTGAATATCTTGAGCACTTGGGAAATTGTTTGCACGGATCCCAACACAGCACTAACCCCTTTACCTCTTTCGCTGTATGGGACTGTACCCAAAGTGTACTTACATCAGCGGTATATACCTTGTCTTTGAACATTCTCATCCGCAAAAAAAAAAAAAAAAAAAAAAAAAAAAAACAGAAGGGCATCATTCTTACTGAGGTTCCATTGCGCCAATTATCCAAGTACTCATCAAGTATTTTTTAAACCAAAGACTCACCCGAGAACGATTCGAGCTAAAATGGAAGGTGAAATAAAATTTTGGGAGGACATTTTGAAAAGTGGCTGGAAAAAATTTTTAAAAATTTAATAGGTATATTTTCCAGAGAGGACTACCTTGAGAACATTTATAAAAATTGAAAGTTATCCAACGAAAATAAAAGCAGTGTTTTGAAAACTAGCGCTAGAAAATTAAAGCTGATATTTGATAATTTTGATGAATTCATAATGTGATGATTACTTCCTTTCGAAAGCTGATTTTTTATGTAATATTCTTATATTCTTTTATTTAATAACTGATATCATTTATTTATTTACTGATTTCTGAAATGACGACCGAATTGGGTTTCTTTCTGAAAGAGTAGGTTTTGGAGGCGTAAGCATCGTAAGGCCTGAAATTATCAGGTCAGTCCTTTCACATCAAATTGGTCAGGTTGACGAACTAGTGACAAGTTTCAAACAATTTAATGATAAGTTTCTGGCAAATTTTGCAGTGTTTTAATATATAAATACATTACACCTGGTGGTTTACTTATGCACGCGTAAGCTACAGGTTTTGATAGTTATACGGTGAGGTTTTGTTATGTGAAACACTAAAATAATCGAAACCATTCACCCTGTTTGATCACATGCCAACAAATGTACAATATAAATTATTCATTGGAACAGTGGGCGATAATACAATTTTCACAGATTTCACAAGCATTTTATAAACATCACAACTCATTTCAAAGCATGCAGAGTAAACAAACTAACGAATTATTCCAACCAATGCAAATACAATGTTTGCCTACAGGAAGAAGCTCCGAGCGGAAGTAGGCAGATCATTTCCGGCTTTGAGCCAGGAACAGCTTGTGACGCTGATTCCCAACAAGGAAGAGATGACGGTCATGAAGATATCGACACACAGCGAGCTCGTCGTCACGGTCTATTGTGTGCATAAAAATCCGGTCTTCTTTGAAGCAGAGCGTACTGTGTTCCCCACAGGTCTGGTCATTTGTTTATGCTACTTGTTTCTAGACTTCTGTTGGTGGTGTGCATTTTCTGTATTGAAAGGTGAGGGGTTTGCGGCTTGTGCAAGTCGAATAGATTAAAAAAAAAACAAAAACGCGGAGTAAAGGGTGGGGGGGGGGGGTAATTTTTTTTGGCCAGGTGCTATCTGCGTGGATATGAATTTCGATAAGGGGGAGGGGCATTTCAGAACTCCATCCCCCTTTTAGTTCGAAAAAAGAGTATTAATTCACAATGTACTTAGCGATGATGGGTCGTTTTAAAAAAAGCGCACATTGTAACCAGTTGGTACGTGGGTGCTCCCTCCCCCGCACCTCCTCGGGGGAAAGGGGTGGGGTGGGGGTGGGGGGTCAAGGAAAAAGAAAACACAAGGGAAAGGGTTGACGGAGTTTTGAAAATTGGAATAAGTTGCGATATTTTATTTTGTATGGAAACATTAATTTACACGACCCACTCCCCTTGTGACCGTCATTAATTTATACTTTTTATTCGGAATTTTGGGGTGG